>LR753327.1:2047711-2149174 GCA_902729485.2 Mus minutoides | reverse complement strand
CAGCAAGGCCAAACTTGTTGCTTTGTCATCTATACTTCTGAAGATGCAAAATAACAACACACTGGTGAAAAAGTAGGCCAAGCACACACCCAGGAATCTTCAGAGTTAGTGCAAATGACATAAGCCCAAATGCTTACCTCATCTAGCAGCACCAAGTACCCCTGTTTGAGTGTTAATCAAGTCAATGGGGAAAGTGGACTTTCATCTCCAACAGGGTGACACATAAAGATAGAGCAGCTCACCTTTCCCTAAGGGAGCAAAGCCAGCAGACTTCAGTCAAAAGAGAAAGCTGAGGGGCTAGAGGGATGGCTCAGCGGGTAAGAGCACTGGCTGCTCTTCCAGAGGTCCTGAGTTCAAATCCCAGCAACCACATGGTGGCTCACAACCATCTGTAATGGGATCCAATGTCCTCTTCTGGTGTGTCTGAAGACAGCAACAATGTACTCATATACATTGAATAAATAAATAAATAAATATTTTTTTTTAAAAAAAGAGAAAGCTGAAAGAGAATCCAGGCTCTTATAAGGTAATATGAGGATATCCACAATTAGTTGAAAACAACTCATTAAACTGGGTATGTTGCTACAGGATTTGAATCCCAACATTCTGAAAGTAGAGGCATGTGGATATCTGCAAGCCCTAGACCAGCCTGGTTCACACAGTAAGTTCCAGATCAGCCAGAGCTACATAGACAGACTCTGTCTCAAGAAAAGAGAAAAAGGAGGTAGAGGAAGAGCCTCAAATTAGGATAAATAAATCCACACCACACTACATAATAATTTCATTTTCAAATATTAACAACAAAGAAAAATATTTAATGCATCCAGTGAATAAACAAAATATCCCTGACAACTCAAAAGCAAGAGATTGTTCATTAACTAAACACATGGACACAGGAAACAAATGGCATGGTCTTTTCCAAGTGCTGAAACTATTGTCGGTCCAGAATTAAACACCCAGTAAAAAGACATTTCAGGGGGCTGGTGAGATGGCTCAGTGGGTAAGAGCACTGACTGCTCTTCCAAAGTCCTGAGTTCAAATCCCAGCAACCACATGGTAGCTCACAACCATCTGTAGTAAAATATGAAGCCCTCTTCTGGTGTGTGTAAAGACAGCTACAGTATAGTTACGTAAAATAATAAATAAAATCTTTAAAAAAAAAAAAAAGACATTTCAGGAAGGAAAGTAAGATCAACATTTTGTCAGACCAGGAAAAGTAATTTATTGTCAATGACTCTGAAGAACAAGTACAAGGGCTGGGGAAGGAGTGGCATGGTGTCTGGGCACTTCTCCCAGGGTTTGCACTTCTCCCAGGGTTTGCACTTCTCCCAGGGTGTGCAGGGCCCTGGTTTCCATCCCCAGCATGGTAAAACACACACACACACACACACACATACACAGAGAGAGAGAGAGAGAGGGGGAGAGGGAGAAAGAGAGAGAGAGAGAGAGAGAGAGAAGAGAACATGGAACAAAGACTAAATAGGAGACATATCTCTTACAATATCAGTAACAAAGAAGAAACAGTAGCCAGGTGTGGTGGTGCACACCTTTAATCCCAGCACTTGGGAGGCAGAGGCAGGCAGATTTCTGAGTTCGAGGCCAGACTGGTTTACAAAGTGAGTTCCGGGACAGCCAAAGCTACACAGAGAAACCCTGTCTCAAAAAACAAAACAACAACGAAGAAGAAGAAGAAGAAGAAGAAGAAGAAGAAGAAGAAGAAGAAGAAGAAGAAGAAGAAGAAGAAGAAGAAGAAGAAGAAGAAGAAGAAGAAGAAGAAGAAGAAGAAACAGTAAACAAAATTGTTAATAAACACCTCTTTCATATTTATAAATGGTGGTGGCAATATATAATGGTGGTTATAATAAATCATTTAAAAGACGTAGAAGCTATGATCAAAAAATAAACAACCAGAGAATAACTCATGAAAATGTCAACTGATAGAGCCAGTGTGGAAAAAAATACTTCAACAGCTTTCTTACGTTTAACACAATCTTTGTAAAACAAATCCCTTTACTTTATCATTAATTGTGTGTGTGCAGATATGTACAGGTGCCTGCAGAGGCTAGAGGTATATAATTTGCTGAAGCTGAGGTTACAGGCTGTGTACTGCCCAAATAATGGGTGTTGGGAACCAAATTCAGATCTTATGCAAGAGCAGTATGTGCTCTTAACCTCTGAGCCATCTCTCCAGCCCCAAAGTTCCACACTTTGTAGAAGGCCCAGAATTCCACTTATATACATCTATTTAAGAAAAAATTAAATCATGTTTTACAGAGACATATGAATGTCCACAATAGTATTTTCATAATATATAAATGATGAGAGGAATGCAAATGCAAATGTCATTACCAGGTGAGTGGATAAGAAAAATATGTTCTACTACAACCATAAAATACTATTTATCCATTAAGAGGAATGAAGCTCCAATAAATGACACAATATGAAGAACCTCGAGGACACATTAAGCAAAAGGTGTCAGAACCAATGTATTTTATAATATAATTTATTTGAAAAATCCCACTAAAGAAATACTAACTCACAACACAGACTAATTGTTACATAGGATTGGGGATGAGAATTGGGGCAGGGGCTATTGAAAATGAGGCAATGGAAATATTCTAAAATTAGTTTCTGATGATGACTGCACAATTCTGTAAATTGACTAATACCACTAACACACATACTTTAACAAATAAACAACGCTATCTTTTAAAACCCTCTCAGACCATTAAACCTGAGACTTTATGCTTCAGTCAGCCATCTATTAGCTGAGAGAATGACCCTCATGACCTTCTTAGCACATTAGGCAAACAAAATCTTTTTCCACCTGCTTTCCTCTCTATCCACTCTCCAATTTGCTATCCTAAAAGCGAACTTATCATTTAAAAATCATCATGCTTCATGTATTCACTGACAGTGGATACACAAAACGTGTTGTTCTGTGCTTTCCCAGTCTAAAACTCCTCCTATCGTTCAGTGGAACGGATTACCTTTGTAACCACATATGCTTCTTCAGCACAGGGTATATGCAGGGAAACAGATGAGCTGATCTGACTGTGCTTGCACGCTTGGCCAAGTGTAGCACGCCTCTAAACTACTTTGTCCTTTTGACTTCTGACCTAATGTCAGCGGCCTCTTTCCAAATTATTTAGTTTGTTTTACGTTGTTTGAGAGTGTCTCAGTGTCCCAGACTGACCTGCTTACTATATAGCCAAGGATGAACTTGAACTTCTTTCTGATCTTCCTGCCTCCTGCCTCCTGCCTCCTGCCTCCTCCTCCTCCCTGCTTCTGGGATTACAAATGTGCACCACCATTGCCAGTTTATGCTGTGCTGGAGATTAGAACTAGGGGTTTCCTGCATGATAAGCAAGTACTCTACCAACTGAACTACATTTCAGGACTGTCTACTTTGCAGCATATAGTAGCATTTCCCCTATCCCTCTTTTCTGTCTTCCTTTCTGTCTCCCCTAGCCAATATCTTTTACTTTTACAGTAGTTCCAATGACTTTGTGCATTCATCACAAAATCCATATCTTACTCCTTTCCCTTTCTGTCAAAAATTCCTTCCTAGACTAATTTTGAGTGATGAAAGCAGAAGCTAGTAATTAAGCAGGAAAAAAAAAAAAAGGCAGCCAGGCATGGTGGCACATGCCTTTAATCCCAGCACTCGGGAGGCAGAGGCAGGTGGATTTCTGAGTTCGAGGCCAGCCTGGTCTACAAAGTGAATTCCAGGACAGCCAGGGCTATACAGAGAAACCCTGTCTCAAAAAAGGAAAAAAAAAGGCAGTAATTAGCCAAATACTACTATTCCCTCTAAGTATTGATATACTGAACTCTTTCTTTTTTTTTTTTTTTTTTTTTTTTTTTAGGTTTTTTGAGACAGGGTTTCTCTGTGTAGCCCTGGCTGTCCTGGAACTCACTTTGTAGACCAGGCTGGCCTCGAACTCAGAAATCTGCCTGCCTCTGCCTCTCAGGAATCTGCCTACCTCTGCCTCAAACTCTTTCTTAATACATAAGATATTTGGGAAATATTTTCCTCCTTGGGTCTAAAGTCATTCACTCTTGCTGTTTCATAGCACCAGGAAAACCAACAATTATTATGGAATATTTTAAGATTCTATCGTTTATCCTAATCTCTAGCTAAAGAAAAGCTCTTTATACAACAAAATGTTACATTTGTTCTTTATAGAAAATGTTACAGCTTACTTTTTAATTCCAAAATAGCCAAGCTATTGAATATAGTGGAAACATTTAATATTAATAACACCAATTCCTTGATATTTTAAACACTCTCTCTTATAACAGATTACTCCCCTCCTCATATGCCCAAATATTTTGCTTATTACCACTATGCTGCTGATACCAGGCTCATTCTAAAGTTCTAAGTTCTGTCAGAATGGACACTCTACTACATCTGAAGGAGAAGAGAAGCTGGTATTAGTATAGAGGACCACAATATTTATTCTATTACAGAGGAGCTACACAACTTTATAGTCTTAATTGCAAAATTTGGTGCCACTGCCAGATATGAACCAGTTGGTGCATTACCTAGTAACTCAAAATAGGTGATCTCTTTATTTTAGCAATGTAGAGATGAGGTAGAATGTTTGAATGGGGGGAAAAATGGAGAACAAGTCACTACCGACCTGAATAAATTGTTTAAGTGTTAAATTTTCTGATATTCAACTCTTCGTCTTTTTTAATTATTTTTTTAACTTCATGTTCATCGGTGTTTTGCCTACAGGTATGTCTATGTAAGGGTGTCAGATCCCTGGAGAAACTGGAGTTACAGACACTTGTGAGCAGGCATATAGGTGCTGGGAATTGAAGTAAGCCCCTCTGGAAAAGCCAGTGCTTCTGATGACTCATCTCTTTTCCTGCCCCTCCTCTTTCTCTCCAGCCCATCAGTTCTTCATCTATAAAAGACATATAAAGATGCCTACCTCACAAGAGTGTTTGAATTACATGAGCTATGGTATTTGAAAGAATATAGCTTGGAGTCTATAGAATGAGTGATGTTAATTAATTTGTCACTAAACTGGCATACTCTCTGCTGCACACTCTACAGCTCCTCTTCTCCAACCCCAATCTCTCTCTCTCTCTCTCTCTCTCTCTCTCTCTCTCTCTCTCTCTGTCTCTGTCTGTCTGTCTCTGTCTCTCTCTCCCTCCCTCCCTCACTCCCTCCCTCCCTCCCTGAGAAGGGTTTCTCTTTATAATCCTAGCCGTCCTAGAATGAGCTCTGTAGGCTAGGCTAGTCTTACTCAAAAGATTCTCCTTTGGGAGGCAGAGGCAGGCGGATTTCTGAGTTCGAGGCCAGCCTGGTCTACAGAGTGAGTTCCAGGACAGCCAGGGCTATACAGAAACCCTGTCTCGAAAAACCAAAAAAGAAAAAAAAAAAAAAAAGATTCTCCTGCTTCTGCCTCCCAAGTGCTGGGTTTAGATAGAGATATGTGCCACTATGCCGGCTTTAAAACACCCATTGCAAACCTGTGTATCCTTATTTATAAGAAACAACCAAAATGCACCACTTCGCCCAGCCTTTCCAATCAACTTTAGGCACCATGGCTGTTTGGCTAAATGAATAGAGCTTTGGGAGTCAGAAGAGACTCCGGGTTTCAAAGCTCATTGTCATTTATTAGTTCCATGTCCTTGGACAAATTATTTATTCTCTTTGTATCTAGATTGCCCTTGTGTGATATGAGGATCAATGTGGCACACCCCTCATAGGGTTGTGGGGAGATTAAATGAGATAAGTACATAGAGCACTTAGGACAGTCTGTGACGCTTAGCAAGTCCGCAAAGTACCATTCAGCATAAGAAATTAATAGAAAGTTTCCTCTTTTGAAAAATGTTAATAAAAATGTTTACCCTTTTCTCAGAATTGAACAATCTCTGAGTAAGGGATTGACATATGCGTACCTTGAGATATTTTGGGCAATGTCCTAAACTCGCTTTTATAGAATTTGCTTTCCCTCAACTGTCTGCATAGAGGCAAATATATTCCGCATTAATTAACAGACACTAAAGCGAGAACGTATGTCCCCTGTGTACAAGAGACTGACGTCCGAAACGCACTATGAATATCAGCACCCGCAGACCGGACCTCGAGAATTCCCTGGAGTTCACCTCTACTGGCCCCCTCCTCTTGGAGGCGCGCAAGCGTACACGGAATTTACTCCCTGGTCCCTCATGCCCCCGCCTCCAACCCCCGCGCCATCTACCCAACACGCAGGCGCGTCTCCTCAAGCGCTTTCCCCGCCCCCTCCTCTTTCTCTTCAGTCCGTTCCCCCTCCTCTCCCAGCCGCTCCGCAGGTTCAAACTCTTCTCCCGGAGAGTGGCGGCGATCGCGCGGTCACGTGATGAGCATCCTGCTGCCCAACATGGCGGAGTTCGACACCATCTCGGAATTGGAGGAAGAAGAAGAGGCAGCAACATCGTCGTCGTCTCCGTCGTCGTCTCCGTCGTCGTCGTCGTCCTCGTCGGTATCTGGGCCCGATGAGGACGAGGAAGATGAGGAGGAGGAAGAAGAGGAGGATGAAGAGGAGGAGGACGAGGAAGAAGAGGAGGAGGAGGTGCCGCCCCCGCCTCGGGTAGTGAGCGAGGAGCATCTGCGGAGATATGCCCCAGACCCTGTGTTGGTGCGCGGCGCCGGCCACATCACTGTGTAAGCGATTGGGGTCGGGGGCTTGCAGAGGCTGAGATTTGATGACAAACGCATGAGAAGGGCATTGAGGGGCCTGCGGAGTGGGGGAGGGCTGACTAAAGCGTACTCTTAGCAAAGGGCACCTGGTCAGAATGGCAAAACCGCAGGTTGAATAGGTGTCTTGTAAAAGAAGGGGGTGGGGGATAACGCTGCATGGACCCTGAGGAAAGAGTGAGCATAGGACGTGGAGCTGCCTGCAGGTTAGAGAGCCAGAGACTCTGGAGTAGCGGCGATCTGCTCGTTCGTGCGCTGGCAAGTGAATAGTCTCTAAACTGCAGGATGTACTAGGCTTCTCTGCTGCTAAGATTGATGGCTCGTGGAAAACGGCGTCTGCTGTGGCAGGTGACAAGATCTAGGTTTGGGCTTTTCAAAAACAAAACAAAACAAAAAAATGTGATGCATTTTGTGAATAATATAAGTGTTCACCCACTCACATATTTGTCCATCCATTCTTCCTACCTAATGAATGAATATCGTCATCCTTTCTCTGTTGAACGCACTACTCTGACGTTCCTTTAATATCACATCCTTAGAGGTTCTTGTTAATAGGAATCTATGCAAAGTAGAAAGAGCAATGGATACAGAGTGAGAGATCTTGGTTGCTAAATCTCAGTTTCCCTTCTTACTGGCCCTGTGACCTTGGTCAGTTGATTCCTACTTCCAGGCCTTGGGTTCCTCATCCCCAAAATGAAGGGTTCTGAGTGCGTGGTTTCTAACCCCCTTTGGCTCCGAAATAATTTAAGATGTCTACAGGGAATCGTGTATGTCCAGACATTAAATATACAAATATTAAGTATATAGAAATTAGCCCTTAATGAATTGAATTTAATTTCCTTAAAACTCAACCCAGATGGCTTCTTTTACATTGAATCCTATATCATATTTAAGAAAATAAAGTGTGCAAGGACTTCTTATCTTTGTTACACAGTAAAAAAAAAAATTGATCACTGGGCTTTGAAGAGTGCTTCCTCATTTTTATTGCTCGGATTGCACATACTTGAGATTTTGAATATGGTGTCGTGTTCATGCTCTTGACTGTGGTGTCTTTTACTGCATTTTCAAACTACATTTGCTCCTTCCTATCAAGTCACACTATCTTTAATTTTTATCATGGCTCACATAGTCCCTTTGACTCAATTGAGTGCTAGCATGAAATCATACAGTGTATACCAACTCCTCCATCACGTTATCTTTTAATTTTTAACATGTTAATTATTTTGATTGTAATACACCTTTTAAATCATTGAATGTATGTATTACCAAATGTTTGTCAATTGTGGAAAGCTTTGGAGGAGACTTTTAGGCCTTATTTTTTTATTAGGTAATTTGATGACAGTTTTTTTTCTTAGTCCAAGATTTTTGCAGATAGCCTGTAATGTTCAGTCGCCAACTTCCTGCACCGTTTTCCTTCCATTCCTTTTGTCACTAGGGAGACCATTATTCAAACTAATTACGATTCTGGTATCCAGGCTTCTTTTTTGTTTTGTTTTGTTTTGTTTTGAATTCCATGAAACTCTAAAACACTATCATGCCTACCACACTTGCTGTCTCATTTTCCAGACTTCTTTTATGCAGATCATTTTCCATGACTAAACAAAGAAAAGGTATTTTCTATCCTGACCCATAATTTTATCTTCCAACTCCCCCCATTATTTTCTACAATTCAAGCAATGATTACATAGAAAGGAAGCATAATTTACGTTCTCTAAAACTTCCTTGTGGCTCCATTCTATTCTCCACACAACCAGTTTCCTTTTTCTCATTTAAAACAGAGCACTGAGATTTGCTATGGGCTAGCCTCTTATAGCTATAATTTTCTGCTATCACCACACACACACACACACAGTTTTAAAATTCTGGAGTTAGGTGTAAAGGAATAGCACTGATAGTATCTTAGTGTTAATTATTTGAAGAAAACTCTGAAAAGTTAAGCCAGTACTTAAGTTACTAAACATGAAAATTGTTTAGCTTTCTTTTTTTTTTTTTTTTTTTTTTTTTGGTTTTTCGAGACAGGGTTTTTCTGTATAGCTCTGGCTGTCCTGGAACTCACTTTGTAGACCAGGCTGGCCTCGAACTCAGAAATCTGCCTGCCTCTGCTTCCCAAGTGCTGGGATTAAAGGCGTGCGCCACCATGCCCAGCCTAATGCTAAATATCTTAACATTTTAAGAAGAAGATCAAATGTTTAGAAGTCAGACATGGTGAAGCCTGTGATACCATCATTTGGTAGATTAAAACAGGGAGAGTGTCATGAGTTCAAAGCCATCCTGGAATACATGAGTTCCAGGCCAGCATGGGCTACAGAGTGAGACCCTGTTGTTAATAAAATGTTTCTTTGGTATCAGAAACATGAACTATAATAACAGAATGTTCCATATGCCAAATGAAGCAAAATCCTTAACAAATAATCTTAAACTAATATATCTAAAATATCAATTTTTGTTCCTTTTTTTTTGGCATAGGCATGTGTTGATTACGCTAAACTATATGTTATATTGGTTTTCTTGGGTTTTGTGGTAACGAAACTCAAACTACAGCATTGTGCATCTAGTCAAGTGCTGTATCTCTGAGCTACAACCTTGGCCCTATACCAATGTGAGTGAACTATTTCTTCTTCTCCTGTATACAGGCCCTTTTCTATCTTCTGTTCAGTCTTCATCTATAGAAGATTTGCTTCTATTCAAAGTTTAAAATTTGAGGTGTCGCCATCAACTGGATTTTTTTTAAAAGAGGGAAGTATTTTGTAGCTCTTTACCATGACTAGGAGATAAATATTTAAGATAATATGTTTAACCTGATTGTAACTCAGTGTATCTTACACTCAACATTTCCCCCCTCCCCAAATGGGTTGTATTTCTAGTTGCCACATTTGTGGTGGTAACACCAAAATTCTACTCTCCCAGGGTAATATTTAAAATCTTTGAGTCATTTTGACTCTTCTCCTTGAATTGCCCTATGTCCAGTTTTCCCAGAATTGTATCATCATATATTTGGAAATTTGTTAAGATTTTCCATTTTTTCTATTCCTATTTGGCAATACTCTTGCTTGAGGTGCCATCCCCTTCTTGAATTATAGGCACAGCCTGCTGCCTCCCCATGCTTCATTGTGTATGTTTGTACAAAACTAATTTTCTTAAAATTCCATTTAATTGTGTCATGTACTACTACTGCAAACCTGCGTTGGCTCTTTCTTAGATCTGAGTTTTCCCAACATGGCAATTCAAGGAGTTCCTTACCTAAAACTCATCTCTTCTCTTCTGCTTTTCATACCCTTCTTTTCTAGCCTCCACCCAAGGTCTTTGTTCCATGTTAGGTTCCAATAGTGCCTCGCTTTGATTCTCCCTAGAATCTAGAGTCTAGATTGTCCTGTAATTGTATTCAATCCTTCTATGACAAAAACCTTCTGATACCCACATTCCTTTTAGCTGCTATCTAATCTGTCTTCACCAAATTTCTTTAAAGTACGTACATGTGCCATAGTTACTTCCTCTTGCTTGGGTTCTGCCACCTTAACTGTGAAGAATCTGGCCTCAATCGAGATCACCATGATCAGACATTGGTAGTATGTATAGTTTTATAATAGAGTGCTTGCCTGGTGTATATTTTTCAATCACTGTTTTCTTCCTTTCTTGCTTTTTAAATACTAGTGATCTTCAGAATTTTGTGCTTAGCCCACTACTCTTACTGTCTATACATCTTAAATGGTCTCTTCTTGCTTCTTGTGGTCTAGTAATCCAGTATTTCCAAATGTGTATCTCTGTACCAGATACTGCTCAGGCTTTTACCTGGACTACTTCACTCTCATGCGCCTTTCTGTTCTCTATTCTCCATTTCAGTTGAGTGTATCTCTTGTTACCTCCCTTTTCTTCTCATGTTTCCCAAAGTGAAGCATCAAAAAATGATTGATATAGGACTTAGATTTGCTTGTTTTCCTCTCAAGTGCCACTTCTCCGATTCAGGCCTCTTTTTCTACCCTAACTAGTTGTCTTACCTCTATTGTCACTCTAACATCTGTCCTTCAGCCTGTTGCTTGATTAAAATACCAGAAGTACAGATCTAATTGAACTGCTCTCCTGCTTAAGCTTAGTCTAGTTTCTCCTTCATTGTCAGGATAGAGTCCAGTCTCTGGAACATGGCATCCGAACAAAACTGGATCTAACCTGTCTCTATCATCTTCTTCTATTTCCTTTGTTGCTTCTATGCTACTTATCATAACCTGATATTTTCTTTTTTTTTTTTCTTTTTTTTTTTTTTTTTTGGTTTTTTTGAGACAGGGTTTCTCTATATAACCCTGGCTGTCCTGGAACTCACTTTGAAGACCAGGCTGGCCTTGAACTCAGAAATCCGCCTGCCTCTGCCTCCCAAGTGCTGGGATTAAAGGCATGCGCCACCACCGCCCGGCGCTATTTCTTATCTTATGTGTCTGTTCAAGCTAGTGCCTCCATTTTAAATGCCAATCCACACCTCCCCTCACCCTAACTATTCCAAATGTCACTATTTTCTGTTAGTCTTCTTTGCTGTCACTAAATTGAGAGCTACAACAGCAAGAACATTCTTTCATTCCCTGTGAGTCTGCAGTGCCTATCATAGTCCCTGCTTGATTACATTCAATGAATATTACTTCATTTTAGTGATAGTCTATGTCTATTGTTGTGAGATTTATTACAGGCCCTCAACAAATGCTAGTTTATTGAATGCTATCCTATGAAGAGGACTTCACATAGTTGTGATACTATCAGAATCCTAGTGATGAGGGATCCACACATCAGCATCCCTCTATAAAGCTTTGTTAAACTTTCCTGTGGGCCAGAGAACTCCAGTTTACTTGTATAATCTTCATGTTTTTGGCTTTCTAGCTATTTTAACAAAATATGAATTTTAACATGAGATTAATTACAATCTCCAAAACAGATGGTTAAATTTACAAACAGTACCTTTCTAAACAAATTTAGAGACACTTCTCAGATTAGAGAATGGCCTACCATTTTGTTACCTCTCGTTGAGAGATTACAGTGACATACTGATAGTCTAAAAGTGAAGCTGGGATGTGGTGGGGCATCCCTTTGATCACAGCACAAGAGGCAAAGGCAAGTGTTTATGGCTGTGAGTTAGAGCCCAGCCTGGTCCATACAGTGAGACCCTGTCTTTAAAAAAAAAATGACTAAATTCACTCCCACAGGTTTGATACTACAGAAACAAAATGATGAATGTCACTTGCAAGTATGAAATGTTTAAAAAATGCTGTTTATGTGACTTATACTTGTCTTCTTTTTTTTTAGGATAAATATCGGGGCATGGTGTATTGAAATACAGAAAACATACTTCTGATCTGATTTTTCCCCTGTGTTTTTAAATATGATCATACTTATTACTTAAAATGTGTATGTGTCTGCCCTTGCTAGAGTACCTGTATAGAGAAGTTAGTTGAGATAGTTGCTGAATTACTTGTTTTTAGGGAGTCTCATTAGATAGAGAACCAAAACAGATGGTTAAATTTACAAACAGTACCTTTCTAAACAAATTTAGAGATACTTCTCGAATTAGAGAGTGGCCTACCATTTTGTTACCTGTCATTGAGAGACTACGGTGACATACTGATAGTCTAACTTTATGGACTCAGAGAGAGGTCTTGATTAGTATGAGCTCAGTCTTCAACACTGAAAACAATCAGGTAACTATTTTACAAGGTTTTAAGCCATTGTGTAGTCTGATAAGAAAGATTAAGGAAATAATCTAAAAACAAAACAAAGTGGAAAAACCTGTGTATTATAGGGTATAATTTTCCTTTTCCTAAGTACAGTAGAGTTCACTACATGTAGTTTAGAATCAGTATTATGAAGTATATAGTTTTCTAGCAAAATTGTGGTTCTTGTTACAAGACTTTATATGTACTGATTCTTAACCTGAGCACATGAACATTCATTTATGCAAGGTTTAAATGATTTAAACTAGTCATGTTCACAAGCATGGAAAGCCAGGGCTATAGAGAGGCAGGGTAGGATGCACCCTTCTTTGCCTCCATTTCCTATCATCCAAAGAATTGTTTCAAGAAATTAAAAGGCACTGAAAACACTTAAAGAAAATTCAATCTTTGACAACCACCAGCTTGGTCAACTTCAAACACATAATAGACTCTATATTTAATAACATCAATAAAATGACTTTATGAATAGTTCCCAAGTGCCTCTTTGTCTAATGCTGAAGACTGCCACATCTTGGCTAAGAGTAATGAATAGATGCATTTGTGCAAATTCTGTGTAGCCGTAGTTCTTAACTTCATAGTTCGCTTATGAAACAGAGAAAAGGTATTCATTCACCAGCTGATATTTCAATATTATATTTGTAGCTACTAAGTGAAAGCCTCAGAATTAAGGTTATTTGAAGTAAGCACCCTTTCTATGTCCTTGGTGTTAACAAAGAAAGAAAGAAAGAAAGAAAGAAAGAAAGAAAGAAAGAAAGAAAGAAAGAAAGAAAGAAAGAAAGAAAGAGAAATCCCTGGAAAATGAGAAGAGGATAACTATTTCTTGTCAGCCAAAATTATGAGAGTAACAGGTCTGGTTTGCTTTTCAGTATGCTTTGTTGTTTGATTTTTTTAAAAAGATTTATTTATTTATTTTATTGTAAGTACACCGTAGCTGTCTTCAGACACCCCAGAAGGGAGCATCAAATCTCATTACAGATGGGTACGAGCTACCATGTGGTTGCTGGGATTGACAGGGTTTCTCTGTATAGTCCTGGCTATCCTGAAACTCACTTTGTAGACCAGGCTGGCCTCGAACTCAGAAATCCGCCTGCCTCTGCCTCCCGAGTGCTGGGATTAAAGGTGTGTGCCATCACGCCTGGCTAGATGAATTCTTAAAATATTGTCCAGATAGACCATGAACTCATTATGTAGCCCAGGTTGGCTTTGAACTCACTATCTCTTGCCTCATCCTGGGATTATAGACATGTGCTACTATGCCATCCTTTTTATATGTTATGGTATAGATAAACAGTTCACACTGTACTCAAAGGTTTTGCACAAATCTAACCATTTTCAGATCAAAAATATCTGAAAAATATCACCATCTACACTGATCAGGCACAGACTTTCTCTTAGCATTATTCTACAAACACAACATAGCAATGGCTTGCATAGCAGGTGTTTTAGCTATTACTAGGATAATTTAAGGAATAAAGAAGGATGTATATGGGTTACATGCAAATACTATGCCATTTTAATATAAGGAACTGGGGGCTGCAGAGATAGCTCAGCAGTTAAGAGCACGTGTTGCTCTTACAGAGGACTTTGCCCTAGTACTGTAGAGTTTACTACTTATATTTTAGAAAGTAGTGATTCAGAATGAAGTTCACATCCAGCTCCCGGTACTCAAGTGAATGCTCATAGCCATCAGTAACTCTAGCTCTAGGAGGTCTGATGCCCTTCTTTGACCTCCAAGGTCATTGGGGATACACATGGCACACATCATACATACAGGCAAAATATACATATAATAAAATCAAATAAATATAAAATTTTCAATAAAAAATAACATAAGGGACTTGAGTATCCAGGGATTTTGATATCCAATGTCTGGTTCAGAACCGATTTCCCACAGATACAGATGTCTGTATGTTTCTCATAAAGGAGGGTTTTTTTTTAAGATATTTTCTTCATTTACATTTCAAATGCTAGTTTGAATCCTTTTCCTAGTTTCCCACACAAAAGTCCCCTATACCCTCCCATAAAGGAGGTTTTTAAGAAGTAAAACAAGCTGGGTAGGAGTGACGTAACCTTTAATCCCAGCACTTTTGTTCGTGTGTGTGTGTGTGTGTGTGTGTGTGTGTGTGTGTGTGTGTGTGTGTATTAAACCTTTTATAAAAAATTCTTTTCCCATTAATGTAAACCTTGGAATTATACTTTGATGAGTGTGACCAGGTACTCTTCAGACAATAAAAGATCTTTTTAAATACCTTTCATTTGCCCCACTGTTCTGAGAAAAGAGATGACCTACCTCTAAGATTTTTCATCCAGTGTGTTTGTTCACTATAATATGTAATAAAGTCAAAAGGAATTGTACAGGCCTTTGCTCATCTGCTAATTGAGTAGGAATACCTTAGGTCACTTTCTGAATGTCAAACAATTCCATATCAGAATAAGTAAGAATCTTACATCAGTGATGATAGGTAAGCAAAAACCAAGGTAAACTAGCACAGAGAAAGGAAAAGCAGTAGCAAGGGAAAGACACCATTAACTCCAAGTTTCCAGGCTACACACTATGCTAAGTGACTATATTACTTCAAACTGTTCACAGCCTCCAAGAAAAAAAGTGTTATCCCTGTTTTGGGGACAAGGAAACTGGCATTCGTGGTAGCACATGCACTCAAAAACATTTAAAAATGAATTAACTAAATAATTTGCCTAAAGTCAAGTTCCCATTTAGTTAAGAAGTAGTGAAAACTACAAATTAATAATAGTTACTATTCTATTTAATATAAATAAAAATGAATCCTCTTCTAAAATATAAAAGTTTATTAAAAATGGAAAAAGAAGTATAGTTTTACTTTCTGTAGTTTTTGTTTAGTTTTTGTTTCGTTTGGGTTTTGTTGGTTTGTTATTTGAGACAGGGTTTCTCTGTGTAGCCCTGGCTGTCCTAGAACCCCTTCTGTAGACCAAGCTGGCCTCGAACTCAAAGAGATCCACCTGCCTCTGCCTCCCAAGTGCTGAGATTAAACACCGAATGTACCACCACTGCCCGGCTTTTTTGTTTCTTTGGTTTCGGTTTTTAGTCTTTTAAGACAGGGTTTCTCTATGTCACCCTGGCCATCCAGGAACTCACTCTGTAGACCAGGCTGGCCTTGAACTCAGAGATCCGCCTGTAAAGTTTTATTCAGAACATATCTGTTGGATTTAATGGATTTTTAAAAATGTAATGTTATTTTTAGGACTTATGTATGGATTTTTAATCCATTGTTTGGTTTTAACTGGCACATACATCATAAAGTTGTGACTATTCAGGACACAATTGTCTGAATCTGAAGACCAAAAGAAAACCTCATGGGTGAGAAAGGGTTAAATATGCCGAATAGAATAGATTTTGTTCTGTCTTTGTTTTTAAGGTTTGGATTGAGCAACAAGTTTGATACCGAATTTCCATCAGTTCTGACAGGGAAGGTAAGTGGGCTTGCTTTGAATTTTCCAATTCTAATGCACTGTGTTATAGTTTATTCAATGTTATGACAAATGCTTTGACTCACTGGTAATGAAGCCAAATAACAGGCGGCCTCCCTGCTTGGAAGCTGTGTGCAGTGACTAAATGGTGTTTCCATGACTACCAGCCTCTGGCCAGCTATTTCGACTGTTCTTCCTTAATGTCAGCCATTGTTTATTTACCTGCTCAGCTTTTCCAGTGTTGCCTTTTTTGCCCAGCCCAGGTAGCTGGTAATTGTTTTCATTTAGATCTATAATTTCCAATCTTTCATTGCCAAAGCTATCTTTTTAACTGAGTCACTGTTATTTTTTAAAAGTGTTATATGGTATGCATCATTTATTACAAATACAAAGCATCATTTTTTTTGGTTAAATGTTTTTCTTCCTTTTAGATTGAGTTTCAAAAATTGGATTCACACCAATAAGTAACTACCTTTCTATTTCTGGGTTTCCCTATAATCAGTTGTATAGAGAAGCATTCATGCTCAAATTTCAGACTTCCCAGGACTCAAACCTATGTCTAGGTTAATGTACTATGTGATGATTATAAATAATATTGTATTATATGCTGAAAATTCACCAAATGAACAGATTTCAGGTTCTCTAAAAGAAATGATAAATAACTATGTAAGGAGCTATGTTTTTGTTTTTTGTTTGTTTGTTTGTTTGTTTGGTTTTTCGAGACAGGATTTCTCTGTATAGCCCTGGCTGTCCTGGAACTCACTTTGTAGACCAGGCTGGCCTCGAACTCAGAATCCCCTGACTCTGCCTCCCAAGTGCTGGGATTAAAGGCGTGCGCCACCACCGCCCGGCGTAAGGAGCTATGTTAACTTGCTTGACTATAGTAATTATTTCACTATGTGTTCATATGTATATTAAAATATCATGTTGAGCTATTGCAATGGCATAGGTCTGCAAACCTAGCACTAGCATTCAAGACAATCATGGGTTCCAGACTAGTCTGGGTTACATAGTTAGAACCTATCTCAAAAAAACAAGCAAACAAACAATCAAAAACCACCAGCATGTTGTACACTTGAAATATTACCTTTTTAAAAAGTACTATTGCTGGGCAGTGGTGGCACATGCCTTTAATCCCAGCACTTGGGAGGCAGAGGCAGGCGGATTTCTGAGTTCGAGGCCAGCCTGGTCTACAGAGTGAGTTCCAGGACAGCCAGGGCTACACAGAGAAACCCTGTCTCAAAAAAAACAAAACAAAACAAAACAAAACAAAACACTATATTTATACTATATTTAGAACAATTGTCTTACAGAAATGATAACTTTCAGGTTGGGAAGATGGCTCCATGGGCAAACTGCTTGTTATGCAAGCTTGAGAACCTGAATTCAAATGCCCAACACCCATATAAATTCCAGGGCCAATGAGAGGCAACTATACTCCCAGAGCTGGATAGTAAAGACAGATCCTAGAGGACATGCTCTGGGACATGCCCTGGCCAGATAGTCTAGCAGAAATGATGAGTTCCAGGGTTGGTGGGAGACCCTGCCTCAAAAACTAAGGTACAGCGTGATAGAACTTCAAAGACCTGAAGTCGATCTCTGGCCTTCACACTTGCACTCAGAGGGGCAGAGAATCTCGTTTTGTGTAAATGTTTGGCTTTGGTTTCTAATAGGTTCTGTCTTCCTCTCCTAAACAATCATTCAGAATACTTCAAGAGCAGCAGCAGCTTAAACTTAGATGCGTCCTATAAACATTAATAGTGAACATTTCCTTTAAGTGTATAAAATTAAACATGGAAATATCTCTTCAATAATAATATTGGTAAGAGCGTGGTAGACTTAACATTAAAATTAAAGAAAAATGGAAAACAAAACATCTCCAATAGATAATTTATTTCCATTTCCATTAATGCTACTGCATGTTTTGACTGGGGAATTTCATGTAGCTTGAATACTTACTTAATTGTTTTTACATATTTAAAATTATAGCTTTAGAAAATGAATATCTGCTAAACTGTCAGCAAATATAGCACCCAGGCATAGGCGTTATCCACTTTTTAATTAGCCATTTTTTTTTTTTTTTTGGTTTTTTGAGACAGGGTTTCTCTGTATAGTCCTGGCTGTCCTGGAACTCACTCTGTAGACCAGGCTGGCCTCGAACTCAGAAATCCACCTGCCTCTGCCTCCCGAGTGCTGGGATTAAAGGCGTGCGCCACCACGCCCGGCTTAATTAGCCATTTTTTTGTGCTGAAGTAATCTTTCGAATATTTTTTCACACCTCTTCATTCCTTTCCAATTTTTCTGCAACTAAAAATTCCATTGACACAAAAGATACTAGGATGTTTTTAAATTGGAGTTGTAAGAACGGTGAGCCGCTTTTGATAACCATTCATGTAACCTAGCTGATCTGGATGAAAGCTGTTCTTGACAATACCCCTTCCTCCTCCTCTTCCTCCTTTGAAATCTGCCCTCTCTTTTGGAATGTTTTGTTATGTACTCCAAGCTGGCCTCAAACTCATTTTGTAATGTAAGCTGGTCTCAAACTTGTGTCAGTCGTCCTGCCTCAGCTCTCTAATTGTTATGATTACAAGCATGAGTCACTATGCCTGGCTAAAACATGTATTCTCTTCAGATGATTAGTTTTATAGTCCACATACATTCAGGTATGTGTGATTTGTATTATATGCATTTTCTCATCTATTAGGTAATGCAGAAATGACGGTGCAATATTTTCTCAAAATGTGGTCGACAATGTGACAAGCACTAGAACAGATTCTGAGCATCTGATGTCTGTTTTGTTGCTGGGGATCAAGCCCAGTGCCGTGCTCATGCTAGGCATGTGCCCTACCACTGGGCTTTATTTCTACTTCCTGAAGGTCTGATTTTTTAAGTTACATGTTTATAACCTAAATACAAGTTTGATTTCCTTAATGAGAATCTTTTTTTCTCCAGTAGGTACTATTTCATTAGTATAGATTAGTGTGGATTATTAAACCATTTCTGTAGTAAGGGGGGTCTTCCATAAATATGAAAAAATTAAATTAAAAGGTCTTAATTCCCAACTTAATACTTCTTGTGTAAACTGTCTTAAAATGGATAACTCTAATACCTATGAGAAAAGAATTACCCTTTATTTAAAAAAAAATCAGTCTTTTGGCATGAGTGAGGTATTCTAATTAGCTAGTTTGAGGTAAACAAAATTGCAGTGAAAGGGCCCTTTCAGAAACTCAACAACTCACTATTAACCACTTTTGCTTCTTTTGTGTTAATTCTTGTGAGGACAGACCAGTGAGTTCTGTCATGACAGGACAAATCATGTAGATGAGTGTGTTTATCCACCCACAGATAGATTCTGCTGACCAGAAAGTCCAAGACCCACATTAAGTTTTCCAAAGGAAATGAAAGTGTCTGGTGCTCAGCTTGAAAGCAGCAAAGAGCATTATGGGGCAAGCAGTGTGTAGTGTTAGGAATGGGGAGCCATAAAAACTGACCCCCCCTCTATTGTGATCCAATATGACAAGTGATTGATAGGCTTGTGTTCCTCACAATGAGGGAGGCAAATCAGTCCTGCCGGGCTTTGCTTTAGTGTCTGTCTGTTTGCAGAGTCTCCTGCATCCTGTTATAAAATATTATGACCTTTCCCCCACCTTCCTGATGTTGTTTTCTTTTTTATTTCCAAGAGAGTCAAAAGGAATGAAATTTGTTTCTTTACAACCTACTGTCCAGCTAGAAAGTCAGAGGCTCCTAGCCAACATAATACTAGAAATAGTTGTATAGAAGCGAATGAGTCCAATTGGAATAACCGGGAATCTATAGTTAACCAAACATGTTTAAAGTTGAGAGTTAGCTGATTCTCATTCCCTGTCTGTTTTATGACTTATACTGTTACTCAAATATGTTTTTTTTTTAATTTCCCAAACCCAGTCCTGGCATATTTTTAAATTCAATGCAGACTGTAGTTTGTTGTTTAAGATTCTAGTGAAAGTTTTTCTTCTCAATCTACTTCTCTTATGACTCAAAATTTGATTTCTCATTTGTAGTAACTTGAATCTTTGAATTTTAGTTTGGCAGTAGTAAGAGAGTATCTGTTAAAAAGCAGACTGTTGAAAAAGGAAAGGTGTCAAATTTGAGGTGTGTTGGTGTTTTCGTTTTCTGAACCGTATAATGACAGTTCCCTAACCAACCGCATATAGGATATACTGTGCTATATAATTGCTTTCATTTACGCTTCAGACTGAAAGCCAGGTTTCCCTTCCCTCAGCCTTCTACACTGTTCTTCCCTGCAAGAAAGAAACTTTTATTTTTTTAAAAGAACCCTTATACACGGTTTTGTTCTTTTGGATAGATTTGTTTCTATGTCTTTACTTATAATTTTCGCATCTGTACTTACATGCTGCTTTTAAATAAAAGTTTCAGTCCTGATCACAAACTTCTTTTTTTTTGTTTGTTTGGGTTTTTTTTTTTTTTTTTTTTGGTTTTTCGAGACAGGGTTTCTCTGTATAGCCCTGGCTGTCCTGGAACTCACTTTGTAGACCAGGCTGGCCTCGAACTCAGAAATCCGCCTGCCTCTGCCTCCTCAGTGCTGGGATTAAAGGCGTGTGCCACCACGCCCAGCTCACAAACTTTTTAAAAAGTTCTTTCAAGGCTGGCTCAGTAGGTAAAAGGTTCTTGCCAACACGCCAGACAGCCTGAGCTGGGTCCTGAGAGCCATACAGAGGCTGACTGCTGCCGGGTGTCCAATGTAGTCACATACACAGATAGATAAATAAGTAAATACGTGTAACAAATATTTTCTAAATAAGCTAAGCTCAAAAAAGACAACACTATAGATCATCTCCTCATACAGCAAAGCGGTACCTGACAATTAGAGCTGGAGGTCAGCTTTAGATGAGGAGGAGGACACCAGAGTTACCCTCATCCAAACAATTGGGGTGGGTGTGCTTCCATGGCGCTAGCTAGTGCAGGTAATTCCAGGAGAACACAAAAGGCCTGTAGGGGCAAGCTTAAGGTGACAAACTGAGTAAGCCTTCACTGAATAACCGTTCTGAAATAAAACTATATTCGTCTGAGATAGAGACAGTGTTTTTAATTTATTATCACAATATGAAATCAATTTTGTTCTTTAAAAAGGAAAAAAAAAAACAGAATTGCCTGCATCGTAGAGTGACTACAGTTATATCCACTAGATTTTTTTTTCTAGAGGAGAGGAATAAAACATAAGATAGTAGGAAAAGCTGTTCTCTAAGAACTCCCAGGCAGTGAGGTAAATGGTCCTGTTTTTCAAAGTGTACACATTGTTAAGCCAACAGTGCTTAAGTGCTTAAAGAACGCAATTAATACTCTTGTTTTGCCTGCAGTCTTACCAGGAGATATGAACAATAGCTGCATTTTCTGAGTGTCTAAAGTAGCTTTATAGTGTTACCTCATTTATTCTCGAGATTTTTTTTTTCTAACAAATGGAAAGAGATTACAGCTTGTTCATAGGGGGAACCAATGTTACACAGTTAGGACAGAATAGGGGACAGAGAAGTCTGGCCCCTCCCGGGATTCTGCGAGTCCTTGGCTCAGGTAGAAGGCCTTGCGCTGAGAAGTCCTGTTAGATAGAAAGGATCTTTAACTGTTACTTGGTGATTCCCTGCAATGAAAAGGAAGTTAAGTGTTCCTGTTTGGGACACATAAATCTTTACATAGTAACTTGGCACCTTGTTTTTGTTTTAAACAACAGCAAAGGACTGCAGGAGGAATAACAGGTAGGATACCTGCTTACCATGGGCTAGCCCCTGGCTTCCAGCCCTGGTTCTAAAAAAAAGAGAGAGGAAGGAAGCAGGGAAATGGAATAGCTCTGAGAAACTCAAGACCTGAAGATCATTGACGTTTCCCTCAACACACAGCAGATTATCCTTTTATTTGTAATCCATGTGTAAGAAAACTGAGGCTCTCCGTGCACATCTGATCAGAGAACTCAGGCAACTCCTTTTTTATCTCTACATCTGAGATATGATTTATAGACTTTTTTCCCAAAGTATTCTAGATAAGAAATTCCTTCCAAATTAGAACTTCAATTTCCAGTGTCTATATCAGGGCAGGAGAGATGGCTTAGTGGTTAAGAGCACTGGCTGCTCTCCAAGAGGTCCTGAGTTCAAGCCCCAGCAACCACATGGAGGCTCGTGGCCATCTATATAATGGGATCCTGATGCCCTCTTCTGGGATACATGCAGACAGAACCCTCATCCATAAAATACATTAATTAATACAATACAATAAATTAATTAAAAACAAAAACTATACCATCTCACCTTATATATGAGGAATTGTAATTAAGAAAAATCAACTAGGCCGGGCGTGGTAGTGCACACCTTTAATCCCAGCACTTGGGAGGCAAAGGCAGGCGAATTTCTGAGTTCTAGGCCAGCCTGGTCTACAGAGTGAGTTCCAGGACAGCCAAAGCTACCCTGTCTCGGAAAACCAAAAAAAGAAAGAAAGAAACAAAGAAAGAAACAAAGAAAGAAACAAAGAAAGAAACAAAGAAAGAAACAAAGAAAGATTAAATGAGCTGGCTTTAGCCGGTTGGTAGTATACACAGTTTAATCCCAGCAGTTGGAATGCTGAGGCAGGCAGATTTCTGTGAATTCAAGGACAAGACTGATATACAGAGTTCCAGGACAGTTAAGTCTGCACAGACCCTGCCTTGATTTAAAAAAAAAAAAAAAAAAAAAAAAAAAGGAGGGGGGTTCAGTAGTTTAGAGCAATAGTTGTTCTTCCAGAGGTCCTAAATTCAATTCCTAGCAACCACATGGTGACTCATTTTTAGTGAGATCTTGTGCCCTCTTCTGGTCTACAGGCATACATGCAGGCAGAACACTGTATACATAAATAAGTAAATCTTTTTTAAGAAAATTAAATTGATTTTATCTGTGGTTTTTCCCAGACATGGCATGAAGTAGAAGCAAGTCTCCTGATTTATCTTTAAAATGTTTTCTGATTTCAATTATAAAGCATGAGTCTCTCAATTTATTTTTATATTTACCCCCAGAAATGTTACTTCATTGGAATTCCTGGTACCCAGTGACTGCCACTATATCACGTTGTTAGCAGTGTAGATGGAGAGTGGAGCCCATTTTAAGTTCTACAGTTTCAAAACTGGTCATTGTTAGCAAGAATACCCAGTTTGTGGAGTAAGTAATTAACTTACAGGTACCACAAACAATTCTAGGAAAGCTTATCTACTTAATGTTTTCACAGTTATAGTGCTGAACTGAATCTTTATAGCATCCGTTAATACCTATGTTTGTGTGAATTGTAAGACATCCCTGTTAAAAGTAAAACACACACCTGTGTGAAGAGTGAAGCTTTTTGATTTGTGATGTCACACATCACTGTGTAGCTTTCATTTTACAGCAATTTATCTTTTTAGCAACATCACAAGTTTCACTTTTACAGCCAGATGCTGGAATTGCACACACGAGTTTTCCATCCGCTCCTTTCTAAACGACATGGTATCTTTGTGGTAATCCAGAAACATGATTTTACTGAAAGCATACAATTTTTAGTGTTCCTTTGAATTATGTAAGTTGCAAGAATTTTTGGTGCAAATTTTAGCTCACATGGGTCACACTCATGGTTTTGAGGGGACTCTGTCATTTTTTTTTAGAGAAGCACAAGCAACTACTTCAGGAACAGAGGTAATTAACTAGAAATAAGAAATTTGTGTGAAGGCTTTTCAACCTTCAAAACTCAGAGCAGTTAAGAGTCTAATGTGGGCTGAACACTGATAGATAGCTTTAAACGTAATTACCAGATACCACTTTTTTGTTAATGCAAACAATAGCAAATTTAACTATTACATTACAGATTTGCCAGAAAGAAAAGGTATTAAGAGAGTTTATTTCAAAGCAATTGGGGATTATTATCAATGCCTGCTTGAATTCCATTTCCTCTGGTTAGTTGTTTGGGTTTTAGTCTTATCTTAGGTTTCTAACCAAAGCCCAGCTGAAGACTGTGGGCACCATTATCTTAACAGGAATGTTTGCTAACAAAAGTGCTTGATGGGTTTCCTTTCCAATGAGTCCTGTTGCTTTCCGTTTATTGTTGGTCATTTCAGAACATTGTGAATATTATGCGAAGTTCTTCAACCATGAAATTGTATTGCTTTACTCGCTAAATCTTCCAAGAGTATATGATACAGATGTATGGAGAGACTATATTGAGACATTGAAATATTTGGGATAAGGCATTTTCCTTAGGATTAGAGGTGGTGGGGAGCTGTCCACAAATCCTTAAAGAGAGTCCCCCTATTTTAGGTGGCTCCAGAAGAATTTAAGACCAGCATTGGCCGTGTGAACTCATGCTTGAAAAAGGCTCTCCCTGTCAATGTGAAATGGCTGCTATGTGGATGTCTCTGCTGCTGCTGTACCCTGGGGTGCAGCCTGTGGCCCGTTATTTGTCTCAACAAAAGAGTAAGTATAACCAGCCTATTATATGACAATAAAAAGAGCTGACATTTATTAACACTTATTATGTGTTAGAACTGTTTCCATGATTTATTTAACTCCCAGAACACTGCTGTCTTTATTTTAATGCTAAAGAAATTCTAGAAAGAGAGAGGAAGTCACTTGTTCAACTGAACACTTAAATCCCAGCACCCATGTAAAAAGCCAGGCCTGGGTGAAAACAGAAGGGTCACCAAGGCTTGCTGGCCATCAGCAAGAGACTCTGTTGCAAGGAAATAGGATGGCGGTAAGGAAGGACTTTTTCCTCTGGCCTCCACAAGCACTCAGATATAATATTATAAGTTGAAAATATTGTCAGGAAACACTCATTTTATCTTACATTTTCTCTTAAGCTCTTTCATAATTACTTCAAAAAGACAGATAATAAACTGCTGACAACACTGTGACTTTTTTCTTTGTTTTTTTGTTATTGTTGTTGTTTTGTTTTATTTTATTTGTTTTCAAGAAAGGGTTTCTCTGTGTAGCCCTGGCTGTCCTGGAACTCACTTTGTAGACCAGGCTGGCCTGGAACTCAGAAATCCACCTGCCTCTGCCTCCCAAGTGCTGAGATTAAAGACGTGGACCACCACTGCCCGGCATGTCTTTTTTTTTTTTCTTAACCTAGAGTGTTGTGCATGGCAGGCAAGTACTCTACCATTGAGCTATAGCCCTAATCCTTGTTTTTACTTTAATACAGGATCCTATTAAGTTACCCAGGCTGATTTTAAGATGGGGTCTTACTGGGTAGCCCTAGCCAACCTAGAACTTTTTATATAGTCCAGGCTGACCCTGAACTCACAGAGATTTGTCTGCATCTGCCTCTGCCTCCTGGGTACTGGGATTAAAAAGTCACACTACATGGAGCAGTAGTGGCACAGCACTTGGGAGGCAGAGGCAGGTGGATTTCTGAGTTTGTGGCCAGCCTGGTCTACAGAGTGAGTTCCAGGACAGCCAGGGCTACACAGAGAAACCCTGTCTCGGGAAGAAAAAAACAAACAAAAAACAAAACAAAAATTCACACTACTAGACTGGCAAGATGGCTCAATGGTTAAGAATAAAGACTACTCTTCCAGAGGTCCTGAGTTCTATTCCCAGCAACTACATGGTGGCTCACAGCCAGCTGTAATGGGTTCTGGTGCCCTTTTCTGGCCCACAGGCATACATGGAGGCAGAACACTGTATATGTAAGAAATAAATACAATTTTTAGAAAGATTTAGTATATCTAAGTACACAATAGCTGTCTTCAGATACTCCAGAAGAGGGAGTCAGATCTCATTACAGATGGTTGTGAGCCGCTATGTGGTTGCTGGGATTTGAACTCACGACCTTTGGAAGAGCATTCAGTGCTCGTAACCACTGAGCCATCTCTCCAGCCCCATAAATAAATAAATTTTTAAGGAAAAAAAAATACCCTCACACTTCAACATACCTGGCCTGAGCTGATCTTAGACTCTGTAGCCCAGGAAGGCTTTGAGCTCCTGCTTGTTTGTTTGTTTGTTGTTTTGTTTTATTTTGGTTTTTTGCTTCAGTCTCCTAAGCAACTGGGATTATAGGTATATGTTACCAGGTGCAGCTCCCCTCTGACTTTTTGGAAGTAGATTACTGATTCCCTTAATAACCACCAGTAGCTCAGAGCTTTGCTTTAAATATAGTTTCATTTGCTTGTCAAAACAAGCATAGTATTTTTCAACTGGCTTTCTACAAGTGTTAAAAAAGTTAACAACGGGGCTGGTGAGATGGCTCAGTGGGCAAGAGCACCCGACTGCTCTTCCGAAGGTGATGAGTTCAAATACCAGCAACCACATGGTGGCTTACAACCACCCGTAATGAGATCTGATGCCCTTCTCTTGTGCGTCTGAAGTCAGCTACAGCGTACTTAAGAAGAATAATAAGAAAAAAAAAGTTAAAAACATCATTTTTTTTTTTGAGACAGGGTTTCTCTGTGTAGCCCTGGCTGTCCTGGAACTCACTCTGTAGATCAGGCTGGCCTCGAACTCAGAAATCCACCTGCCTCTGCCTCCCAAGTGCTGGGATTAAAGGCATGTGCCACCATTGCCCGGCTCAACAACATCATTTTTTAATTGTATCTTTTCGAAGTTATAATCACTGACTTCCACAATGTTATTTTAAAGCCTCAGTGTGAATTACATGATTTGGATTTTTCATCCTAAGTGTAGCCAGTCTCAGTCACTGAGAAACAAAGTTTTGGGTTTTAATGTTATCAAGGATATTTTTTCCCAGTGACTTATTTATGCTTTGTCCATCTCAATAACTGCACCAAAGGGACTGAAACAGAAACATGTTTTCAAGTCATGGGTTTGTGCTGAGTATTCTAATAGGATAGTCAGTGAACGCTGAGATGATGCTGATTCTCTGATATTCTTCTTTCTGTTATTGCTTTGTTTTAACTAAAGAGTTTATACTAGGGACAGGAGGGTGGTTCAGCTAGGAAAGCCATGCCTGCCAAGTCTGGAGTTCAATCTCCAGACCCATATGGTAGAAGAGAGAACCAACTCCCATATGTAGACTCTGATCTCCACATGCATGGACATACATGCTTGTGCACACACATGCATACATACATATATTTAAAACAAAACAAAACAAAATCTTTGAAATGACAATTCAGGCTGGGGTAAAGCTCTACTGGTGAAGTGCTTATCCTTCATGCCCAAAGCCCTAAAGTCAATCCCCAGCACCACACGCACCATGTCTGTGATGGCAACACTTGAGGGGAAAGCCATAGAAGCAAGAGTTCAAGGCTCACAGCCATCTGTAATGGAATCCGATGCCCTCTTCTGGTGTGTCTGAAGACAGCAACAGTGTACTCACATATACAAAATAAATCAATAACTTAAAAAAATATGCCAGGCGTGGTGGTGCGCGCCTTTAATCCCAGCACTCGGGAGGCAGAGGCAGGCGGATTTCTGAGTTCGAGGCTAGGCTGGTCTACAAAGTGAGTTCCAGGACAGCCAGGGCTATACAGAGAAACCCTGTCTCGAAAAACCAAAAAAAAAAAAAAAAAAAAAAAAAATAGAGTCCTGAAACCACAGATCAGTGGTGTGAAGCCCAGCAAGTGTGAAGTTCCAGATCCTATCCCTGCACGTCACTAATTAGTTAAGTAATGTTCAAAAGATTTGTGCTATCCAGCCTATTTCTCATAAAACCTAAAGATCTGAGAAGACTGGACTTCAATGAAAGCTAACTGTGGCCACCACATAGGCATGTGGGTCCAGTCAGTTTTGACTTACTGCTCTTACATGTACCATAGAAGCAGCTATGGCTTCATGTTCAGCTTTCAGGCTTGTTCATGCCACCACCCTTATATATGAAATTACTTTAAACCTTTCTCCTTTTTTACTTTAGGCCTTGTGAAATTGAGAGGGACTATTCCCATGTTTTATAAAGCAGAAATTGTAGTTCACCATCATGCTTGATTTGGTTTGGTTTTGGTTTGGTTTTGTGGCTTTTCAAGGTGTCTCTGTGTAGCCCTGGCTATGCTGTGTTCACTTTGTAGACCAGGCTTCCCTTAAACTCATACCTGCCTGCTTCTGCCTCCTGAATGTTGGGATTGAACATGGACACCACCGTGCCTAGCTGTTTTTTTTTTAAGTATTTTTTAATTTTTATTTGTCATTTTTATCTTTTTTAATGATTTATTTTCATTTTATGTTCATTTTGCTTGCATGATGGTTGAAGGTGTCAGATCCTCTGGAATGGGAGTAACAGACAGTTATGAGCTTCCATGTGGGTGCTGGAAATTGAACCCTAGTCTTCTGGAAGAGTTGCCAGTGCTCTTAACTACTGAGCCATCTCTTCAGCCCGTAATTTAAGTATTTTTAAAAAGAGAATAAAAGGGGCTGGTGAGATGGCTCAGCAGGTAAGAGCACCCGACTGCTCTTCCGAAGGTGATAAGTTCAAATCCCAGCAACCACATGGTGGCTCACAACCATCTGTAACGAGATCTGGCTCCCTCTTCTGGAGTGTCTGAGGACAGCTACAGTGTACTTACATATAATAAAATAAAATAAATTTTAAAAAAGAGAATAAAAATGAAAGCCCTATGATACATCACATCATACAGAAAAGGAATAAGCCTTTCTGTGAAAGACAAAAAGTTCTATCTGTGAGCTGTATTCAAGCAGTTTATTTGTGCCTTTCACAAAATATATTGTGTGCTCTTGTGCTAAGAAGACATGAAACTATTCCATACAATGTTAGAACTTAGCCAGTAGCCTGCCTTTGAACCTTTTGGGAGGTAGGTGTGTGTGTGTGTGTGTGTGTGTGTGTGTGTGTGTGTGTGTGTGTGTGTGTGTGTGTTGAGACCATGTTTCATATCCCAGTCTATCCTTGAACTCACTATGTAGGTGAAGATGGCCTTGAACTTCAGTCCTGCATCTATTTCCTGATGGTAGGATTATATAGACTACTATAGTGCTGTTATGCGTACTTTATACTGTGCTGGGAATGAAATCCAGGGCTTTGGGTGCATCCTTCCTCCTCCTCCTCCTCCTCCTCCTCCTCCTCCTCCTCCTCCTCTTCCTCCTCCTCTTCCTCCTCCTCTTCTTAGCTTTTTTGGCTTTCTGGCCTTTTCAAGGGTTTCACTCTGTAAAGCAGGTTGATTTCAAACTCAGAGATTCTTCTGCCTCTCATGCCCAAGTGCTGGGATTAAAAGCATGAGCAACCACTATCCAGCCTAGCCACTATCTGTTCATAACCATATTTAAGAAATATTTGTGTTATTGCATATGCCAGCAAGAGTTTGCTGAAGGGACCCTGATATACCTGTCTCGTATGAGGCTATGCCAGTGCCTGGCAAATACAGGAGTGGATGCTCACAGTCATCTATTGGATGGAACACAGGGCCCCTAATGGAGAAGCTAGAGAAAGTACCCCAGGAGCTGAAAGGGTCTGCAACCATATAAGAGGAACAACAATATGAACTAACCAGAACCCCCAGAGCTCATGACTCTCTAGCTGCATATGTAGCAGAAGATGGTCTAGTCGGCCATTATTGGGAAGAGAGGCCCCTTGGTCTTACAAACTTTATATGTCCAAATACAGGGGAACGCCAGGACCAAGAAGTGGGAGTGGGTGGGTAGGAGAGAAGGGCAGGGTGGGGGGAGGGTATAGGGAACTTTCGGGATAGCATTTGAAATATAAAATAAGAAAATATCTAATAAAAAAGTCAAAAAAAGAGAAATATTTCTGTTTATAAGTAATATTAAAGGCTAATGTGTGTGTTCCCAGTTCCCATTTATTTTTTGGTCAGCTTTACTGGCTAACTGCTTTACTTCATAAGGGTTTTTTTTTGTTTGTTTTGGTTTTTGGTTTTTTCGAGACAGGGTTTCTCTGTATAGCCCTGGCTGTCCTGGAACTCACTTTGTAGACCAGGCTGGCCTCAAACTCAGAAATCCGCCTGCCTCTGACTCCCAAGTGCTGGGATTAAAGGTGTGCGCCACCACACCCGGCTCATAAGGGTTTTTTGTTTTATCTATTTTTTTTTTTTTTGGTCTTGTGGATTTTTAAGGCTTATTTATTATATGTATTATACTATTGTTCTCTTCATACACACCAGAAGAGGACATCAGATCCCATTACAAATGGTTGTGATCTACCATGTAGTTGCTGGGATTTGAACTCAGAACCTCTGGAAGAGCAGTCAGTGCTCTTACCCGCTGAGCCATCTCTCCAGCTGAGGTTTCTTTTTTTGTTTTGTTTTGGTTTGGTTTTTGGTTTTTCTAGACAGGGTTTCTCTGGCTGTCCTGGAACTCACTCTGAGACCAGGCTGGGCTTGAACTCAGAAATCCACCTGCCTCTGCCTCCCAAGTGCTGGAATAAAAGGCGTGCACTACTACTGCTCAGCTTTTCTTTCTTTCTTTCTTTCCTTCTTTCTTTCTTTCTTTCTTTCTTTCTTCCTTCCTTCCTTCCTTCCTTCCTTTCTTTCTCTCTCTCTCTCTCTCTTTCGCTAGAGTTCTCACAATATTTTTTTTAAGATTTATTTATTTATTATATATAAGTACACTGTAGCTGTCAGACACACCAGAAGAGGACACCAGATTTCATTACAGATGGTTGTGAGCCACCATGTGGTTGCTGGGATTTGAACTTAGGACCTCTGGAAGAGCAGTCAGTGCTCTTACCCGCTGAGCCATCTCAGTGGGTCTGGTTTTTTTTGAGATGAGGATCTTACTCTGTAGTCCTGGCTGTCCTAGGACTCACAATGGCCTTAAATTCCCAGAGATCTACTTGTCTTTGCTTAGTGAGCACTGGCATTAAAGGCATGCACCCCTATGCTCAGCAACATGTAAGATTTTTATTTTCCTATGTACAGTAGTTGACACTAAGCTAACTTGATACATAGTCTATTGGAGAGTCACCCATCCAGTTATTTTTCAAGTATTTTTTTAAGATTTATTTATTTTATGTATATGAGTACACTGTAGCTGCCTTCAGACACACCAGAAGAGGGCATCAGAGCCCATTACAAATCTATCAAATACCTTTAAAAGAAAGGATTTACATACCATAAAACTTACTCATATTAAGAAAATGAATGAGCTGGAGAGATAGATGGCTCAGTGGTTTAGAGTGCCGACTGCTCTTCCAAAGGTCCTGAGTTCAAATCCCAGCAGCCACATGGTGGCTCACAACAAGTTGTAATGGGATCTGATGCCCTCTTCTAGTGTGTCTGAAGACAGTGCCAGCATATTCACATACATATGATAAATAATCTTTTTTTTTTTTTTTTTTTTTGGTTTTTCGAGACAGGGTTTCTCTGTATAGCCCTGGCTGTCCTGGAACTCATTTTGTAGACCAGGCTGGCCTCGAACTCAGAAATCCGCCTGCCTCTGCCTCCCGAGTGCTGGGATTAAAGGCATGCACCACCACACCCGGCCCGATAAATAATCTTTAAAAAAAAAAAGTACAGGGCTGGAAAGTTGAGTGAGTACATTGGCTGCTCTTCCAGAGGTTCTGAGTTCAATTACCAGCAACCACATGACAATTCACAGCCATCTACAGTAGGCTCCAATGACCTCTTCTGACGTGTGTGTGTGTGTGTGTGTGTGTGTGTGTGTGTGTGTGTGTGTGTGTGTGTATGCATATAAATATATGTATGTGTGTATATATACATATATATGTAATCTGATAAATTTTTAAAAAGATGAATCATTTAGTTTTAGCATATTTAAAAATAGTACTTCTGTGACCAGTTCTACAGTGTAACTTTAGAAAATTTCCATCACCTTTAAAAGGAAAGTTTGAGACCATTTATAGTGTCTTTGGATTTCTCCCCAGACCCTGCTCTCAATCCCAACCAAGTGTGATATACTTTCCCCCTCATTTCCTCCTGGGACAATGTATACTGTGCATTCATACAGTATACATTACTTCATGGCTGGTTTTGAAACCAAGAATGGCTCTTTTTGTGTAGAAGTACATACAAAAATTACCTGTGAAGCCACTTTGAAGTCTGACTTAATAGCATTAAATACATTTACACTGCCATGGGGCCATCACCCGTATGCAATTCCAGACCTTTTTTCATTATCCCCAAGGAAAATCCCCATAGCCAGTAGCAGTCAGTCTCCATTTCCTTTCCCTTCAGAAAGCTAAGTGCTCTGTCCTCTTTATCATATTTCAGGAGAGTTTTAAAGGGATTAGTATTAATTCTTAAATATGTTTGAGAGAATGTACTAGTAAAGCCAAGGATTTCCTGTGTTAGCAAGGGATTGATTTGCATGCCCTCTCTTGACTTGGCTTAGTCGGGTGTATTGGGGTTTATTCTGATTTTGTATTTGAGTCAGTTCCGGGACTTTGTTCCTTTTGTCTAGGTTATCTAATTGCTATGCATATCATTCCTCTTGGTATGCTGCCATGTTCTTCATTCCAAAAGTTGTTAGTAAAGTTTCCACTTAGTCATTGGAGTCTTCTGTATTTGTCAGTATTTTCTAAGACAAGACCTTTTGGTGTTTTGTTTTTTTTTTCTTTTTTGCCTTCGTGTTTAATTTGGTTTTTTGGTTTTGTTTTGGTTTTTTTTTTGTTTGTTTGTTGTTGGGTTTTTTTTGTTTTGCTTTTTTCCGAGACAAGGTTTCTCTGTATAGCCCTGGCTGTCCTGAAACTCACTTTGTAGACCAGGCTGGCCTCGAACTCAGAAATTCGCCTGCCTCTGCCTCCCAAGTGCTGGGATTAAAGGCGTGCACCACCACGCCCGGCTAGGATTCGGTTTTTTAATTATTATTCTTCATAAGTACGCTGTAGCTGACTTCAGATGCACCAGAGGAGGGCGTCAGATCTCATTACGGGTGGTTGTAAGCCACCATGTGCTTGCTGGGATTTGAACTCATCACCTTCGGAAGAGCAGTCCGGTGCTCTTACCAGTTGAGCCATCTCACCAGCCCCTGTCCTTTTGTTTTCAATCTATTTGTATCCCTAGTTCTAAATTTAGTGCCATGTATACAATCTAATAGATGGGTCATGGTCTTAATCCAGTGTGAAAATATCTACATTTTAATTGAGAGTTTAATCTATTGACTTTTAAGGTGACTAATAACAATGTATTAGTTTCCTGATGCTTTGGTAACAATGTACCACAGATTAGGTAACTTAACCAGCTAAAATGTATTTCCTCACAGTTCTGGAAGCTAGGAGTCCTGTCTTAGTTAGGGTTGCTGTTGCTGTGAACAGACACCATGACCTCCTCTAAAAAGAAAACATTTAATTGGGGCTGGCTTACAGGTCCAGAGGTTTAGTCCATTATCATCATGGCAGGAAAGATGGTAATGTGCAGGCAGACATGGTGCTGGAAAAGGAGCTAAGAGTTCTACATCTGGATCCACAGGCAGCAGAAGTAAATGCCACAATAGGACTGCATAGTGAGTAACACCCTATCCGTTGCTAAAAAAAAAAAAAAAAAGACAAAATAAATAGTCTCTAATAGGATTGCTTTTCTGAGTCTTTCTGGGCAGTTAATTTACAGTCTTGTTCCTATATGTTCACAAGTCTCTCTGTGCATGTCTGATTCTTAATCTTCTCTTCCTATAAAAATACCAATCATACCCCTCATGCCTTTGATCACAGCAGTGAGGAGGTAGAGGCAGGAGGATCAGGAGATAAATGCCAACCCTAGCTACCTAGCAAGTGCCATGATAGCCTGAAACCCTGTGTCCAACAACAAGGCATAGCACACCCGTAAGACCTCATTTGTACTGAACTATCTCCTTCCATTCTCTATCTCTAAATACAGTCACTTCCCAAGGTACCAAGGGTCAGGATTTCCACGTGGATTTTTTTTTCAGAGAACAGATTCAGCTCATAAGATGGAAAGATTTTATTGGTTTTTTTTTCTACTTTGCTATTTTTTTAATCTGGCATTCTTTCCTTGCCCACCCCCATTCCTGTTTCTTCCTAGTGTGGTTTGAAATTATAATACCCCCTTGGATAAGACCAGATGTTGGAATACTTGGACCCCAGGTGGTGACACTGTTTGGACAGGTTTTAGAGACCAGGCTTTGCCAAAGGAAGTATGTCAGCAGGAGGTGGGCTTCCAGCTTTCATTCCCAGTTCTCTGTGTCCTGCTTAGCCCTCAAGTCAGCCAGCCCTCAACATCCTGTCCTTGCCTCCACACCTTCCCTTTGCTATCACAGAGTCTAATCCTCTGGAACTGGAAGCCCAAATAAGTTCCTCAAGTTACCTTGATCATGGTGTTTTATTACAGAAGTAGCAAAGCAGTATGTCTCCTTATCGAATCCAGAAACTGATTTTTGTAGTGAAGTATTGTCTTGTTCACTCTTCATGTTCTGTGGTAGAATATCTGGCAAATGCAATGTAGGGAACAAAGGCTTTAGCTTGGTTCATGATTTCAAGAATATATTCAATGGAGACAGGAATGCCATGGCTACGATTATGTCTGTGGCATTAAGAATTTGCAGCTCGGGCTGGTGAGATGGCTCAGCGGGTTAGAGCACCCGACTGCTCCTCCAAAGGTGATGAGTTCAAATCCCAGCAACCACATGGTGGCTTACAACCACCCGTAACAAGATCTGACGCCCTCCTCTGGTGCGTCTGAAGTCAGCTACAGCGTACTTATGAAGAATAATAAGAAATGAATCCTTGGACCGGAGAGACCAACCGGAGCAATCCAGGCTGTCCGGAGCGAGCGGAGCCGAACGGGGACGGCCGGAGCAAGCAGGGACGCCGGAGCTAGCAGGGCCGGAGCGAGTGGGGCCGAACGGGGATGGCCGGAACGAGCAGGGCCAAACCGGAGCAAGCGGAGCCGATCGGAGCGAGTGGGGCTGGCTGGAACAAGCGGGGGCCGTACGGGGGCGGCCGGGAGCAAGTGGGGCTGGCCGGAGCGAGCAGGGTCGAGCAGAGCGAGCGGGGTTGACCGGAACAAGGGGAAAAAAAAAAAAGAATTTGCAGCTCATCCAAGTCATGGCTAATCAGAAAGCAGAGAACTCCAATCAGAAGTGTGGCCTGGCTAAAACCTTTCAAAGGCCTACTTCAGTGACCCACCCCCACAAGCCATACCTTCTTCCCCAGATGTTTCACAACTTCTTTTAAAAGCACCATGGCTAATCAGGAAGCTTTGAAGGAAATTGCTAAACTGCTATGGTGTCAATACCATTCCACATTCCTAGCATAAGTGAGTAGGATTTCTGTGTAGGTCATCATCCCCAGCATTTGGTGTTGCCAATATTTTAGATATTGATAAAACATGTTCAGTAGTATTTCACTGTTGGTTTGATTTCCAGTTCTACAAAGTCATATGATATTGGACAGATTTGTGTGTGTGTGTGTGTGTGTGTGTGTGTGCACATGCACACAGACACACAAGCTTATTTGCCATTTGTCTATCTTCTTTGTAGAGGTTTCTACTCATGCCTCTACCCTGTTTGTTTGGAGTTTTTGTTGTTGTTTGTTTTGCTGTTGGTTTGGGGTTGCTATTTTGGGCTTTTGTTTTGTTTTTGAGATATTGTCTCACTTTGTAGGCTAGGCTGTTCTCTAACTCACAGAAATTCACCTATCTTTGCCTCCCAAATACTGGAATTAAAAGCATATGCCACCATGCCCAACTATCCCCACTTTTTAAAATATTTATTTATTTATTTTTATGTATTTGAGTACTCTGTCTTCAGACACACCAGAAGAGGGCATCAGACCCCATTACAGATGCTTGTGAGCTACCATATGGTTGCTAGGAATTGAACTTAGGACCTCTGGAAGAGCAACCAGTGCTCTTATCCGCTGATCCATCTCTCCTGCCCTTTACGCTCAGATTTAGTTATTTTTCTTTTACTACTGTTCCAGCCAGCATAACTCTAAGGAATTAAAAGTCTCTTTTTCATAAGCTACCTGCTCTATGGTAAATTGTTACAGGACAGTGAACAGCCAAATACGCCCCATTCTTTCTGCCTTCTTTCGTGTCATATGACATTAGCTATGCCAGTCACTGTGATTTTTAATAGGAATATTGGCTATGGCCCTCAGCTGTCACATGTGTGATCTTAGCTATAAATTTAGCTGTGTGCTTTTTGTATATTATTTATCTAGTTGAAGAAGTTCCTTCCTACTTTGGGTTTACTCAGGGTTTTTCATCATGAACATGTTTCTTTTTATCAAAAGCCTTTCCTGAATGTATTGGTATCATTGCATAATTTTTCTTCTTTAAAGTTGCTGATCTGATTGATGGATTAATTGATTTTCAAATCCCTTTTGGTTGCTTGGTTGGTTTTTGTTGTTGTTTTGTTCTGTTATTTGAGACAGCGTTTCTCTGTGTAGTCCTGGCTATCTTGGAACTCACTTTGTAGACCAGGATGGTATCAAACTCATAAATATCCACCTGCCTCTGCCTTCTGAGTGCTGGGATTACAGGCATGTACCACCACTGTCCTACAGGTATATTTGTGTATATTATCTTTATTTGGTTTGAGTACTATGGAAATAATTGCCCTATAGAAGGACAGTTAGGGCTGCATGCATAGTGAGACCCTATCTCAAAAAAAAAAAAAAAAAAAAAGAGTAGAACATGTTAGCTACTAAGCTTCTCTCTAGCCCGTGATTTAATTTGTTTGCTATAGACTCATTCAGATTGCTGCTTCTCCTTGAATGAGTTTTGACTCCTTCAAATAATTATTCCATCTCATGCTAATGATCAATTCACAGGCAAAAAAAAAAAAAAGTTGTTAAGAATATTCCTTTCCTGGACTGGCTAAATGGCTCAGCAGGTAAGAGCAGTGACTGCTCTTCCGAAGGTCCTGAGTTAAAATCCCAGCAACCATGTGGTGGCTCATAATCACCCATAATGAGATCTGACACCCTCTTCTGGTTCATCTGAAATCAGCTACAGTAAACTTATGTATAATAATAAATAAATCTTTAGGCCAGAGCTAGCAGGAACTGAGCGAGCAGAGGTCCTAAAAATTCAATTCCCAACAACCACATGAAGGCTCACAACCATCTGTACCGCTACAATGTACTCACATCCATAAAATAAATAAATCTTAAAAAAAAAAAAAAAGAGGAGCTAGAGAAAGTACCCAAGGAGCTAAAGTGGCCTGCAACCCTATAGGTGGAACAACAATATGAACTAACCAGTACTCCACTCCCAGAGCTGTGTCTCTAGTTGCATATGTAGCAGAAGATGGACTATTTGGCCATCAATGGGAGGAGAGGCCCTTGGTCTTGAGAAGATTATATGCCCCAGTACAGGGGAAGGCCAGGGCCAGGAAGCAGGAGTGGGTGGGTTGGGGAGCAGGGCGAGAGGGAGGGGTATAGGGGACTTTTGGGATTGCATTTGAAATGTAAATAAGGAAAATATCTAATAAAAAAAGAATATTCCTTTCCTAGTCTGTGAGATAAAAACTGCTAGCCCCTCTATCACTTTTGTTAGTACTTACTAACTTGTATCTGTTCCCTTCTCTTCTTTCTCTGTTATTAAAGCTTTAACTTAATTAATCTTTTCTTTTATCTTCTCCCTTCTCCCAAGACAAGAAAGGCCTCACTAAGTAGCCCCTTGTTGTCCTGGAACTTGATCTGTAGACCAGGCTGTCCTTGAACTCACAAAGATCTACCTGCCTCTGCATCTCGTGTGCTGGGATTAAAGGCACGAGCTGTCTAGCCCACTTGGTGAGTTTCAGACCAGTGAGAGAAACAGCTGTTCCCCCACACACACACAAAAAAAATGGTGGACAGCACCTGAAAAATCATAGAGGGCAAAAATCCCTCTGTCCTTTTCAGTGCATGTGTATAAATGCAAATCTGGTTTGATGAGTGATATGGTTTTAGTAGGGCTTAATTATTTATTAGTGAGCTGTCATGGAGGGCTGCACTCCCTCTTAATTAGTCAAGTTGCCAAACTTGCCACCTTCCTCCCTTACCAGTCTCCTACTTTATAAAGCTTTAGAGATCAGTGGTTCTCCACTTTCCTAAGTGATAGGACCTCCAACCATAAAATTACTTTTGTTGCTACTTCCAAACTGTAATTTCTGCACTATTGGGAATTGCAATGTAAATATCTGATATGCAGAGACTGTAGTGGACACCTGGATTTAGAGCACCACCTTGTGTCAGAACAACTGAAAAACAGACAAAACCAAACACTGAGGAAAGTTAAAATGTTTTGGGTTTTGTTGTTTTGATTTTTTCCAAACAGGGATTTTCTGTGTATCCCTGGCTGTCCTGGAATTCAGTATGTAGACCAGGCTGGCCTCAAATTTCTGCCTCTGCCTTCAGGTTCTGGGATTAAAGGTGTATATCACCGTTGCCTGGTGGAAAGACATTTATGCACATTTCTTTATTACTTATTTTGAGACAGGTACTCATTGTGTAAATTTGGCTGTCTTGGAACTTGCTATGTAGAACAAGTTGGCCTCAGATCACACAGATCCTCCTGCCTCTGCCTCCCGCTGGAGTGGCGGGATTAAAGGTGCTACCTTGCCCTACTAAATGCATATCTCACCCTTCCCCCCACTTCCTCCCATCCGGTATTCTGCTGGTCTCAGCAAACACTGGCTGACCATGAAAAAGATGGCTTCAGACTGTCCTACAAATTTATATATCATTGTATTGAGGACCAGGAATTAGACAGATTCCCTGATAGACAGATAGGGAGAGGGGCCAGGACTAGGTAATTAAGGTGGCAAACTTCCAAAATGGCTGGTTCTTCCCTCACCCTCTTGACCTGAAACAAAAGCCTAGCAGCTTAAGACGAAGGCCTAGAGACCTTTTTCCACTAGTACAACTGGTTCCTTGCTGTTTTATTTTTCCACAAGTGCTTGTGTGCATGCCTGTGTGTGTGTGTGTGTGTGTGTGTGTGTGTGTGTGTGTGTGTACGTGTACACATGTGTGCTAGCACTCATGGAGCCCAGAAAAGGAATTACAAATGGTTGTAAGCCTCCCGATATGGGTGCTAAAAACTGAACCCTAGTCTTCTGAATAAGTACTAGGTGCTCGTTTTCTGCCCTGTCTTATTTTAATACTGTGTATGACACCACATCTATCCTTCTTTAGCATATATAAATTGTATTTCTTTGAATATTTTATATATTATGGGCACTGTGTTGGCTTGTACTCCTACATACCAGAAGAGGGCATCAGATCCCATTACAGATGGTTGTGAGCCACCATGTGGATTGAACCCAGGTTCTCTGGAAGAGCAGTCAGTACTCTTAACCACTGAGCCATTTCTCCAGCCCCATATACCTGCCTTTTATACTAGTATCATACTGTTTTGATTATCCTTTCAAGTATAGTTTCACACCAGGGTATGTAATATCTCTACCTTCATTCTTTCTCAAGATTCTTTTGGTTCTTTGGGTCGTGTTGGGTGGGGGTGGGGGGGTGTATTGGGGGGTGGGGTGATTCCATACAAACTTTAGGATATTCTTTCTCTATTTCTCTATTGCATTGAAACAGCGTGGACAACCTAACCAAATACAGGTCTTTAACCTTTCTACTGATTTTTCTTTTTAATTGTTTTACAATTGGGTCCTTCCTTCCTGTCTTCCATCCTTTTTAGTTATATTGAAACAGGGTCTCACAGTGTGGCTGTGACTCCTGACTGGCCCAGAACTCACGGGATTCACCTCCCTAAAGATGGGGTTATAGATGTGTGCTACATCTGGCTTTTCTTTATTTTAATCAGAAACTTATTCAAATTACTAATAAGAATAAAAAATTCCTGGTAATCTTAGAATGGTTTTAAAAGCTTTACTTTTCTAGCTCCCTACAAAATACTTGCATCTTAAAAGGGTTTGCCTGGAGAAAATCAGCCTGTATCCGTTTCCTGACTTACTGCTTCTCTTCTTTCAACCTTCTCTTTCTGCCAGGGAAACTTTCTGTGCTGAACCACCTTAGTTTGGAACGTGAGTGTTTATTGAAAAAGTAGTTGTGAGAAAGGTTTATGAACATCTGTACTGGGTCTACAGCTGCTGCTGGTCTGTCTTAGCACTGTGGGTAAACTTTCATAGCAATCCAGTGCATAGCCACATACCATTTATTTACGTCCTTCATTTGGAAAAGCATAAAGTTTCATTGATGGATCAATGGATGGATGGGTAGAGCTCCTTTTCTAGTTATATAGTAACCACCCAAAGAGTTCTTTTGCTTTTGACAATTTCTGTCAAATATATTGCCTTTTCTCTGGTTTATAATAGAAAAACCAGAGGAGAAATTAATTGTACCTTACAAGAAAACGTAAAAACACAGACACATGTAGCTTATAACGTTCTTCAGCTTGTCTTCTCACAGAATCTTGATCCTTTTTCTTAGACCAGAAGATCAATTCAGAAGTTACTAGAATGGGAAAATAACAGATTATACCACAAGGTAAGACATGTAGGCAAGTAAGTGCTCCGTTCATATGTTTACATTACCAAATTGAAAAAGTAAGTACTAACTCCACAAAGGAATCGAGTAATGAACTATTCCTTGGTTACTAGTTACTATCCCTTGGTTACACCTTCTTTTTTAAAACAATTCTTTACTTTTTTTTTAGTTTTTATTTTTATGATTTTTTTATTATTATATCTAAGTACACCATAGCTCTCTTCAGAATCAGATCTCATTACATTGGATCCCATTAAAGATGGCTGTGAGCCACCATGTGGTTGCTGGGATTTGAACTCAGGACCTTCAGAAGAGCAGTCAGTGCACTTAACCACTAAGCCATCTCCCAGCCCATTAGTATGTCTTCTTGATAAGGGTTGTGAGGTACTGTTTTATCTCAAGCAGCCTAGATTGTACTTTTAGTGACATATACAAATATAATTAGCCAAAGATGGTAGAAGAATTTGTAACCAAAACTCTTACCTTTCTAGCTTGCTCTGCACTGGAAACTGACTAAAAGGAAATGTGAAACTAGCAATATGATGGAGTATGTAAGTATGAAGCTATTTAATTGCATTCTTTGGATTTTTACCCCTTGTGCTTGCTGTCTATTAATTGTGCCTTTTAGTTTCTCAGCCCAGATTTCTATCAGTAGGGGTGCAGAGGCCACCGTTCATTTTCTTCCTTTTTTTTTTAAGATTTTATTTACTTATTATATGTAAGTACACTGTAGCTGTCTTCAGACACTCCAGAAGAGGGCATCAGATTTCATTACGGATGGTTGTGAGCCACCATGTGGTTGCTGGGATTTGAACTCGGGACCTTCAGAAGAGCAGTCGGCGCTCTTAACCACTGAGCCATCTCACCAGCCCCCCACCGTTCATTTTCTTTAGCTTTGTGGCCAACCTAAAGTATCTCGGGAGTTGGGAGATCATTTACATCTTTGAAAAATCTGAGCCCCTGTGCTCAGCTGAAAATGTTCTATACCCTTCATTTCTGTTACCTCAGACACAAACTATATAACATGGCAGTATGAACAGCTGCTGCCTAGCAAAATACACTGAGGTACAAGCTTATCAAAAAACTTATGTAGGGATTCACTCTCAGTTTTGGACTCACATCCCTGGCTGCTTTTTGCTTCTTTTTTTTTTTTTTAATTTGGCTGGCATTTACCTTGGAGGGAATAAACTATTGAATGAGTAAAATCTATCAAAATAGATTTGAATACAGGCTGAAACATGCAGTCCTGCTAGGTGCTGTGGCACATACCTCTCATCCCAGCACTTGAGAGGCAGGGGTGAGCACATCTCTGTGAGTTTCAGGCCAGCCAGGGATACATAATGAGACCCCACCTCAAAAAAAAACTTTTCAAATATGAAAGAAAATAGGTAGCTTTAGTCACAAAGCATAAAACCATGTATAAACAATATGATCTGTTCGGCATCCTGAACCTTCCAAACTTCCAGTGTTTATCATTTAAACATTTCAAGGGCTGAGAGCATAGTATAATCAGAAAAGTGCTTGTCCAGCATCTAGAAGCCTCAGTTTGGTCCCCAGCACCACTCTAAGCCTGTAATCCAGAAGTTAAAGGTCATCTTTGACTTCATAGTAAGGTCAAGGCCTGCCTGAGGTACATAGAACTGCCTTCATCATAACATTAATAGAAGAGCATAATAATAGAAGTGGCTTGCACCTTTCATTCCAGCTCTTAGAAACAGAGGCCAGGTGAATGGGTATCTGAGTGTGGGGCCAGCTTGATCTACGTAGCAAGTTGCAGGCCAGCCAGGGCCACATATTGAGACCTGAGATCCTGTCTCACAAAAACAAATCTTTTTTTAAAAAACAAAAACAAAAACAAACAAACAAAAAAACCCAGAAATCTTGTAAGCCTTTCTACAGTTCAGTTTTATAGTCAATCTGTTTGAGCTCCTCGTATTTCATAAACTTATACAAATAATAATCCTCCATTAATATTAGCTGTTTTAATCTTTAAAAAATTAAAACAGGTACTTTTATTTCTAATCTGTATAAAGTAATCTTAATCTCTTCTTGGCTGAAAGAAAAGATACAGGATATAAAACTGTAATAGGGTTCGCCTCTGGGCAAATGTCTGTCATAAATCACGCAATAACAGCTGTTCGTTCTAGTGGGTAGGGTTGGTTTGATTTGGAAACAAGAGGCCTGTTTGGTCGTAACTTAATTCTTTGAATAACTTTTTTTTGCATTTCAATCATTCCCTGTAATCCACCATGAAAATACAGTCCTGTGGTACCTAACAAGATTTTGTGGGTTATGTACATTAAATGAAAAATATCTTGTCAATATATTCTTTTCTGTCTTTATTTTACAGGTAATACTAATAGAATTCTTACCAAAATACCCCATATTCCGACCTGACTGAGGAGTTTTCTATAGTCTGTTCTGTGTTATCTGTCATTTCCTACCCTTAGTGCCTTGTAGATGATCTTGGAATGGAGACAGTCTCCTTCGCTGTGTTCAATTTATTCTTTACAACAGTAGACTATTCTTCTCACACTTTTATTTGTGTTAATTTAAAAAAATTTGCACATCTTTTTTGTTATTAAATGAGGCTTGTGTTTTGCACTCTCAATTTTTAAATAAATGCAAACATATATCCGTATTTATCGTTAACACTAAAAACATCAGTGCTGGTGTTTAAAGAAACAAAACAAAAACCTTGTTCTGAGCATGCTGCCTTATAATTTTCATACTCACTGTTTCTAAATATGCATCATTTTTCTAGGCTATTTAATGCTCTGTAATCCCTTACTGGACACACCCAAATAAGCTTTTGGTAGCTTTTAGAAATGGTTTTACTCTGCTCTTAAAGAAAATGCAATTAATAGCACTGGTTTCCTCCTGCACTTTGCTAAATTGTCACTTATGTTAGTGGATAAAATATTTAAACTCCTAAAGACTTGTAAATATTGTCTCTTTGCATAATGTAAAATGTGGTATGCCATGGTTTACAGAATGTTATTATTATTATCAATGTATTGCCAACAATTCCACATAGATTTTACTATGAATGATGTTTGTAAGCATCCTGTTGAATGTAGAGACCTTTAACATGCTGTTTTGTGGCAAAGCCAAACTGAGTATGTTAAATTTCAGGTGTGGGGCGGAGTGCCCTTCCTAATAAGTGGATTAAAATTGCAATCATTACTTCAGATCTTAGGCATCACACCTGAGACCAAGAACCTTCTTTTCCATTTACTTCACTGTTCTCTCCATTTCTCCTCCACTCCACCCCCATCTTACAGCCTCACTAGCTCTCATTTCCTTTCCCTTCTTTGAAAATACACAAGATTTCAGTCTTTAAGAGCTAGGCACATACCATTAACCCCAGCACTCAGAAGACAGAGGCCACAGACCTCTTTGAGTTCAGGGCCAGCCTGGTCTACAGTATGAGTTCCAAGCCAGCCTGGTCTACAGTATGAGTTCCAAGACAGCCAGGGCTACACAGGGAAACTCTGTCTTAAAAACAAACAAACAAAAGTGTCTTGAGATTTTTGCCTCTTGTGCGAGATATCAAGGCCTCCATGAAAGCCATGGCTTAGCCTCTTCTGAAGTTCCTGTATCCACATTGAGAAAGAGCACAGAGAAGCTCTTCTGAAGTTCCTGTATCCACATTGAGAAAGAGCACAGAGAAGCTCTACCTATATAGTAACCTAGTCAGAGTTGAGAAAACAGTTTCAGCCGTCTGATTGAGGATCTTTTTTAAACACTTACAAATTATTGAGGAAAGACAAGTAAAATTTAGATAAAATTGGTTTTGTTTGTAAATTGGCCATGTGTTTTGATTGCTACATGCATCTTTCGCTTTTTTTTTTCATAATTAAATTGAGTGATGTTACTACTTTGGTTCTACTATAATTTGAAATTATAATACAATATAATGTGATATAATATAATAAACGTTTTTATATCACATTAATTCAACTGCAAGTGAATGCCTGTATATGGGCATTGTTTATAATTTGCAGTGACTGACATACATTCTGTTCTCTTTGTCCTTTTATTCTTAAGTGCTTTTAAGTAAGCTCATCTCAGTGAACAGAACAATCTTAACAAGGTCAAGCCTTTTTAAGGCACTTTTAAGAGTTATGCCTAATCTGAAACCCTTAGTCCTTGGTGGAAAGAGGAAGGACATCCTGCTTAACATGTGGTTCTAATGGTTTACACAAAAACTTTTTGAGCCACCCAGCCAACCCAGATCTCTAAGTTCTAATATATTATGTATGCCTGCAAATATGTCTGCCTGCTGCAAAATTGAAGGTGTATTTTTATAGATAAGAAGGAAGCCTTTGAAAATGCATACCCAATGTCTTGTTTTATAGCTAAGGTCAGGGAAAAACATATCTATGTCTTATGTTTCAGCTAATGTCATCAGATTTATGCTTCATACTGTGATGTTTTAATACCAAAATTGGTTTCCATCATAATAGAGAATTTTTAATTCTCACTGATAACATAATTACTTGTGAATGTCAACCCTCAGCAATCTTACATTCGTCTGTAGCCTTAGAATTTGACCAAATAGTCGTCATAGTAATTTTTCTGCCATGTACAAATCACACTTCATTTTGTTAAAAAAAAAATCAAGAAGTGTAATGAATTGTTTCCATGAAACAAATATTAAGACAGGAATAGATTGTATCTGGAAGTGACCAAGTATAATTCAAGTTACAATAGTATTTGTCATTTAAAATATTTATCATTACATGTCAAATCAATTTGAACTCCTCACTAATAACTGTATTATTTTATTGTTCAGTACACTGATTGACAAATCATAATTCTTGAGATACCCAGAAAATAATCCATTTTCTCGTTCCTTTTCTTTCTTATGTGACTGGTAGTTTGAGTGGGGAAAATTAGTCACAGCAAATGCTAACCTGACGAAGTACACCATGGTCACTAATTCCCCCCCTCCAAACTTCTTTTCTTTTAACCTCAGGATAGAATGTAACTTGTATTTTTCTATTGGGTTAGCCAAGTATTTTGTGAAAGTTATTTTTGACTGGAAAAGAGAATAAATTTGTTGATATATAATACTCCTTTATTACCATGGTAGTTTCCAAAGGAAAAAAGTTTTGAAATAACATTTTTGCCAAAGCTTCTAAATCTCTGTAGGCTTTGAGATTTCAAGTTAAAGGACTTTTTTTTTTCTTATTCTGAAAAGCCTGGCATGGTGGTTTATACTGCTAATCCCGGCATTTATGGGGCTAAGGCAAGAGAATTGCTGTGAATTTGAAGCCAGCCCGGGCTACAAGCTGTCTCAAGAAAAAAGCAAAGCAAAGCAAAGCAAAGCAAAGCAAAGGAAAGGAAAGGAAAGGAAGTTTGTTTCTGTTACTTCTCATTTGATCCAAGATTATGGTCTAATAATTGATCTATTTGGTCAATTTAAAGCTTATGTAAAAGGTCAGTAGCATCTATGTTATTAATAAAAATAAGGGCAAATGTCACTTGCCCTTATTTCAGACATGTCCTCTACTTGTTTCCCACATTACCCCATGTTAATTTAGGAAAAAAGATTATTGTAACTTTAGAAATAGATGGGAAAGTGCCTTGTCTTTTTCAAAGATAACATGGTATGTAGAAGGAAGCAGAATAAATGAATTAATAATGATTAGAAATTATTCTTTAAAACTAGGCATGATAGCACTAGGTTTCTGTTATTTAAATCCATTTACTTATCTTCTAATAATGTGGTATATTAATGACAAAATATCACAGAATAAACCAGGCACTTAAAAATTGGTATGGTTTTAATGCTAGTAAGCATAGAATTTAACACAGTTCTGGAAGGACTGTCTTTGATTGAAGACCCTACCAAAACTCACTTAGGATTAAATATCCCAAGCCAGGCAGCGGTGGCACAGGCCTTTAATCCCAGCACTCAGGAGGCAGAGGCAGGTGGATTTCTGAGTTCGAGGCCAGCCTGGTCTACAGAGTGAGTTCCAGGACAGCCAGGGCTACACAGAGAAACCCTATCTCGAAAAACCAAAATAATAATAATAATGTCCCCATTTCTTATATTAACATGACCTGTAAACACTAATATCTCAGAAATTAAACTGTATTTGTGCCCAGCATTGCCATTTTTAATGAGAGTTATTGTTGCCTTTGGTAACTTTAGGAGAGCTCAATACCATTTGTAAGCCTAACAACAATTAGGTATTTTCAAATGTGTGAGACCTTTACAAATCCTTAGCACCTTTATTTTTGCTTACAGATAAGCTGCCACTTAAAAATAAACCATTACTTGAACACAAGGACCCCAAACAATATTTCATTTGAGTTTACTGTATGTCCTAAGCAAATATAGAATTTACACTCATCTGATTCATTGAACTAGCTTCACATAGTGGAAATACTTTTTCCTAAATTGACTGGAAGTATTCAATTCATTGAAATTAAGTCCAATTATGCCTATAGAAGTCTGCTTCTTTAAAAAAAAAAAAAGTCTATTTTACAACTATCAAATCATTCAGGTTCCCTTGAGTGGTGAACTGTTGGGAAATTTTTCGTGGTAAAGAATAAGTTTATTAATACTTGTTCATATACTTTGTGAGCTAAAAATAATAGAAGGGTATCTATAAGTATATCCTTCCATGTGTGAGTGTGAGTGTGTATATATATATATATGTGTATATATGTGTGTGTGTGTGTGTGTGTGTGTGTGTGTGTGTGTGTAATTCTTATCTTGCTCCAGCTTTCCCTCTCACCTGATTCTGAGCCAGCCTTTTTATTTTGATGATGGCAACCTGAGAATATGTTCCATTTTCTGTGAATTTTGTCCAAGTCAGACTTAATGAAGAAACAATCTATCTAATATTGTGGCCCCAGGCAAGTGGTCTAAATTATGTGTCAGTGTTTTCCTTTGTCAAAGTAGAGGGTTGAACCTTGAGCTGGACAGGAAATGAGAGGTTAGCTACCATTCTGTGGTTCTGAGAAGCCACAAAAGATCTTTGCTGTTCAGAGTGTGAAAATGGTTATTCTCAGATCTGCACTTGGTGGAAACTCACAGTGCCTTGCACACAGTTTGAGTTCAGTTTGCTGGCTGGCTGCTAGTTGCTGTGTGTTAGTGAAAACACACTCAAAGAACCCAATGCCTGGTAGACCTTATTCCCTCTGTGCTGATAAAAGTGAATGTAGTTTCCCTAGGAAGGAGGGCTGGGATCTCGGGTTTGCCATGAGAAATCTGACTACGCAGTTGGTATCAGGTGCGACATTGGTATCCGCAGACTCAATTTCACATCTGCTTCAGTGTCTCACCAAGTTCCCTGCTCACCAAAAAGATCTATCCGAACAGACTTAGAAAATTCGCTGGAAAGGAAACTAGCGTAAGAGTTCCAACCCAAGTCATTGCTGCTTTCATTCCTAGCTCTGCTGCTTAATTCCTCTGTACCTCATGTCCTCATTGCTGAAGTGGGGACAATATTCTGGACCTACCTCACAGGGGAATTGAGGGTCTTTTTCATGTGTCTGTGTGCTTAGAAGCTGACTAAAAGAAATATTGGATAGCATGATTATATAATTTCTATGTAGATGTGACTTTCAATACGTGTTTTCTTTCTCAGTAACATCCTACAGAGTAAGTTGTTCTGACTCACTTTTTTTTCAAGTCATTTTTGTTGCTAATGCCCTATTTGTTAAACATGAGTGATTGTACTATATTAATACTTGATTTAGGGAGGAAAGCAGGTGGGTGTAAACTAGTGGCCCTCAGGTTAGAGTAGATGAAAATAGCAGTGGAAAGTAGCCTTGAGCCTTTCTCAAGAATTATTAATTCACATAACACTAAAGGCCACACACTGACCTATCACATTCCTTCTACACCAGCCAAACAACACATGGAATCACCATGCATTTTGCTCATGTTCTTTCCTGTTCTGTCTATTGACATTGCTTACTGACACTGGTTAAAAGCTGTGAATGGAAGTGTGCTTGTAATTAATGGAAATGAGAAAGCTGTCCTTAAGTGTACTTTAATATATACTTGAAAATGGGGAAGGAATTTAGAGATCCGTATAATGAAAATGTTGGGAGCCACTTTTAAAAAGAACTAAAATTATTTGGTCTCTCAACACATTGTGTCCTAGTCCTGAATGATGGAGATGGAGAGAGAGAGAGAGAGAGAGAGAGAGAGAGAGAGAGAGAGAGAGAGAAAATGAATGAGAGAATATGAATGAGAATTGACTAGATTAAGCTATAAATTCAGATTATAACTTGCCTTCAGTTTTGGTTTGTCTCAGGACTCTAAAACTGAACTGATTCAGTGGGGTGTGTCCATGCACACACACAGGATTACAAATGTACAGGATTGCAGTGTTCTGGTGTCATGTTCTAGCATTAGTGTAAGTAACTGTCTCTCAGCGTCTGAAAGTAGTTCTGTGTGTAAAGCCTGTATGGTAATCAAGGCAATAAGTTCTCAAATGGTCCTTTTACTCCCGCTTATTTGATTTACTTTTATCTTGGCATAGTTTTCCTGCTCTTCTGTTTTTATTGTAAGCAAATAGTTGAAAATTGTTCTAATGCGTGGACTTTGGAACAAGTTACAAATGTTTGAAATTATATAATCTACAAGCTAGTTTGCTGTCCTTGGACTAATTATATATAAGTGTGGATTTCTACTGCAAGGACATCCAGATAGAGCTGGCGTTGTTCTAAAGATTGGATTGAAAAATGGAACAACTTCTCCATTTTGGCCGAGGATTCCTGTTGGGAAGCTTTCCCAGAAGAGAATCATAGTGGCTATGTCTGTCGAACCAAGAACTTTCATGCATCTTGTAGTGTTATGTAGCCTGTGGAATGAATTCCTCTTCCCCCTGGAGTCCAGGACTGACTCTCCTGGAAGAACTCAACCTATATCCAGCTGTGCCAAATGCAGGCTACCTGCCTCCGAAACTCCCACTGCTGCTTCTGTCCTTGTTCACTTGTCAGATACAATTTTATTCTCAGGATGCAAATTCCAATAAAGTACAAACCCATGGTACTGAGTTGAACTGTGTGGCTTTGGGGTGTACCGTCTCAGTTTCCTTAGGTTTTCATCATTATAATATCATTACTTAGGGGCAGATACAGTAACTCCGATGGTAAAAGTCTTTTGCCTAGCCTGGTGACCTGAGTTTGATCTCCAGGAGCTACACGTTAGAAGGAGAAATCTAACTTCCACAAGTTGTCCTCTGACCTTATATCTCACACTCACACACACACACACACACACACACACACACACACACAAAAATAAATAAATACCTAAATGTAGTTTTTTTTCTGAGACAGGATTTCTCTGTGTAGCCCTGACTGTCCTGGAATTCACTCTGTAGACCAGGCTGGTCTGCCAGCCTCTGCCTCCAGAGTGCTGGGATTAAAGAGGAAAGGAGGGTTTATTTGGTTTACACTTCCAGGTCACAATTTGTCATATTATATAATAAAGTTAATTTATATTGATTTTTACACAAGTTTAGACCTTATGAAACTGTCACTATGATGGTGATCATCAAACATATTCTCAACCTCTGTTGGTAGCAATCTAACACCATAACTCAACAAGCTAGGTGTAGTGGCACAAATCTCTAGTCACAGCACTCCAGAGCCTGAAGCAGGAAGATTATGGTAAACTCAGAGTCAGCATGGTCTACATAGCAAGTTCCAGGCCAGCTGGGACTAATAATCAGGGCTGAAACTACTGATAACAATAATAAGTCACTTTGTAGAGCTCACTATTACTTGAAGCTTCCTTTTAATGACAATACTTTGCATACTGCCTCTCCTCCCATTGGGTAGTATTGTGTCTGATTCTATAGGTAATTCATGCCATTTATTGGCTTTGGGAACCTTCATTGTACCCAGTGTTTGACATATGGCTAAGTAGAAAGCTGTTTTTGAATGATCTTACTAAACATAACTGTTTAAGCATAGAGTTTGTAAATATGAAAGTGCTTAGCAAGTCCTGAATCTTACCAGCAAGTTACTCCCTATCAGCATCTTCTACTTAAGTTGTATTCAGGTGGTTAATCCATTTATACTACATTTTTTTAAAATGCCTTTGCAAAATTCATCAAAAATAGCAAAATAAGCCGGGCATGGTGGCGCACGCCTTTAATCCCAGCACTCAGGAGGCAGAGGCAGGCGGATTTCTGAGTTCGAGGCCAGCCTGGTCTACAGAGTGAGTTCCAGGACAGCCAGGGCTATACAGAGAAACCCTGTCTCCAAAAACCAAAAAAGCAAAATAAGGGCTAAAAAGATGGCTCAGCAGTTCAGAGCTCAGCTTTCCAGCCTCCATAGGCACACATGAACTCTCAAAAATACACACACAGAGAGCACATAAAAAATAAGCAAGCCGCCGGGCATGGTGGCTCATGCCTTTAATCCCAGCACTTCGGAGGCAGAGGCAGGCAGATTTCTGAGTTCGAGGCCAGCCTGGTCTACAAAGTGAATTCCAAGACAGCCAGGGCTATAAAGAGAAATCCTGTCTTGAAAAACCAAAAAAAAAAAAAAAAAGCCTAGTTCTGGCAGTGGCAGTTGTTGACAATGACAATGGTTATTTGAAAATAGCAAGTTGAAAAGCTGAGCAGTAGAAGCAGCAGTGTAGCATGACTTTTGTTTATTAGATATTTTCTTAATTTACATTTCAAATGCTATCCCAAAAGTTCCATCTACCCTCTCCCCACCCTGCTCCCCTACCCACCCACTCCCACTTCTTGGCCCTGGCATTCCCCTGTACTGGGGCATATAAAGTTTGCAATACCAAGGGGCCTCTCTTCCCAATGATGGCCGATTAGGCCATCTTCTGCTACATATGGAGCTAGAGACATGAGCTCTGGGGGTACTGGTTAGTTCATATTGTTGTTCCACCTATAGGGTTGCAGACCCCTTCAGCTCCTTGGGTACTTTCTCTAGCTTCTCCATTGGGAACCCTGTGTTCCATCCTATAGATGACTATGAGCAACCACTTATGTATTTGCCAGGCAGTGTAGCATGACTTTAATCCCTGCACTCAGGAGGTAGAAGCAAGAGGATCTCTGAGTTCGAGGCCAGCCTGGCCTAAAGAGTGAGTTCCAGGACAGACAGGGCTACACAGAGAAACCCTTTCTCAAAAAACAAAATAAAAACAGAGAAGAGAAAACACATACAGTTTATAACACAATAGAAACAAATGTATTGGAAAAGTCTAGAAAAAATTGGTGTGGATGACTTCCGAGGATTTATGTCCATCTCACAGTAAAATAGGAGCCCTAAAATAATCGAGCCCCACCAATTCAAACTTGCCCAGGCACCTCATGCTGGTGGAAAAAGAGATTTCCCACTATTCTAACAGCTTACCTCATGCTCAGGTTAACATATGTGTATCTGCTGCTTTCTGTTCACCCCTTCAAAGTTTAATGCTGCTGTTAGGTAGATAGGGTTAGTAGCCTTGAGGATGGACCTTTCTGGCTCGGTCCTCTTTTCACCTGTACTCCCATTGCCTGCCCCATCCAATTTACAAGTTAAAGTTCCCTTGCCCAGGTGGAGAGTTCCTTTAAGTGAAAGCTAAACTTCCTCCAGGTGGAAAGAATGGATTCTGAGCTCTGCCTCTGGCTCTAGGTGGAAACTGACATTCTGATCACTCCAAAGATTAGAAAAAGGGCATGCTAGAGTCTCCACCCTCAAGAGTTAGCCCACGGCAGAAGACTCATATTCAGTTCCCAGCCTCCACATCAAGTGGCTCCCACCACCTGTAACTCAAGGTCCAGGGGATCCAGTACTCTCTGGTCTCCAAGGGCACTATGGTTCTGGGGTACACATAAACTTACACAGGCACTCACACATACATACACAGGAAGTCAATAATTTTTTTAAACAATAATAATAATAATAATTAATCCAGGTGGGCCTGGAGACCATCCCACAAATTCTTGTCAACCTGCATTATTACTGAACATGCTGCCCTGGACCCTAACTCAAAAAGCAGGGCTTCCTCTTTCTCTTTTCTCTCCCTCCTGGCAACTGCTGAGATTGACAGCTTGCATCCTCTGTATGCCTATCTGTTTTTTTCTTCAAACTCTAGTAAAATGGTCCATGAGGCTAGTCTGTGGGAGTTTTATTGTTTGTTGTTGTTTGAATTTTTTTTTTTTTTGGTCCGTCCTTTTGCGGGGGAAGAGGTGGAGGGAACACTGACTTATCCTTGCATGGCCTCAAACTCCCTATGTAGACCAGGCTGGCCTCAGAGATACACCTACCCTCTGGCTCCCAAGTGCTCCGTTCAAGGCATGCACCACCATGTCTACCTGTGAATCTTATTAAATTATTTGGTTAACAAGACTGAGTCTATACTGAGAACCCTGAATTTCCACATGACAAGGAAGAGACAATGAATCTTTCTTTCCGTGCCTTGTCCAAATTATAAGTAAACCCATTTTCCTTTATCAATTTCCATTCTCAATTCTTTTTAAAATACAGAAAAAGTAACAGCCTAAGGGTTTTTTTTTTTTTGGGGGGGGGGTAAGGAATTTATTTATTTATTTGGTTTTGGGTGTCCCCTGCTCTTTGTTTTGTTGTTACTTCTTTTTTGTTTGTTTGTTTGTTTGTTTGTTTTTTGTTTTGTTTTTCGAGACAGGGTTTCTCTGTATCGCCCTGGCTGTCCTGGAACTCACTCTGTAAACCAGGCTGGCCTCGAACTCAGAAATCCGCCTGCCTCTGCCTCCCAAGTGCTGGGATTAAAGGCGTGCGCCACCGTGCCCGGCTGTTGTTACTTCTTTTAAAGGTGGCCAGACCACAGTCACACACAAGGTAGCCTGAAACCCACCAGGTTTGCTCCAAACTCACAAGCCTCAACATTCCCATCTTGCCTGGATCGCAGGCATGCACCATGCCACTAGTCAGTGGCAGCCATTTTATGTGTCTCAATGCTGGGAAACAATAAAGCAAGATGCTTTCAGTCCATAAAAATCCCTAAAGTCAGCCAGGCATGGTGGTGCATGCCTTTAATCCCAGCACTTGGGAGGCAGAGGCAGGCAGATTTCTGAGTTAGAGGCCAGCCTGGTATACAAAGTGAGTTCCAGGACAGCCAGGGCTATACGGAGAAACCCTGTCTTGGAAAAAAAAAAAGAGAGAGAGAGACCTGGGAAGACCACTAAAGAATCGTGAAACTGTTCACTTGACAGTATAGAAATGGAAGTTCACACTGCCTAATACATCATAGCTAGTAAACAGAAAAACAAGGCATTTGGATACAGGATAAATTTTGGGTTGAAAGTTTTGTGGATGGGTTATCCTGTATCCAAATGCAGGTACAGGGGATGGAGAAGAGACTGAGGAAATGACCAATTAATATCAGCCCAACTTGAGACCCATCCCATAGGCAAGCACCAATACCTGTCACTATTTTTTTTTTTTTTTTTGATTTTCAAGACAGGGTTTCTCTGTGTAACCCTGGCTGTCCTGGAACTCACTTTGTAGACTAGGCTGGCCTCGAATTCAAAAATCCTCCTGCCTTTGCCTCCCAAGTGCTGGGATTAAAGGCATGCACCACCACCGCCCGCAGCCCCATGCCTTTCAGCTCCTTAGACCCCAGTGCAACCACATTTTACATACCTATAGGGCTTTTAACATTTCCACAGCCTTCTGGTTTCTCTCAAAAATTCTCACCCTCCAAAAGCTTGAGCTTTATAAGTAAAGTAGGCATACTGATGTCTAACTTGAAGATAAGGAACTCCTTCCTGAGAGGGAAAATTGCATCGTAACTGGTTTGTCTTAAAGCTTACTTCATTCTCTTGGCAAGCTGATTCTAAGCTGTCCATTCAGCCGGGTGTGGTGGTGCACACCTTTAATCCCAGCACTTGGGAGGCAGAGGCAGGCAGGTTTCTGAGTTCAAGGCCAGCCTGGTCTACAAAGTGAGTTCCAGGACAGCCAGGGCACACAGAGAAACCCTGTCTCGAAAAAAAAAAAAAAAAAGAAAGAAAGAAAAAAAAATCTAAGCTGTCCATTCTCTATCCTACTTTCTGGACTCCCGAAGCTCTGATAGTCACAAAGTAGCCATGTGCTTAGCACAGTACTTAGAGCATTTGAGCTGGGGTAAAATTTAGAACCAGGAATGCTAAGGCTTTGGTAAGCCAACTTATCCAATGGGGGAGATAAAAAACCCTAAATGTCCACTAATCTTTTTTTAAGATTTATTTTTATTTATGAGTGTTTGTGTGTGTGCATATGAACATATTCGCAAGAGTTCGGTGCCCACAGAGTTCAGAAGAGGACATCAACCCTCTAGAGCTGGAGTTTCAGGAAGTTGTGAGGTGTTCAACATGGTTACTGGGAGCACAAATCCAGTCCTTTGGAAGAGTGGCAAGGGTCCTTAACCACTAAGCCATCTCTCCAGTCAGGCTGAAGCTTAGGTAAATCAACTTGACCAATGCTAAAAACAAATTAAATGACCACTAATCTTTTAATATAATGTTTTCATCAATTATTTGAAAATTTTATATAGTGTTTTTTCCTCATACTACTTCCTACTCCTCTCTCAACTCCTCCCAGACCAACCCCTAACCACTTCGTCCCTTCTCAACATTGAGTCCTCTTTTTAATAGAGAGATGGAGAGAGAGAGAGAGAGAGAAACCATAAGTCCGGTTTGTACTGTTCAAATATTCCTGGGTGTGAGCCTGCGTATTCACTGCATCTACCAAGGGCCACACTCTTAAAGTTGAATTTCCCTCTGCCAAAAGCTGCTATAAATTGTCAATACCTCCTTAGTTATGGGATCCAGAGACCCTCTTCCTGCTACCACTAATACTTTAAATACCTGTCAACAGGCCTTGAACTGATCAGTTAGCTGCTGTGCTCTTCCTTTGCCCGTGTCCAGTTGCCCAACATCTTTGCCAAGAAATCTGTCTTGTTTCAGACTTTTTGGGCTCTAATATTGACACGACTGAAATTGAGATCCAGTAAGGTAACACCCATGTCACTAGTCAATTTGCTATCATTTTCCAGCCAAAGAAATACATAGAAGCAAGAGATCCCCACTGGGAAAAGAAGAAATTGGGAAACTATAGCATGTGTATTCAAAACTGACTTACCAATGAGTACAAAGAGATCTCGGGTATTTTTCAGTTCCTTATACAGAACCTGGAACTTGAAAGGACTGCAAAGGATCAGCAAAAGGCCTGAGATGAGAAATGACAAAATGCATGTAGTACCATTAGGTGAGCTGACTGCTGCTTATCTCTAGCCTGGTTTACTCTTGATTTTCAAGCCTTTGAGATCTAGCATTATACAAGATTGCTAAACCACAAAGATGAAATAGAATACATGTTTCTTTTTTAAAGGAGGGTATGATGACACAGGACTTTAATTCCAGCACTAAGGAGGAATAAATTCAGATCTCCGAGTTTCCGGGTAGCCTGGTATACACAGCAAGTTCCAGAACAGCCAGAGTTGGACTCTCGTCTCAAAGGGGGGGAGGGGGAGAGGGTGATACATTGAAAATGAATTGCAAATTGGGAGCTTTTGTGAAGGTAAAGAAAGTTGTGAGCCACTTGATGAATAACAGGAAGTAAAATGGAGAGCGAGTAAAAAAAAAAAAATCCTGTTATTTATCCTACCTCTTCTTGCTTTTTCCATTTTTGATTCTTTGTGAATTTCACATCCTGCACTCCAATCCCACTCATCTCACCATCCCTCCATATCAACCCTCCACTCTAGCAACCTCCCCTCCCCCCAAAAAAACTAAAAATATTTGAGGGGCTGGAGAGATGGCTCAGTGGTTAAGATCACTGACTGTTCTTCCAGAAGTCCTGAGTTCAAATCCCAGCAACCACATGGAGGCTCACAACCATCCTTAATGAGATTTGATGCCCTCTTCTGGTGTGTCTGAAGACAGAGACAGTGTACTTACATACATAAAATAAATAAATAAAACTTAAAAAACAATTCTTGCTGTGGAAGCTGCAGTGTGTCACAGTATGTCCCAGACTATATCCTTTTGTCCACATGTTTGTTTGTTTTTTTTCTTAAGATTTAGTTATTTAGCCAGGCATGGTGGCGCACTCCTTTAATGCCAGTACTCGGGAGACTGAAGCAGGCGGATTTCTGAGTTCGAGGCCAGCCTGATCTACAGAGTGAGTTCCAGGACAGCCAGGGTTATACAGAGAAACCCTGTCTTGAAAAACCAAAAAAAAAAAAAAAAAAAAAAAATACACTGTAGGTGTCTTCAGACAGACCAGAAGAGTGCATGAGATCCCATTACAGATGGTTGTGAGCCACCACTGGGACTTGAACTCAGGGCCTTTGGAAGAGCATCCAGTGCTCTTAAACGCTGAGCCATCTCTCCAGCCCTTGTCCACACACGTTAACTTGCAAATGTTTATTGCAATATGCCATTGGTCTGGTTCGAGGCCTCTGGCTTCTGCTATACTATCAAAACCAGACCCTCACAGAGACTTCTCTAGGATATCCTGCTGTTGGCCTGTGTCACAAAGACTCTGCCGTTTTGGTTCTGCAGACTGACCCCCTGCACGCACTTCAGCAGATCATGGGGTATGTGTTGGGGTGGATCTGGGCCTGAGTAGTAGCTGAGTGGGTCAGCCCACCAGCCCTCATGGCCCTGGCCAGGGGCGTGGCCTCCTCCCCCAGGTGCCTCAGCGAGCAAGGGGCGGGGCCAGCTCTCCCAGGTGCCTCAGCGAGCAAGGGGCGGGGCCGGCTACGTACAGCCCTCAGACAGCCACCTTTCCTCAGATGGCGTCTTAGACCGCGCGCTCCCGGGTGGCCTTTGGTGGTAACATGGGCCATGGTCATTGACACTGATGCCTGCTGCTATAAGGGCCACAGAAGCAGACATGGCTTTTGGCGGCCGCACAGGCCCAGACATCATCATGGTGACTGTGCAGGCCTCTCACATCAGGCTGTTTGTTCCGCATAGTTCTACCTCTCTTCGTAGTGCACAAACTGCCCTGCTTCTCCTTCTTTGCCATTTTTTCACCACATACTTGCTCATTGTAGTGGTGTTTACCCCAGTCCCCAAGGGCAGGCCTGTGGACTATGGCTGTCTTCCACCCTGGTCCCAAGTCTCATAGATCCCAGGCTGGCCTTGAACTCACTATATAGCTACAATTGTACTCTTATCAAAGTCAGTATTGGCAAAGCTGATTTATGTAAGCTTAAATAAGTTAAGTTTACATAAATTTAAGTTTCCCAAATTATCAAATGTAAGAGTGGGCTGAAATGAGCAAGCAGTCTACCAACTAACTAACCCTAGCCACTTCGACCATTTCTTTTAGTCTCTAATCTGTCCCCAGAGCTTCTTTTGTGACTCTTCATGAACATAACATAGCTTGTTACGCCTTTAATCCCAGCACTCGGGAGGCAGAGGCAGGCGGATTTCTGAGTTCAAGGCCAGCCTGGTCTACAAAGTGAGTTCCATGACAACCAGGCTATACAAAGAAACCCTGTCTCGAAAAACCAAAAAAAAAAAAAAAAAACCTGCCTTTTCCCAAAGGGCCAACTGATAGACTCCCATACAGTTCAGTGTTTTAATCCTCAACTAGTGAGATCTAATTGGGGAAAGTAATAAACTTTGGTATGGCAGGGCGTGGTGGCGCACACCTTTAATCCCTGTCTTTTTTTTTTTTAAACTTTCTTTTTTTTTTTTAAATTTATTTATGTAAGTACACTGTAGCTGTCTTCAGACACTCCAGAAGAGGGCGCCAGATCTCATTAAGGATGGTTGTGAGCCACCATGTGGTTGCTGGGATTTGAACTTATCACCTTCGGAAGAGCAGTCGGGTGCTCTTACCCGCTGAGCCATCTCACCAGCCCTAATCCCTGTCTTGAAAAACCAATAAAATAAAATAAAATAAAATAAACTTTGGTATTTGGGACCTATCCCCAAACAGAATCTCTATGATATAGTAATCAGGCCTCTGTTTTTAGCCCTCCCCACTTTCCTACCCTGGCCAGGTAATTCTGATGAACAGGTTAACTGATTTTTTTTCCACCACCCTGATGTGCTAGGTGAGAAAACTAAGTGATGCCTAGAAAGGGGCAGAGTTCAAACCTAGAATAACAATATCTGTAATGAATGAAGTAGTATCAGAATCCCTTAGCCCATTTGTGTCAGTCTATTTGTGCTATTATAATTGTTAACACAAAAATACCACTCTCACCTCAAAGAGGATAAGACAGAGCTTATTCTGGAGCCAAGTATAAGTGATTGCAGCCCAGGAAAAAGAAAGTCACAAATCAAAGCACTTTTTAAAAACATTGGTGGAGCCGGGCGTGGTGGCGCACGCCTTTAATCCCAGCACTCGGGAGGCAGAGGCAGGTGGATTTCTGGGTTCGAGGCCAGCCTGGTCTACAAAGTGAGTTCCAGGACAGCCAGGGCTACACAGAGAAACCCTGTCTCGAAAAATCAAAAAAAAAAAAAAAAAAACATTGGTGGAGATAATAGATTACAGGCAAGTGGAGAAATCTCAGCTATAAGTCTCAAATGTTATTTAATGTTTTGGGTCATGGAAATTGAGGATTTGTTAATACATTCCAAATGGTTTTTGTCTGATAGCCACAGGATATTGGATCAGAAACTGAGATGGGTAAGAAATAACTATTAAGAAAGCTAAATATAGGGGCTGGTGAGATGGCTCAGCGGGTAAGAGCACCCAACTGCTCTTCCTAAGGTGATAAGTTCAAATACCAGCATCCACATGGTGGCTCACAACCATCCGTAACTAGATCTGGCGCCCTCTTCTGGAATGTCTGAAGACAGCTACAGTGTACTTACATATAATAAATAAAATAAATCTTTAAAAAAAAAAAAAAGAAAGAAAGAAAGAAAGCTAAATATAAAAAAAGAAAAAAGAAAAGAAAAAACAAAAAAGAAAAAAAAAGAAAGCTAAATATATATCAGGCTGGAGAGCTGGCTTAGGATTTAAGAACCCTGACTTTCAGAGGAGCCGCGTTACATTCCGAGCACCCACCAGGTGGCTCACAGCCAACTGTAACTCCAGTTCCAGGGGATCTGATGTTTTCTTCTGACCTCCTCAAGCACCAAGCAATCATATGGTACACAGACATAAATGAATGCAAAACACATAAAATAAAATGAATAAATCTGATTTCTAAAGAAAAGCTTTTTTAAGGAGACTAAATAGAGCTTAAGATAACTAAATTAAGCTATGGACCAACAGCATTCGAACTTCTCCACAATCTTTGAAATTCTAATCAGTTAATCAGCCTTGAAGAAGTTTCTATGGAAGGTGCAGTTTCTAGTAACTTCCATTCATAGTTTCTCCTATAGGTCTAGCATCACATTTTGTGCATGTGGGGGGCAAATATTAATATCCCATTGTTATAAAGACTCATATATGAGGCTAAGATGTAGTTAGGAAGGTAATCTTTGGGAGAGAGAGGAATAGTTGAGAAAGCCATTAAGGAAGGTACTCCTGGATAATGTTATCAAACTCTGCTAGCCATTAAGATCCCAGTCTGATTGCTTTTTAATTCTCTGTACTTAACATAACATGAGCTATATGATGAAAATAATATGCCTAAAACCAAAATAATCAAGAATACTGTCTGGCCTAACAAAATTAAAGCAACTGATGAGGAATGTAGGCATCTATTTTTTTATTTAATTAAATTTACTCATTTATTTTATTTTCTGAGACAGGGCCTCACTCTGTATCCCTGGCTGGCCTGCAACTCCCAGTGTAGACAAAACTGGCCTTCAACTCATGGAAATCCACCTGCCTCTGCTTCCTGAGTGTAGAGATTGAAGGTATGTGCCATCACAACTGGTGAAAACAGGATATATATATATATATATATATATATATATATATATATATATATTCACAACAGGGTTTCTCTGTGTAGCCCTGGCTGTCCTGGAACTCACTCTGTAGACCAGGCTGGCCTGGAACTCAGAAATCCGCCTGCCTCTGCCTCCCAGGTGCTGGGATTAAAGGTGTGCGCCACCACACCCGGCTGTCAGAATTTATATATATTTTTAAAACTAGATTGTGTTGTGTGCACTATTCCAGGAGAGATATGAACAAGCTTCTACTTATTCCAGATAGGGAACCAACTACAGACCAAAGTATGGATACTATCTAAATCCCACTTGGTAGCCAAGGAGTTTTATTGTGATTAATTTCAGAAATATGGGTGAGGAACAGTTAAACTACAGAAGTTAGATAAGCATACAGTATTTTTTTTAATTAACAAAATTGTCTTTTTCCATGTACCAGATTTTAATAATAATGGTGATGTAAATAAAAGGTCAAGACCTGTTAGGAATCATCATTTTGCCTTACAGGCATAGCCAAATCTTATCTTTTTATCTTAGTAAATAGAAGGAGAAAAGAGACTCTAGTAGGAATGATTATGACATTGTCCAGTTCCTTTTTTTAAAGCAAAATATGCTTATCATTTAACAAATATTTGTAATCCCACCTAATTATACCCTAAGACACCTTAAATACTCATTGTATTTGGCTTTGTCAAACATTTGAGCATGGAATATAGGACTTATCTTTTAGAGTGCTTAATTCATTGTTTTTTTTTAAGACTCATTTATTTATTTTATGTATATGAGTACACTGTAGCTGTTTTCAGAAACACCAGACGAGGGCATAGGATTCCATTACAGATGGTTGTTGGGAATTGAACTCAGGACCACTGGAAAGTAAACAGTGCTCTTAACCACTGAGCCATCTCTCGAGCCCCATCAATATACTTTTTAAAAAATATCTCTATCATTTGAAACTAGATGCATCTATTCCTAAAATATTTGGTGGGAAAAGCAGTTCTCTCACTGTGTCTTGGACTTGTCCAACACACTGTACAAGAAACATGATGAGGCTCAAAACACTGGATGACCAGTCCTCCTAAGTGTCTTGTTAGGTGAGCCAATAAAGTTCCATTCATTCCACCATCACCGTATAGATGAATCTCAGGGATGCTAGTAACCTTACCAAACATTAGGTAAATCTTTGGCCAGGAATACATAAGCAAAGTGGTCTGGTTTCATTCTGTTGCTATAACAACTATCATAACCAAAGAAGCAATTTAGAAGAGGAAAGAGTTTATTTGGTTTACACTTCCAGGTTATAGTCTATTACTAAGGGATATCAGAGTAAGAATTCAAGCAGGAACTTGAGGCAAAATCCATGGAGGAATGCTGCTTACTGGCTCACTCACAGACTCATACTTAGATAGCTTTGTTATATAGCCTAGGACCACTTGCCCATGGTTAGAGTAGGCCACAATGGACTGGACTCTCCTGCATCGGTTAATAACAATCAAGATAATGTCTGATAGACATAGCCACAGGCCAATTTGATCTGGACAGTCCCTCAATTGAAAATCCCTTCTTAGTTGACTCTAGGCTGTATCAACTTGACAGTTAAGGATGACTAAGACACTCTATTCCTTGTCAACTTGACATATGATCCTCTTTGTTTTTGAGACAGGTTCTCTCTATAAAGCCTTGGATAGCCTGGAACTTGCTACGCAGACTATGCTAGTCTCAAACTCGCAGACAACCACCTGCCTCTGCCTCCCAAGAAGCTAGTATTAAAGGTGTACACCACCATGTCTAGCTCAAATACATCCCTTTTAAACTGTAACCCTCCATTCTTTTGTTCCAAAGAATTCATGTTAATGCCATAATATAAAACTACCAGTGAGCTGGAGAGATGGCTCAGCGAGTAAGACTGCTCTTCCAAAGGTCCTGAGTTCAAATCCTAGCAACCAGGGGGCTGGTGAGATGGCTCAGCAGGTAAGAGCACCCGACTGCTCTTCTGAAGGTGATAAGTTCAAATCCCAGCAACCACATGGTGGCTCACAACCATCCTTAATGAGATCTGGCGCCCTCTTCTGGAATGCCTGAAGACAGCTACAGTGTACTTACATATAATAAATAAAATAAAATCTTAAAAAAAAAAAAAAATCCTAGCAACCACATGGTGGCTCACAACCATCTGTAGTGAGATCTTCTGGTGTGTCTGAAGACAGCCCAAATTTTTAAAATCCCCACAGCCTTTTCTTTTAATCCAATATTTACTGAGCAGTATGGCACACACCTGTAGTCCTAGCACTCAGGAGGCAGAGGCAGGAGGATCTCTATGAATTGAAGGCCAGCTTGGTCTATAAAGTGAGTTTCAGGACAGCAAGGACTACACAGAGAAACCCTGTCTTGAAAGAACAAAAAGGAAAGAAAGAGGAAAAAAAAGAAAGCAAAGGGGCTAGAGAGACGGCTCAGTGCTTAAGAACACTGGCTGTTCTTCCAAAAGACCTGGGTTCAATTCCCAGCACCCACATAGCAGCTCACAACTGTCTGTAATTCCAGTTCCAGGGGATCTGAACCCCTCACATAGACTTACATGCAGGCAGAACACCAATATTCATAAAACAAATAAATTTTAAGAAAGAAAACAAGGGCTGGAGAGGTGGCCCAACGGTTAAGAGACTCTCTCACTGACTGCTCTTCTGAAGATCCTGAGTTCAAATCCCAGCAACCACATGTTGGTTCACAACCATCTGCAATGAGATCTGGTGCCCTCTTCTGGTGTGTCTGAAAACAGCTACAGTGTACTTACATATAATAAATAAATCTTTTAAAAAAAAGAAGAAGAAAAAAGAAAAAGAAAGCTGGGTGTGGTGGCGCACGCCTTTAATCCCAGCACTTGGGAGGCAGAGGCAGGCAGATTTCTGAGTTCGAGGCCAGCCTGGTCTACAGAGTAAGTTCCAGGACAGCCAGGGCTATACAGAGAAACCCTGTCTCGAAAAACCAAAAAAAAAAGAAAAAGAAAAAGAAAAAAAACAATCAAACCAAACCAAAATCTAGCAGTATAGATCTAAATCCCGTAGCCCAATGTTTTGCATTTGAAACTCAATCGTTGTGTGGTCTTTGGCTTGGTCAGTGCTTAGGGACTAGAAATTGGATAGTTTCCTGACAGGCAGATAGATAGGCAAAGAGGCTGCACATAGATCAATAATAAAGATGGCAAATTTCCAGCTTTGTCCACATCCTCTTGATCTAAGACAACGACCTGGTGGGCCTTTTCTCCTGATAGCAGGGGCACCTTTCTCACTAACTAGACCAGACTGGTCAAATATGTTCAAGGACAGTCTTTAATATGTTTACCTGAAGCTCTGGGCCTATTCGCTCTTCTTTCTTTGTCTAAGTTGATCAACTCAAAAATGAGGAGGGAGACCTACCTACCCTATATTATCATAAATGCATGTTTATCTGAGGCTTTGGTCAGGGACTCCATCTCCAAAAACCACTTAAAACCCCCAGCCCCAGATTTTTTTTTTTGGGGGGGGGGGGGGGGGTTGGAGACAGGGTTTCCTCTGTATAGCCCTGGATGTCCTGAAACTCACTCTGTAGACCAGGCTGGCCTCGAACTCAGAAATCTGCCTGCCTCTGCCTCCCAAGTGCTGGGATAAAAGGTGTGCGCCACCACGCCCGGTTTCCCAGCCCCAGATTTTAAAAACTGAATTTGGCTTTCCAAATCCCTTCTCATCCCTGCAGGGACGCTTTTCTTCATGTGTGCCTCTCTCCACCACCACCTCCTCTGTCTCTCTGTCTCTCTCATATGTGTGTGTGAGTAAGTGTGTGTATGTCTGCCCTTCTTCACATATATTTAATAAAATGTGTTAAATATTGTTGCCTGGTGTGTCTGAGTTCTTTTTCCTGCCTTTTAATTCTTTAATTGGTGGAGAATGAACACAAGACCCTAAGACAGAGCCGGGTGTGGTGGGGCACGCCTTTAATCCCAGCAGCACTCGGGAGGCAGAGGCAGGCAGATTTCTGAGTTTGAGGCCAGCCTGGTCTACAGAGTGAGTTCCAGGATAGCCAGGGCTATACAGAGAAACTCTGTCTCGAAAAAAACAAAACCAACCAAACAAACAAAAAAAAAGACCCCAAGACAGGAATGGTACAGTAACCCACTTCACACCTGCCACTGTCCTGGATTAAGGTAAGTATCCATTGTGTTTCCCCACAAGAACCTTGGCCAGGTATAGTGGTACACATCTTTAATCCAAGCATTTAGGAGGCAGAAGCAGGAAGTGGATCTCTTTGAGTCTGAGGCCAGCCTAATCTACATAGCAGGTTCCTGGCCAGCAAGGCTACATAGTGAACACCCCCACCCCCCACCCCCACTCCACCCCGTCTCAACAAAGACAGAAACAAAAAGCAAGAGACTAAAGGGAAATGGGGGCAGGAAGCTTTCTTCCTGAGGAGCAGCAGCAGTGAGAGGCCATGTTGGGGCAAGGCACTCAGCTCTCAAGAAAGACTAAAGGGAGGGCACGCATGTACTGGGCAGTTTCTGGCCAACCTGATACACAGCAGGGTCATCTAAAAAAAGGGAACCTCGATTGAGAAAATTCCCTCATCAGATTGGCCTGTAGGCCAATCTCTGGGGCATTTTCTTATTTAATAATTGATGTGGGAAGACCTAACTCACTGTGGATGGTGCTTGCTCCTCTAAGACAGGTAGGAGGTCCCCTGAGCTGTATCACTCCTGGGCAAGGGGTTCTGGATTGTAGAAAAAAAGCAAGTTAGGCAAGCCAGTAAGCAGCATTTCTCTGTGGTCTCTGCTTTACTTCCTGAATCCAGGGTCCCTCCAGCCTTAAAATTCTACCGTGGCTTCCCTTCATGATGGTCTATACCCAGTAAGGTAAAAGAAACCCTTTCCTCCTCAAGTTGGTTTTGGTCAGTATTTTACCACAGCAAGAGAAAGCAAACTAGAATAGAAACTCATACCAGTATGGTCATTGCTGTGACAGAGTTGCCCGCATTTTGGAACAGGTCGTGGTAGAGTGTGGAATGTTGGGCTAGAAAAGCTGTTGAGTGGTCAATGCTTAATGGACCACTCCCTTAAGACCTTGGGAGGTAGGGGGGCTGAGAGAAATGCAGGCTATGAAGGCCTGGTTTGTGAGGTTTCAGAGGCAAGTTTGAAAGTACTTAGAGGGATGAAATAAACCCTTATCTCCTGTGTGGCTAGTTTTTAACTAACAGGCTAAAGCCATCCTCACCTGACCAAATTCCTCCATCAGATTGCCTGTAGTCAAGTCTGTAGGACTCCCCGCCCCCATTAATGATTGATTGATGTAAGATGGCCCATCCTGTAGTAGGCCTTGACTCCTTGGCCAGGTGCTCTTGGGTTCCATCAGAAAGCAGGCTGAGCAAGCCAAGGGAGTCAACCAGTAAGCAGCCCCCAAGGCTTCTGCTTCAGTTCCTGCCTCCAGATTTTTGCCTTGAGTCTTACTCTGAGAGTGACTTGAGAATTGTGAGCTGAAATGAAAACCTTTCTTCCCCAAGTCACTGTTACCCATACTGTTTTTCTTAAACTTCCATTATTGTTGTTGTTGTTGTTATTGTTATTATTTTTACTATTATTATTTCTTTATTATATGTAAGGTCACTGTAGCTGTCTTCAGACACTCCAAAAGAGGGCATCAGATCTCATTACAGATGATTTTGAGCCACCATGTGGTTGCTGGGATTTGAACTCAGGATCCTCAGAAGAGCAGTCAGTGCTCTTAACCACTGAGCCATCTCTCCAGCCCCACCCATACTGTTTTATCACACTAGAAACCCTAAAAGAATTCTTAAGCCGTTTATCAATAGAAATGAAACTGAAACCCAGAAGGACTGCAGAAATGGCTGCCTAGGAACAGACTGCAGAAATGCCTGTGGGGAGCAAGCCATTAATGTGGGTGAGCTCAGTATGCTTGCTTGCTTGGTTGCTTTTTAACTGTCAGTAAGAGCAAATTCTGTACGCCAGAAGACCAGGGGGACAAGCCGTCTAGGCTTGGAGTACTACTGGGAGATCTAAAGGTCTGTACAGTCAGCTGAGAGGAAGAGCCAACCTCTTCAGTAAGATCTCGGTAACTGTTTCAACTTAAGGAGACCCAGTACCAGAACCGGAGGCACTAGGGGTCACCTCCATAGCCCAGTGAAAGGAAGAGCAAGGAACAGGTAAGTATCTCCCCGCCAACATATGTGTATGAATATACAGACAGCCATGAACTAGATCACAGACATTTTCTTAGCTTTTCACCCTAGCTGGGGGCGAGACTAGGCACCAGCATAGTTTTCAATTTTCCAATAGTGATGTGACAGAATATTCACTGGGCCTTTAGGGTGCTACAGAAGTCTGTCATTCTCTCATCATACACCCCTACCTGCACCCTCTTGATCCACATCCCCACCTCCAGCCCAATTCACAGCCCACCTTATATGCTGCATGAGTAGTGCTAAGAAATCTAACAGTCTGGGCAGGTCCCTGGAAAGGAAAGCCAGGGTCAGAAGTGAAGTCTTGGCACCCGTAGAAGGCATAAAGAGGTCTGTTATAAAACCCAGTGAATGGGAGGGCATAGAGACAACCCAACCCCTCAATATTAACTGCATCCCAGACGTTTTCTTCACAATTCCAACCTAACTGAGAGAGTACTTAGACACCAATATTTTCTAGGCTCTCCAACCACAACGAACCTTCAGGATGTGACAGAGATGTGACTTTCTATTCTTACCCCCCTACCACCCCTGTGCTACCATCACCCGCCCCCACCCCCAGCCCCACCCTCCTATCTCCCTCCACTGCACCGTAGTCCCAAGCACTACTTCAAAATCAAATGGTAAGGTAAATCAAGGTTAGCTTAGGTGCCTTGGCTTCATTCTGTTCGGTTTAGTTCTGTTTGTTTTAGGAAGACAATCAATATCCCCAATAAGGTTTTAAGATCTTTATAAAGAAGAGATGCCCAGTACTTGATCTAGTGGAAGAAGGACTATTTATGCAAATCTCCACACATACCCCAACAACAATGACCAAAAAGTCCTGTTTTCTTAGCGCTTCCAATCTAGCTGAGGGAGACTGTGCATTTCTGGGTCCTCCGACCAACGTGAGCCTTTGGATACTTTAGATGCTTGACATTCTCTAGTCCTATACTCCCCACCTGGCCCCTTCACACACACTTGACTTGCTCCTCCCCACCACCGTCGCCACACTTGAAGAAGAGTGGTCTGTGTTGTAGGTTTGGAAGGATAGCCAAGCTCCCCAGTGAAGTCTTAGTGCCTTTATAAGGTTAAAAACTTTATAAAGTTTTAAAGGGACCCAGTGAAGATCCAGTCCCTCTCCTCCCTAATATTAACTAGATCACAGATCTTTGTTTTATGTATCCATCCTAGGTGACAGAGAATCTAGGAGCCAGTATTTTCTAAGTGTTCCAATGTGGATGGAACTTTATGATACTACAAAGATCAGACTTTTTCTCTCCCTAGACTCCCAACCTCCCCCATACTAACCTCCCCTGCTCCTCTCCCAGAGCCCAGATGACCCTGAGCCTATCTTCTGGGCTCCACAATTACTGCTGGGAAATCTAAATGAGGACTGTACAGGTCTCTGGAAAAGAGAGTCGTGCTCCACAGTGAGGTCTTGCCATCTTCACAAATAAGGCAGTCCACTACCTGACCCAATATAAGGAAAAGCACAGAAATGGCTGCCCCCTCACAAAATAGCAACCAGAGGACAGTGCGGTAGTGTACTCCTTTAATGACAATACTAGGGGAGGTCAGAAGCAGGCTAGTGGATCTCTGTGAGTTGGGGCCAGTCTGATATACATAGTAAATTCAGGTCTAGCAGAACTACATACTGAGACTTTGTGTCAAGAAAACATTCTCTAGAGCACAGCCATTTTTTGTGCTTCTAGGGTAGTTGAAGGAAAAACAATGCCGCTCACTGTTCTCTAGTATCACCCCTCAGAGAGCAGCCATGAGCCTTTAGCCTGCTGCCACAAAGGTGTGACAATCTCTTCTTTTTTTTTTTTTTTTTTTTTTTTTTTTGGTTTTTTGAGACAGGGTTTTTCTGTGTAGCCCTGGCTGTCCTGGAACTCACTTTGCAGACCAGGCTGGCCTCGAACTCAGAAATCCGCCTGCCTCTGCCTCTGCCTCCCGAGTGCTGGGATTAAAGGCGTGCGCCACCATGCCCGGCAACAGTCTCTTCTAACATCACACTGCCCCAACTCCAGCACACCATCTCACTTTCTGGTCTCCCCAGACCTGTGCACCACCATGCACCATGTTCTGCCGTTCATTTCCCCCCTTAAGTACTCCACAAGGACTGCTTGGAAGTCTGGTGCTCCTTACAGATCCACTGGAAAATCGAGTCCAGTTGTGCAGTGAGTTCTTGCTGGCTTTGTCAGCTAGGAGGTCTCAATATTTAATGCATCCAAAGGAAGCACATAGGGCAGCCCACCTCCAAAGCTTTAAAGTAGATCAAACATTTTCTTGCTGCTTCCCATAGAGCTGAAACCTAGCAGGGAGGACATTTAGGGTAGGTACTACCAAAGTGTGGCATTTTCTAGTTCCTGTCCCACCTCTCTGCCCATCACCATCGTACCCCACATAACCCCATAGCTCCTGCCACGAGCCCCACCCCTACCATCTGTGCTCCTTGAATACTGCTGGGAACTAACAGCCTATTGATAGATAAGGAAAGTCAAGCTCTGCGAGTCCCAGTATCTGACACAGTGAAAGGAGCGTTGCCTCCTTCAGCCCAGCCTTCGCTAGATACTGTTAAAGCTTTTCTACCCCAGCAGAGAGAGAAATCAGACTCCAGTTTTTTTCCATGTCCTTAGAGGATAGGGGTATAAGGTACAATGACATTCTCTTTTACTACAGTTTTGCAGAACTCCCTGCCTGCTCCTGGCCCATTTTCTCACCTCCAGGTCTCACCTCCCATCTACTGGTTCCCAACCACTGTCCCCTTCCTACACCACTGCCTGCTGATCCCACCCAGCCTCCTAGTCTATACAAGTGCTGGAAGCTGGAAGGGTAGATTGGGAAGGACAAGCTCCATGGTTGGAAGATCTAGTACCTGATCCAGTAAAAAGAAGTACACAGGACCTACTCCTTCATCCACTCACTAGATCACAAAGGTTTCCTTAATACTTCTACCCTAGCTGAAGGAAAATGTAGAGGTCAATGTCTTCTAAGACCTCCATGGAAGCCGGGCATGGTGGCGCACGCCTTTAATCTCAGCACTCGGGAGGCAGAGGCAGGTGGATTTCTGAGTTCGAGGCCAGCCTGGTCTACAAAGTGAGTTCCAGGACAGCCAGGGATATACAGAGAAACCCTGTCTCGAAAAAACAAAAAAAAAAAAAAAAAAAAAAAAGACCTCCATGGAAGATAGGCACTTAGGATACTACAGAGGTGTGTCATTCTCTGGTTCTACCCATTCCCAATACCCGAGGCTCTCCAGACTCCACTCCCTCAACTTGACCCCACCCCATCAAGAGCTGTGATAAAAACTTGAAGCTCTGGCCCAAACCCTCGGGCCTTTATTCACAGCACCCACCTAGACTTGGGTATCAGCTCCACCAACAAGGTCTCCCTCCACAGAAGCCGAAACCCGGAGCTATGTCTGAAAAGGAAAGCCCCAAGGCCTCTGAAGCAGAATGCAGTGCACTGGACTTGCCGGAATTGGATGATGATGAAGAAAACTGGCTTTTCAAAGGTAAAGACCTACTTACTTTTTTATAGTTACCTAAAAGAGGAAAGTGACTCCTCTGGGCACGAGTCCAGGGACACTGTTTCTTTCAAATTCTCCAGGAGCAAAGGGGAAACCATCTCCTGTCTCCCCAAGTTTTTCATTTCTCATGCCACCTCTCCCTTGATATCTAAGTAATATCATCCTAGGATCCTTAGTTTTCTCCAAAGCTGTCAAACTAAACCAGAGATTCCCTTTAACTGGAGGCAACCAAAATGATGAACAACACAGACTATTGCGAATGAACTAAATCAGTATTAGTAAACCGTGTGGACCTGGAGGTGGTAGACTGTTGGAAAGGATTGTCTTTATAGATTAGAATGTTCCAGTAGAAGCTGGCAGTTACCGTCTTCTACGTTCTCCTCAAATGTGGGTCATCTGGTATTGCTCCTAAATCAAACTGAAGGACCTACTCAAGAACAACAACAAAAAAACCTATAAACTAAGACATTTAACATATACGTTGGATTCATTTTTTTCTCCTTAAGAAAGTAAGCGGAAAGCCGGGCAGTGGAGGTACGTGGCCTTAATCTCAGCACTCAGGAGGCAGAGACGGGTAGATCGCTAAATTCAAGGCCATCTTGGTCTACAGAGTGAGTTCCAGGAGAGCCAGGACTACACAGAGAAACCCTGCATTGAAAACAAAACAAAACAAAACAAGAAACAGAAAGTGAGCTAAATATGGTAACATATACCTTTAATGCTAGCCCCTCAGAAGGCATAGGTAGGCAAATCTCTTTGAGTCTGAGGCTAGCCTGTTCTACATAAAGAACTCCAGGCTAGAGGATATTTTCAAAGTGCTTTGACTTCTAACACGTTAAATATGAGTTTTATTTGCATTTGAGTCTGCGTATGTTTTAATCCTCAGTTTGCCTTTTTATTTTCTCTTGTTTCTTTTGCAGTTCTGGGGATGCAGCCTGGGCCGTCCTCTGCTCTGGGCAAGTATTGCACTTTGGAACCCCACCCCCAGCCCTCACCTTGATAATTTTGCTTCTGTTGTTGTTGTCCTTTTGGTTTTTATTTATGCGTTGACCGTCTAGGTCTTAAAAAACAACAACAACAACAAAAAAGCAAACCAAAACCAAAAACAAAACCTAACAGTTAAGCCTTCATGGGAATGAACTCAGTAGCTTGGGTTCTCTCCGTTAGAGCTGGAGTGGGCCCGGCCTGAAGAGGAGCTCAAGTACCTTTTTGTTTTGCATCCCCCTTTAAGCTCATTTTCCTTCACCCATTTCAAGAACCTAATGTGTTTGAAAAAGTGCTAAATAATGCTGAAATTAATTTAGGGCTGAAGGGATTTTTTTTTCCAAGTTTACTTACAAATAGTCAAAACAATAAATGAAAATAGTATTTGTTGGTATGTGTAAATACAGAATTTAAAACACTAAAAAAGGTAGTAAAAGACAACTTTTAATTTTTTTTCCTTTTATATTCTTGATTGTTTAAAGGGCCCAATCTCTAACTATTCCACAGGTTGTAAACAAAAATCTCTGTTGTATTTAGCTTCAACAATATCATTGAGCAGGTAGCAGTCTCCTGCACACAACAGTTTAAGTCCGAGAGGCCTTCCAACCCAGTCCCTCCTTTCTTTCAAGCTGTAAGTGGTCCTTTGCTTCCTAGCTGCACTTTCACACTTGATTTTTCATGATCACAGATGGTGGCACCGGCAGTCAGGAGGATGCGCTGAGGTAAGTCGTGCAACACTTCCTTCACATCAGCAATGGTCACCTGTTGTGTCAGCAGCCGATTTCCACCCAAGTGAACAAGAAGTACATCTCGCATGACCTTGCAGCACAATTTGATGCTCAGCACAGAAACATACACTTCAATGAAACATCCTAGAGCAGTAGCCCCCCCCCCAAAGAAAAGAGCCTTTAGTCTTCTTGTGGATTGAAACTGGTAACTTGCTGTGACTTTTAAAAAAACTGTGTTACTGCAGTAATACTAAAAAGTTTTCTTTGGACTTTTATTTCCCACAGTGTTCTGAAGCCCTTGTTATGAACATGTAGATAGCAGTTTCTCTTTTGTACTCAGTTTTCATGGGGGATGTTCCCAAGGTCAGAGGCGTTCTAGTTGCTAAGGCTAGTGAATGAGGCACAGTGTCCCAGAGAACTGATAACAGAATTCCCAGAAACTCTAGGAGAAAATGTAGGCTATTTGTTTCATGAAAACAGAAGGTGGGAACACAAGCACAGCCACATCTACTTGTAGAATCTTGGTCTAGACTGCCTTGAAAAGCACACATTCTCTACTGTGGATGGTTCAGGGCCAAAATTGCAATATAGCTAAATCATTTAGGGACTACTGTTAGGAACAAATCTGTTTCGGTTAAGAATATTGGGAATCAAAATTAGGCTAGTGATTGTGACCTGAACCAAAAACAAGAACAAACTGGATAAAACTCCAAAACTGAAGCTTTTTAAAGAAAAGTGTTTGGGGGAACAAAATACATATATCAAGTAAGCCAGTAGAAGTGCAACAACGTTATAGTCAGAAAACAGATTCAGCCGGGCGGTGGTGGCACATGTCTTTAATCCCAGCACTCGGGAGGCAGAGGCAGGTGGATTTCTGAGTTGGAGGCCAGCCTGGTCTACAGAGTGAGTTCCAGGACAGCCAGAACTATACAGAGAAACCCTGTCTTGAAAAACCAAAAAAAAAAAAAACAAAAACAAAAACAAAAAAAAAAAAAACAGATTCACCTCACTATTTCAGTTCTTGAATCTATACAATGAAAAAGTTGCTCTAGGTGACACCCTTCAGCTTTTAGATTTTGTTCAAGGCATTTTTCTGAAGTAAATCATAGTTATTCAATCATTTATTTGGTTTTTAGCCCCTGATTTTACTTTAAGCAACAGATTAGTATGTGGGTTTCTGAATTGCATGTAGTCTGTCATTGAGACAAATGACTGTCCAGTATATTTATTATTATGACACTTTTCTCTAGCCATGCCAAATTTCTTCAAGATATTCTTCTTGAAGATATTCTTCAAGAGGACAAAGTCAGCAGTACCGATGATAAAGAAACTTGCCAGGCTGTAAGTAGTCCAAGGAAAACAGAAACACACCAAGATGGGACTCTGAAAAAACACAAATGTCAAGAGTGGATAAGCTCTAAACAGGATGCAATACATATGGTACTAGGATAATGATAATGATGTCCACTGAAAACTGAACCACACTGAGAGTGTATTTAACTGATGGTCAATTGTTTTCCAGAAGATCCCCTAGAGTTAGGAGTTATAAGAGCTTGTGAGCTAGCTGTACAATGTGGGTGATGGAAATTGAACTCAGGCCTTCTGGAATAGCAGTGAGAACTAGTAAGTGCTCTGCTAACTCTCCAGCCCATATTGCATCCATTTTAGAAAGCCTCACTTTAAAAGTTTCCAAACAAATCTGGGGGAGAGGGGAGGTCATGGGGCTGAGGTGGGGGTGGAGAACCAGGAGGAGTAGAAAGAGGGGAAATGTAGTCAACGTGTGATGTATTTGAGAGGAGCTTTTAAAAAATCCAAACAAACTGATAATGTGTTTAATTATATACCCCAAGAATTTTCCTTGGTAGTATATAACATGAATAAACTATAGTGTGACTGCACACATAGCAAGTTTATTCTTGGCCGAGTTATTGAAGCACAGTATACAGAAAGAGCAGTGACAGTCCTACCTTACTGTATGTCATTCAGCTTCTGGCGCACTGTGGATTTTTAGTATCATTTTCTAAAGTGTGTGTCTGTGAAAAGTATTTTAGCCCATAAAAAGGTTTTTTTAAAAAGCCAGATGTGGGACCTTGAATGTGTTGATCCCAGCATGTCTATGGTGAGGTGAGAGGCAGAGACAGAATGGTCTGGAAGGTTGTAGGCCAGTTAGCCTGAACTACGCAGCATGGCAGAAACAAGACTTACCCTGTCCCAGAGAAGGTAGAAGGTAAGAGCCAATCTCTCTCTCTCTCTCTCTCTCTCTCTCTCTCTCTCTCTCTCTCTCTCTTTCTCTCTCTCTCTCTCTCTCTTTCTCTCTCTCTCTCTCTCTCTGTCTCACAAACACACACACAAACACACACACACACTTTAAAATTTGAACAAGACACAGCATCAACACAGCCTTGTGTGCTTAGACACACTGCATAGAGTTTTAGCACTATGCCTTGGGGTGAAGGTTGCCAGCAAAAGGAATGTCAATTTGGAAATTGTGATATTAGATGAACAATGCAGAGGATGTGCGCTTAAAGTTTGAGAGCTGAAACCAGGTGACAAATTGTTCATCCCTCTGTGTGTGTCTGAAATGACCAAAATGCAATTAAAGTATTTGCAAATTTGTGAATATAGAATACATGAAAATTGAGGATTTTTCTCGAAAAACCAAAAAAAAAAAAAAAAAGAAGAAGAAGAAAATTGAGGATTTACTTCCAAAGTAAAGATTCTTTCCAAGTAGCTGCTATTTGCCTACCCTGAAGCCAGGACACTAGCCCTGGGGAGCTAAGGTGAATGAGACCTAGACAGATATAATCCTCTCCACTCCTCCTTCTTTCCTTATTTATTTCTGAAACAAGGTCTCACTGTGCAACTTACTCTGTAGACTAGGCTGGCCCTCAAACTCACAGAGATCTGGTTGCCTCTGCCTCCTGAGGGCTGGTGGGATTAAAAACTGGGCTTTGAGCCCTCAGTCCTGCCTCTACCTCATCGGTGCTGGGACTGCAGATGTGTATTGCCACATTCAGATTTCCTTTGGGGATTTTGAAAGAAAGAAAATAAATGTGAGAGCCAGGTGTGGTGGCACACGCCTTTAATCCCAGCACTCAGGAGGCAGAGGCAGGTGGATTTCTGAGTTCGAGGCCAGCCTGGTCTACAAAGTGAGTTCCAGGACAGCCAGGGCACACAGAGAAACCCTGTCTCGAAAAACCAAAAAAAAAAAAAAAAAATGTGAGCAGTAATAAAAGCCAATTGAGGATTATAGTCAGCAACCAAAGCCACTAAAATATTCTAGAACCAACTCAAACTTCTTCAGGGTATCTGGTGCTTTCATTAATGTGAGCAATCTACCATTACAAGAACACTGTACCCAAGGCCCATATCCTCAAAACTTATCAAGGTATCTACACTAATGATCTTGATGAGAGAGAAGCAGCAGTCCAGTCATAAGGTACAACTGTTCACTAAGCTTTGTCCCAACTTTATTCTCGTCAGTTAAGACTATCAACTCTAGGGTTAACATTAAGACAAAAGTCCTCCTTTGACGGTCAAAAATTATCTACTTCAATTTTGACTTTCCCCTGTGTCTTTATCACTCCATAGGGATGTGCTGAAGATGATGAGACCAGACACAGTGACAGCGACATAGATGACAATGTGAATGTCATCATTGGCAACATTCAAGCAAGCCCCTCCAGGTATATGTATGTATTCTCTATTTTCCTTGGGTTATGGGACATCCAGGGAGGAGAAATACAATAGGAGTTGGTTCTCCATCAACTGTGCTTAGCCCTAGTCCTATCCTTGCTATCAGTTGAGAAGCCACGTAAGAAGATGATGAAGCCTCTAATGACATAGTGTTGTAGTGATCTGCTTTGTAGGTTCCACACACCAGTTGCAACATGCTGCTATTCCTTTATGGGATAGATTGTTTTTGTCTACTCTGTTTTGTGTGTACCTTTTCTGACAGATGATTTTGGTATGAAATTTTGTAGGGTTTTGCTTTTGTGGGCCTGGCTCTCATTTGTGTAGGAAGTCAGAGAGTTCAAAGAGTAAAAGAGACCCGAAGTCTATTTGTGTTAATGTGGCTTCTCTTGAGTACAAGCAATATCCTAGAGAAGAACTTTCATGCTCTGTCCTTTCAGTGCTGTCATTTCTCATGTGCTAGTGGAGGATCACATTTTTTTTCTTCTTTTTTTTTCCTTTTTTTCTTTTATTGGATATTTTCTTTATTTACATTTCAAATGATATACCCCCATACCCTCTATCCCATCCTCCCTCCCCTGCTTCTATGAGGGTGTTCCTCCACCCACCCACCCACTCCCACCTCCCCACCCTCAGTTCCCCTACACTGGGGCATCTATTGAGCTTTCATAGGACCAAGGACCTGTCCTCCCATTGATACCTGACAAGGCCATCCTCTGCTACATATGCGGCTGGAGCCATGTGTACTCCTTTGTTGATGACTTAGTCCCTGGGAGCACTTGGAGGACTGGTTGGTTCATATTGTTCTTTCTGTGGGGTTGCAAACCCCTTCAACTTCTTCAGTCCTTTCTCTAGCTCCTCTATTGAGGACCCTGAGCTCAGTCTAACAGTTGGCTTCGAGCATCCATCTCTGTATTTGTCAGGCTCTGGCAGGGGGAGGCTCACATTTGATGTCTGTCTTTTTTCCTTTGAAATGGAGAAATAGTCAGGTAAAAGAGTGCACACCTTTCATTCTAGCACTTGGGAGGCAGAAGCAGGAGTTCTAGGCCAACCTGCTCCACATAGTAGCTTCCACTTGCCTCTGCCTCCCAGACTGCTGGTGGGATAAAGGCTGGTCTTGAGCTCCCCATCAGTCCTGTCTCTACCTCACCACATTGCCTCATCCAGATTTCTTTTTGACAGCTACGTAGAGCATGATTTACATAGTGGCTTGTAGGCTGGTTAGGACTATATAGTAAGAGCCTGTCTCAAAGAAGGTAGGGGTAGATAGCCTGTCTTAGTTCAAATATAAATGGGTCATATTTTCATGTGTGTGCATGAATGATTTTCATGTCTCTCTAAGTTGTTGGATTTAGCCTATTGACAATTAATTACACTATATATTCTAGGGAGATGCTCACTGATCAGAACCCACCAGCTGACCAAGTCCTGGAAGTAACTGAATCAGGTATCTTTCTTGCCCTTTGGATTGTTATTGAAGTCACACATTGCATCCTTGCAACCTGACATACATACAGGGAATTTAAAGGCACTGAAAACCAGGTCTAGGGTACACACCTTTAAGCCTAGCACTCCAGCACTCAGAGAGGCAACTGACAAGTATCTGTGAGTTCAAGGCAAACATGGTCTACATAACAAGTTCTAGGCAAGCTAGGGCTTAATAGTGAGACCCTACCAAATAAATAACTAACCAAATAATAAATAAGACAGTGGAGGGATAATCAGGATTAGCTCAGTAGGTATAGTACTTGCCTTGCATGAATGAAGCCCTTGGTTAGAGTCCTTAGTACTACAAAAGCAGAGTATGATGTAATCCCAGTATCCAGGAGACAGAAGTCACCCTATCCCATTCCAAGGATGGTCTAGGGAGTCAAAGAACATCAAGGGTAAGGAAGAGACACAAATGGTCACTGTTCCCACAGATTACACTGTACTTTGGCCACAAGGGAGGACTCTAGCTCAAGGACTGTCCCTGGTGTCCTTTCCCACTCAGACATCCCCAGATAAGCACCTCCTCCTCTCCCCTTTGTTAACAAACCAAGTTCAAGGCTCTGTAATCTGGCCAAGGAGGAGCCCCAGCAGGCTGGTTCAGCCGAGATCCCTGGGGAGTAGATGGGGTTTTCACCTGTAGGAACCGGATTGTGAGTAATAGTTATCAAGAAAAAAACAGAAATGAGACCTTGAAGGAACTGGGAGGATCTAAAACAGTACAAGTTTATAGGGTCCTGATGTCCAGAGCCAGAATCCCTGAAGCTACAATCACAGTGAAGGAGTAGAAGCTAGAGAAGAGCTGAGCAGCCAATCCCCAGCCAGTCCTGCTTCTGAGATCCCACCTCTTAGGCTCTGACTTTCCAGAATAATTGAGCTCTGAGAATATAGAATAGACCCATTGACTCAAACACTCTCCATGTTCTGACTGGGCAGAATGGAGAGAGAAAAAAAAAAACAAAACAGTGTCTCCTATAAAGAACTAAAACCATGTGGCAGGAGAGATGGCTCAGTAGTTAAAAGCTCATATTACTCTTACAGAGGAGGTCCCCAGCACTTGTGTCAAGCTGCTCACAATCACCTATAATTTCATCTCCAGGAGACCCAACTCCTATCACCTCTGTAGGTACTAGCACTTGTAGAAATTAGATAAAAGATACACAACTTTTTTTTAAAGATTTATTTATTATTATATCTAAGCATACTGTAGCTGTTTTCAGATGCACCAGAAGAGGGCATCAGATCTCATTAAGGATGGTTGTGAGCCACCACGTGGTTGCTGGGATTTGAACTCAGGACCTTCGGAAGAGCAGTCAGTGCTCTTAGCCGCTGGCCAGGCTGGCCTCGAACTCAGAAATCCGCCTGCCTCTGCCTCCCGAGTGCTGGGATTAAAGGTGTGCGCCACCACGCCCAGCTCTAACACGCAACTTTTATCATTTACAGTAAACCTTAAACAGCTCAAGAGCTAGGCAGATAGAGCACTCATGTGACACAGAGACATATAATTTTTAAAATAACAATAAAACACCATGAACATTTTCCTGGGAAGAAGTGAGGTAAATAGTTATTGGCTAAGCTTGGCATTAAGTAGAACTGACATTTAGTAATCAAATCAGTGTAATTTCTTTATCATAAGTTTGTCTTAAAAGGTAAAGTCACATTTCACACAAAAGAAAAGGATTTTATAGTTTCTGTAGTGCCTTCTGTCTTTCACAGCATCAGAACTATCGTTTACAAAGCAAACCAATGACAACATCCATAGGTAAAGAAGGAAACAGACATTTAACTGTTTAGCATTGCATGTATTGGCAAGTACTCTTACACGCATGCACACTCACAGGTTTGACAGCAGGCAACTTAATCAGCTGCGTCTCCAGCCCCATACTGCCTTTTCACTTAGGCATCTAATATAGCTGAAATACTGATGTTTGGCCTTTAATATAAGCAATCAGCTGGATGGTGGTAGCACACACCTTTAATCCCAGTGCTCAGGAGGTAGAGGCAGGCAGATCTCTCTGAGTTCAAAGTCTCCCTGGTCTACAAAGGAGGTTCCAGGACGGCCACAGGAAAAACCACCCAAACAACCAAACACAGAGAGAGAATCAATAAGACTTGGTAGACCTTGGAAGCCCCTTTTCTAAAGATGTTCAGGAGAGAGGCATTACTGAAAAATTGAGAATAATTGAGAACTTTTCTTCCACAGATGGTGCCATGAAACCAACTGATTAAGCAGGCAGGCAGAAACGTGTCACCATCAGCTATTATTGTGCCCTTCTGCATAAATGAAGTCCTGATGGTAAAAAAACAAACATCTCTACACACTAACCTGAAAGCAAATGTATACCAAACTGCTAAAATAAATGGAAAATGTTTAATTTGAGCCTGGCTGTTTTGAAAATTGGAAATCCTTGTTCAAAATGAAAATCACTGCAAAACAATCTAAAACTCCTCTACCAGCCAACTAGGGTGTTTGTTGCTTGCCAAACTTCCAATAAATTCTGCTTGAAACCTTGGAGTTTCTGTGTCACTGTTTCTCATTACCCCTTCCTTGTCATGCTAATTATGCTAATTACCTCGTTTTTTCCTTTCCTTTCCCTTTTGGTTTGGTTTGGTTTGGTTGGTTAGTTGGTTTTTAGAGAGAAGGCTTCTCTGTGTAGCCTTGGCTGTCCTGGAACTCACTCTATAGACCAGAGATCTGACTACCTTTGCCTCCAGAGTGCTGGAATTAAAGACATGCACCATCATGACCAGCTTTTTTCCTTTTCTTAAAATGTAGTCTGGGATGCTGCTGGCTCATGCCTTTAATCCCAGCACTCCAGAGGCAAAAAAAGCAAAAACCTGTGGGTATTTAAGTTAAAAGCCAGCTGCTCATAGTGAGTTCCAGTTCAGGGCTACATAGTGAGATCCTGTCTCAAAATAAACTTTAATTACTTTAGTTGAGTAGATTAATTTCTTATATTTTCTGTTGCTTTTGTTAAGTGTGATGAGGACACAAATACTATAACAATATAAAAAAACAAAACTATTAAAGATCAGGTCGTTAGCTCCGGTGGGTAATTTTTTATTTGCAAGGTTTTTTTTATAGTAAAGTTTTTTTTTTAAAGATTTATTTATTTATTATATCTAAGTACACTGTAGCTGTCTTCAGACACACCAGAAGAGGGCATCAGATCTCATTACAGATGGTTGTGAGCCACCATATGGTTGCTGGGATTTGAACTCAAGACCTCTGGAAGAGCAGTCAGTGCTCTTAACCGCTGAGTCATCTCTCCAGTCCCTATAATAAAGTTTTAATTTTTAAAAAGAAGATACTTTAAGAAGTTAGAAAAAATGAAGAGCACATTGCAATCACTCTTGCCTTACCAATGAGAAGTATTTTTCCAGATCGTGTCACCAATTATAAAAATAAAAATCATTGTGCTTGCTGTTTACAATAAATATTCAAACACCTAGGCTTTAAAAATGAATACCTCTGGTGAGGGGAAATTGCTGGAGTGAGCTACCCCAGTCAGTGGCTGAGCCAGTGAGGGGGTTTTCATTATTTGTAAATTCCAAATTTTAAAATGTTTATTTTTATTCCATGTGCATTGATGCTTTTTTGCCTGTATGCATATCTGTGTGATGGTATAGTATCCCTTAGAGCTGAAGTTACAGACAGCTGTGATCTGTATGTGGTTGTTGGGAATTGAAACTGGGTTCTCTGGACCTGTGGAAGAGCAGCCAGTGCTCTTAACCTCTAAGCCATCTCTCTAGCCCCTGAATTCTGAATTTTTAAATATCCATACAGTAGATCTCTGATTTCATTGCAAACAAACAGATAGTGGTTTATAGGAGAGGTCTTTTATTCCTTATCAGCAATTAAACAGTCAAGGGTTGGTTTGGAGTGGGGTGGGAGCTCTTGCCTTCCATGTTACAGTGAAATCCCCTTACTATAAATGGGTAGAGTATGCAAGGCCCCTTTCTTCCTGAATCAGAAAACAGCTGGAACCAAGTAAACACAAGTTTTTCTACTTCCTTCCTTTCTCACTTTGTAATCTTCTATTGTTCCATCTATCTGGGGTACGTTACTCAGCAGATGCCTGTGAGGAGGAAGAACCGAAGTACTACAATTGATATTGTAAAGGCTTTTCTACTGGACTTGCTTAGGAGACAATAACGCACACAAAGTAGAATTTAGCAAGGAACTGCTGCCTCCAAACAGCATGCGCTTCACCTAGATTTCAAAGGATTCCTTCATGAGCTTTGAGAGCCAAGCAGAGAACCAGAGGAAGGCTGATATAAAGTCTCTACCAGCACAGTGCCTAGCGACTTTTGCCCAGAAAATAGACCCCCAACGAGAGCAATGCCTAAAAGAGCTATGAAAACACTGCTCTCAGTTATGACCCCAGAGCTATAGAGCCACCAGTATGCAAAAACAGCCTAGGAGAGGTGCGGGCAACTGGTTCCCACTGACAAAAAGTGCTGTGTCAAGCCGGGGCGTGGTGGCGCACGCCTTTAATCCCAGCACTTGGGAGGCAGAGGCAGGTGGATTTCTGAGTTCGAGCCTGGTCTACATAGTGAGTTCCAGGACAGCCAGGGCTACACAAAGAAACCCTGTCTCAAAAAAACAAAAACAAAAAAAGTGCTGTGTCAGCGTGCCTAGCGAGGCAAGCCTAGAGCCCTGTGAACCCAAACGACACTCCTTGTGTCTAGAGGCAGAACTTGGAGCCAAAGTTTGCTCTTGAGCCTTAAGATGATGTATTACCATGCTGCGGTGCTGTTCTTCAGGGGATCTATATTCAGTCCCCAGATGTCTCAAAATTGCCTGTAACTCTAACTCCAAGCGATCCAATACTCTCTTCTGGCATACTCCAGCAACCCACCCCCTGTACTGATAAATACAAGTAAAAATCTTAAAAATAGATTTATAAAGAGAGAGGGGGCCGGGCATGGTGGCGCACACCTTTAATCCCAGCACTCGGGAGGCAGAGGCAGGCGGATTTCTGAGTTCGAGGCCAGCCTGGTCTACAAAGTGAGTTCCAGGACAGCCAGGGCTACACAGAGAAACCCTGTCTTAAAGAAAAAAAAAGAGGGGGGGGGGGAAGACAGCAATGGCATCTAGATCCATCCCCTCTTAGAGGAATATGTTGGTGTACATACCTTTAATCCCAGCAGTCAAAATGCAGAGGCAGGTGAATCTCTGATTTAGATGCCAGCCTGGTCTACCTGATGAATTCCAGGCCAATCAGGCTACATAGTGAGAGACTGTCAGGCAGATTTCTGAGTTTGAGGCCAGCCTGGTCTACAGAGTGAGTTCCAGAACAGCCAGGACAATACAGAGAAACTCTGTCTCAAAGAAATAAAAAGTTGTAGTTTTAGACTTTTTAAAGTTATTTTTTTGCTTGTTATTAGTAGTGTGTGTGCACACACACATCATGAGTAGGGTGATCAGATGGTACAAGGCTTTTGTCCTACCACTCAGGAGGCAGAGTCAGGAGGATCTTTATGAGTTTGAGGCCAGCCTGACTACACAGTTTCAGGACAGCCAGAACTACACGGAGAAACCTTGCCTCAAAACCAAAACCAACCAAACAACAACAAAAAGATAAGGCCTTTTTGGATGTATTTGGTAATGCCTTCATGAATCGATTACTGTCCCTGTCCTTGTAAGAACAGCTAAAAGTACACTCCTGGTTGTGTCTTTTGCTCTTCCATTTCTTCTGTCTTGTGAGAGAAGCACCTCTGTGGAAACAGGGATCATTTGCATGGCATGAAATCTGCTATCACTTTATACCTTCTAGCACGTGAAAAGTCAGTGGGCTATTTATGAATTTTGTTCTGGACATTTTGTCCTGGCAGTAATAAAGAGTACAATACAGCAGATATCTGAATTTCTTTCTTAAAAAAAAAAAAAAAACATTATTTCCTAAGTACACTGTAGCTGTCTTCAGACACACCAGAAGAGAGCATCGGTTCCAATTACAGACAGTTGTAAGCCACCATGTGGTTGCTGGGAATTGAACTCAGGACCTCTGGGAGAGCAGACAGTGCTCTTAACCACTGAGCCATCTGTTCACCCACCCACCCCCCTTTTCTTAAATATTTATTTATCTTTATGTGCTTGGATGTTTTGGCTGCCATATCTAGGTACCATGTCTGTGCAGTGTCCACAGAGGCTAGAAGAAGGTGTCATGTCCCCTAAGAACTGGAATTATAGATGGTTGTGAGCCACCATGTAGGTGCTGTGAATTGAACTCAGACCTCTGGAAGAGCAGTCAGTGCTCTTAACCACTGAGCCATCACTCCAGCCCTGATTTCTTTTTAAGTGTATCGAATACCTCATTGAACGTGAATCACACTTTATTTATTCATTCTTCCATTAATGGACACTTGGATTCTGTCCAAGTTTCTCAATTTTAGGGTCTATAAAACTTCTTTTAGGGCCGGGCGTGGTGGCACACGCCTTTAATCCCAGCACTCGGGAGGCAGAGGCAGGTGGATTTCTGAGTTCGAGGCCAGCCTGGTCTACATAGTGAGTTCCAGGACAACCTGGGCTATAAAGAGAAACCCTGTCTCAAAAAAACAAAAACAAAAACAAAAAAAACAAAAAACAACAACTTCTTTTAGATGCGAATTAAAGATCTGAATATAGTTCAGCTGAGAGAAAATGTGAACAAATTGAAGAAATTGCTAATATGTGTTAAGGACTAACTATATGTGAAATAAAGGGTGTATTACATACAAATTTGCTTATTTAAAGAATTTTAATTGTATATATTTAAAGTCTTTCAATGTGAACATAGTGAATTGATTACTAGAAGTAAAATAATTCAGAGACATCTTTCTATAGTTGCCACAGTAGGAGGCACATACACAATCTACTCAGCAAATTTCAAGAGCATCACATAGAGGCTGGAGAGTTGGTTAAGAGCACTGGCTGCTCTCACAGAGGACCGGGCTTTAGTTCCTAGCACCCACATGGTGGTTCACAATCATCTATGACTACAGTCCTAGGGGATACAATGCTCTATTCTGTCCCTCTCACTTTGAGCCCCAAGAACACACATATGAGGTGTATATACATACATGCAAAACACTCATACACATAAAACTAGAGTTGGGTTTTTGTTTGTTTGTATGTTTGTTTGTTGTGGTTTTTCGTGACAAGGTTTCTCTGTATACCCTGGCTGTCCTGGAACTCACTCTATAGACCAGGCTGGCCTCGAACTCAGAAATCTGCCTGCCTCTGCCTCCCGAGTGCTGGGATTAAAGGTGTGTGCCACCACGCCCAGCAAAAACTACAGGGTTTTTTTTGGGGTGTTTTTTTTTTTTTTTTTTTTTTTTTTTTTTGGTTTTTTTGAGACAGAGTTTCTCTGTGAAGCCCTGGCTGTCCTGGAACTCACTCTGTAGATCAGGCTGGCCTGGAACTCAGAAATCCGCCTGCCTCTGCCTCCCAAGTGCTGGGATTAAAGGCGTGCGCCACCACGCCCGGCCAGTTTTTTTAAAAAGGATCTAATACAGTATCATTAACTGTAGTGTTTCTGCTATGTATACATTAGATCTGTAAAACTTATTTATCTTACATATCAGATATTTGTATCTTTTTAATTAGTTTATACTATTTGTACAAAGTAAAGATTTCATTAACTATTTCCATAATGCATATAACATAATTTGATCATATTCACCCCTCTATTACTCTTTTTTTATACCTCCAACTTTTCCTCATAGTTTGGTAAAAACCAGTCCAGCAACTAATAAATAAGTTGGTGACTATCTGGATCTGCTCTGTTCTACACTCAGTTGGCCTATCACTGAGCATTTTGTATAATGGCAGACACTATCTTCACTTACTTACCTCCCATTTCCTGACACTTAGCAAATGGAAAAACAGCAAATTCTAGACTTTAGCTAAACATTGCAACAGTTCAGAAGTTTCTAGCTAACCAACAATAGTTAGGTGATAGACAGCTCAATTGATTTTAGCATTATTTGAATTGAGAAGTAATGTCTTTAAAATGAACCTGCCAGGTATGGTGGGATAAGGAAGATGGATCTTTCTGAGTTCCAGGCCAGTTGAGGCTGTATCGTGAGACTCTACCTCAAAAATAAATAGCTAGCAGATAAAAAAAAAATGCCTTTAAAAATATTAAAGATAAAAAAGAAAGAGACAGAAAGGAAGGAAGGGAGACAGACAGACAGACAGACAGACAGACAGAGACTGAGACAGAAAGAAAAAGTGCCAGGCAGTGGTGGCACAGGCCTTCAATCCCAGCACTTGGGAGGCAGAGGCAAGCAAATCTCTGTGAGTTCGAGGCCAGCCTGGTCTACAGAGGGAGTTCCAGGATAGTGAGGGCTGTTACATAGAAAAAAATGTGTCTCCAATAAGTAAATAAATAAATAAATAAATAAATAAATAAATAAATAAATAAATAAAATTAAGCAAACATAAATTAAAGATATATGTTCTTTGTTCCTGCATTTTATATTGTCTGCTTACTTAGCACAGATATGATACTTCTTAATTATATATATATATATATATATTTTCGAGACAGGGTTTCTCTTTATAGCCCTGGCTGTCCTGGAACTCACTTTGTAGACCAGGCTGGCCTCGAACTCAGAAATCCGCCTGCCTCTGCCTCCCGAGTGCTGGGATTAAAGGCATACGCCACCACGCCCGGCTTATATTTTTGACTGTCTAAAAAATAAAATTTCTTTAAAAATCTTTCTTTCCAAGTAAAGCTACTACTTGAATATTATAAGAGGTTATTACTTCATGGCTTTTACATCATATACATAGAAGATGAGGTCACAAATTTATCACCGCGCTTGGTTGTTATTCTCCTTTTCTTTATTTCTTTACTTTTATTTAGAAAAACAGTCAATAATCTGGACATCTTTTCCAGGCTGGCTTCAAACTCCTAATTCTTTTGTCTCAAGCTCCTCAGTTCTGGGATTACAGATATTCATCACAATATTCATATATAACACATACACACACTCAGCTGAAGGTAGAATTCTTATTTCTATTTTATTTGGTTTTCATTTTGTTTTGTTTCATTTTGCCATTTTGTGATTTGTGTTTTTGAGACAGGGTCTCTTTGTTGTGGTCCTGGCTGACCTGGAACTCATATTTTAGACCAGATTGTATTTAAATTCAAAGCTCTGCCTGCTTCTGCCTCCAAATGCTGGGATCAAAGGCATGTTCTACCATGCACCTACCATATTTTTATTTTATTCACATGCATGTGTGCGCGTGCCTGTATGTGTGTGCGCACACACACATACCTGTACGCATGCGCAAATGTGTGTGTCTGTGCGCATGTGTGTATGCATGTGTGTGTGTGTGTGTGTGTGTTATGCGTGCGCACATGTACCCGTGTCCCCGAGCACCGCCAGCATGTGTGCTAGCTTGCAAGTTGTCAGTTTGAGTACAGGCACCAGGCCATAGCCCAGTGGCGGCAGTGACAGGGAGGACCACGGCAGTGTGTAACAATCAGAAGACAACTTCAGGATTTTCACTCTGTCCTACAAAGGTAAAACTCTTAAGCTCACTTTTGATTTATGCCTACACCTGACTTTATTACTTATGTCTATATATGTTTGCTTTTTACTGTGAGTTTAATAGAAAGGAGAAAGTTGAGGCTCTGTCTGGGCAATAGTCTTTGTTTCACACATGCTACTGGTTTGCCTAGACACCAAGTGTTTTCTTGCTCAGTAAGATAATTTACTTTGTTTTCAAAAAGCCTCCAAGTAGGGATGTTTAAGCGTCTGTTTTTCTCCTAAGGCCTACGATGGTTCCAGTGTAGTATACTTTGTGGTATAAATTGTAAATGATTGACATTTCTTTGGACGTTATTTCTTATCAAGAATTCCAGCAGGAAGAAGTGTGCAGACTCTTCTTCCCCACTGTCACGGGAGTCTCTGGGACCTATTAGTCTTTTTTCTTTCTTTTCATTTCTTTCTTTCTTTCCTTCCTTCCTTTTTTCCTTCATTTTTTTTTTCAGAGACAGGGTTTCTGAGTATAGCCCTGGTTGTCCTTGAACTCTCTCGCTCAGTAGATCAGGATGGTTTTGAACAACTCAGTGATTCTCCTGCCTCTGCCTCTTTGGGTGCTAGGATTACAGGTGTACATCACTATGGTCCATTTGTCTTCTTAAAGGTAGTGTTGTGGGCCAGCCACTGTCCACTAGCCCTCCACGCAACCTTCTTTTCACTTCTGTTATACTTCAGGATCAGTCCAGGAACAATAGAGACAGATACTCATCCTCCCACCCCATCCACCAGCCAGGGCACCTGACCGCCGAAGGACACAAAAAAACGAGTTCAACCAGACCCACGCCTTTAAATTCCAGTACTTGGGAGACAGAAACAACTCCCTCCCACCTGCAGTGGAAAGATCTATTCCAAGAGACAGAGAGAGACTCTTGAGACAGAAGAAATTTTACTTGTCTTCTTCGTAAACAAGCATGGAATGACCTATCTAACTTGTCATCTGACAAAACACGGAAGCAAATTGCATTAAGCCAGACTTTCAAAAATACTTTAGACATTTAGTCTTGCATTTAATTACAATTAATTGATTTAGTCTTGCATGACAGGTTAAGCAAGGTGAGCATTGACACATGGAATACATATTGAAAATTTGTGTCAACTTTGTGTGTGCGTGTGTGCGTGTGTGTGGTTGGTTTGGTTTTTGAAGCAGGGTCTTATGTAGCCCAGCCTAGCCTCAAACTCCCGACCCTCCTATCTCTAGCCTCCCATATCTGGATCAAAATTCTACAATTTGTAATTTTCACACTTACAAAGAAATAAGAAAACTTTTAAATTTATTTATTGTGTGTGCTTGTGTTTGTGATGTATATGCACTCATGTGTGTGAGCTTGTGCATGCATAAAGAGGCTGTTACATGTCTGCCTCTGTTTTCCTTGTTAATCCTCCAATCTCTGCTAGCCTCAGTGCTGGGCTTATAGAGATGCATGGGAACACACTTAGCCTATTATATAAAAGTGTTAGGACCCGAACTGTGGTGTTCATGCTTACCCAGCAAAGCACTTTTAACCAATGAGCCATCTTTCCAGTCCTAAGAATTTTCTTAAGTGCAAGTTGTGTGTTGTGCATTTAGGTTTAATATCCATTTATTTAAGTCACTTACAATAGTTGATGATTTTTTTTTTTTTTGAGACAGGATCTCACTCGGTATCCGAGACTGGCCTCTAACTGATGATGTAAGCCCAGGCTGATGTTGAAGTCATAGTAATCATCCTGCCTATCTCTCTCCTGAATATTGGGATTACAGGCAAGAGTCAACATACCTGGGTTCCAACTTTTTTAATTAAAAAAAAAAAAAAGCATCCGGGCAGTGGTGAGGCATGCCTTTAATCCCGGCCCTTGAGAGGATGGTTGTGAGTTTGAGGCCAGGATTACGATTTTTTGCTGGAAATTGCACCTTATACCTGTAATCCCAGAACTATAGCAACTGAGGGCCTCATCTGTAGCTTGCCTTGAATTTGGAGTCCGCCTCCCTCAGTTTCTTTTTCAGGATTATTTCAGCTGCTCATGGGTCTTCACGCATCTATATGTATTTTATTGTTATTTTTGCTACTTCCAAAATACAAAAAAAAAAAAAAAAATCCAAACAAACAAAAAACCATTGGGAGAATAATAGGTATTGATTGACTCTACAGCTCACTTTGAACAGAAGTAGTATTTTAACAATATTAAATGTTCTAGTCAGAGCAATTATCTCAGACTATTTTCGGTTATAACAACATTCCTCAAGCTAGATTAAGTCATGAATAGTAAAGATCAATTTAGCTCACAATTCTGGAAACAGAGACATTCAAGACTGTGCTGGCCAGGATTTTCTCAGTTTCTGGTTGGAAGCAGTGTTAACTCATAGGAGAGTTGTGATAGAGAAACATCTATTTTGTCCAGTGTAATATATGCACAAGAGCTATCGGGTAGATGCTAGGATCATTTTATAGCAACCTCCTCTTAAAATCCAAGAATTCAGCTAGGCTCTTGAAATTAATTAAACCCTCTTAAAGATGCCACCACATTTCAGCACCAAGACAACATATGAATTGCTAGGAGTAAAACCATATATTTAAACTATAACGTCAAATTTGCTGTAGTGCCTTGCACCTTTAATCCCAGGACTCGGAAGCAGAGGCAGGCAGATCTTAAATAAATAGGAGGCCAGCCTGGTCTACATAGTAAGTTCCAAGTCAGCCAGGGCTGTATCAAACAAAAACTCAGGTCTTCAGGCTTGGGGGCAAGTGCCTGTAATTGCTCAACCGTTTCAGTGGCCCTCAATTCACTTTTATATGCTCATTTTTGTATCCTATAACTTTACAGCTGAATTACTCGAGTTGTATGGTGTGTGTGTGTGTGTGTGTGTGTGTGTGTGTGTGTGTGTGTGTCTGTGTAGACTTTCATAAGTCTCCCACATAAATGATCATGGCATCTGTGAGCAGAGTACTCCAGTCAGTTACAATTCAGATATTAAAAAAAAAAAAGTAATAAAATAAAACAGTGTCTTTAGCCCAGGGTGGCCTTGAACTGTGATCCTCTAGCTTCTACGTCCTGAGTATCAGGGCCATAGGCTTGTACCACTATGCCTGGCTTCTACAGTGCTTGGGACTGCACATAGTGCTTTATGTATTCTAGAGACTGTGGTACATTCCCAGCCCTGGATTCCTTTTCTTGACCAACTGTTCTGCACAGGACTATCAATTCTATTAGGATTGGAATCTAAGACAGTAAACATTCTTGGTTTATTCATCTTATTAAAGGGAAAGGACTCAAATTTTCACCATTGACCATGTTAGCTATGGGCTTTTCCAATGTGGCCCTTGTGTACTCAGACAATTTCCTCCTATTTCTGGTTTACCGAGAGTTTTAAATCATGAGTACACTGAGTTTTTCAAGTGTTTTTTTTTTTTTTTTAAGATTTATTTATTATTAAATCTAAGTACACTGTAGCTGTCTTCAGATGCACCAGAAGAGGACATCAGATCTCATTACGGATAGTTGTGAGCCACCATGTGGTTGCTGGGATTTGAATGCAGGACCTTCGGAAGAGCAGTCAGTGCTCTTAACCACTGAGCCATCTCTCCAGCCCTCAAATGGTGTTTTTTGTTTGTTTGGTTGGTTGGTTTTGGGGTTTTTTTTTTTTTTTTTTGCTATCAAGATGATCTTCATTGCATTGTGGTGATATCATGTGCCCCGTTCATTGATTTTTTTGTATGTTGAATAATTCTTCCATTCTATCAGTAAATCCCACCTGGATATTTTAATTCTGTCAAACTCAGGTTACGGATATTGTGACAATCATCAGGGATGTGGGCTATAAAATTTTAACTTTCTCCAGGGGGTGGTGGCGCACGCCTTTAATCCCAGCACTCGGGAGGCAGAGGTAGGCAGATTTCTGAGTTTGAGGCCAGCCTGGTCTACAGAGTGAGCTTCAGGACAGCCAGGACTACACAGAGAAACCCTGTCTCGGGGAAAAAAAAAAAAAAAAAACTTTCTTTTGTGTCTCTTTCTGGCTTTGATATCAGGATCACTCTGGCATCATGCATTGAGTTAGATAGCATCCCTTCTGCTTTGGCTCTTGAGAGATCTTAAGTATTGATTGTAAAGTCTCCTTTTGCGAATGTGATTTATTTATGTGATTTATTTGAGTTCGTTATTGGTGTAGCTTAGTTTCATCAGCTTCTTAAATTTTTTTTCAAGAAAAACAGCATTTTAAATTTTTGTATTTACACTCTAGCTTTTGTCATTTCTGTTTTCTGCCAAGGTTTTCCTGCAGGTGGTGGAAATTAGAGAGGTGGCTTCCTTCCTTAGGAATTCGCATCTGTAACTCCCAACCCCCCCCCGCCCCCCCCCACACACACCTTTGTGCAGCTTTCGCTTCATTCATTCCATTAGGTTTTAGGTATTATCTTGTATCTTTATCCCATTTTCAGTTGTCTCCTGATACATTCTGCTTGTCTGGCATTGTTTGTCTCTTTGTCGTTAGAGGGAGATTCTCCCTATGCATTCCAGGCAGCCTTTGAACTCCTGATCCTCCTCAGCCTTCCAGATTTGGGGGATTGCAGAGATGCACTGCCAATGACAAGCTAAATCCCTAACTAAATCCCTTCCCTTCACACCCCATTTGTTGTTCTGGAGTGTGCTCTGAAGTGTTAGCTTCCAAATCTTTGTGAATGCTCACTTCTTACCGCTATTGATTTTGAGCATCGTTCTGTGTGTTTATAGTGTTAGTCTCCTGTTCATGCATGTTGTCTCCGATCAATGACTTCTCTGCCCGTGAAACGAGCCAATTCAAGCCTGATCACCTTAAAGGTAGGCTTATTGGGGAACTGCTCTCGGGGAGTTCACTGGCCTCAAGGATTGAGGAGTCGCCATGAGGAGAGGGGAGAGGAGAAAAGGTGAGAAGGGGTGTGCTCGTGCAGAGAGAAGAGAGAAGGGTGGGACGCAAAATGTCTAGATAACATTGGAAAGAACATCTTGTGATAGGGCAGCTAAGCCCCTGAACTGGAAAGTTCAAGGTTGGGAACTCGGTATATCAGGTCCGGAATGAACTGTGCAGGAAGGACTTGGAGGCCAAGTCTGCATTGATATGTAAAATAATCACTTCAGTCCCGTGTGTGTGTGTGTGGGGGGGGGGTCCTAAACCAGTCTACTGTTTTGTTTTGTTTTAGCACTTTTACCATGTTAATCATAATTAGATGTCCACCTAATCATTGCAAGTGTCTACTGTGCCTGAATTTGGTTCTGATCTGTATTTTCTAGCTGAGATTTTTTGTGTGTGTGTTTTAGTAAGCTTTACATACAGTGTTTGCTGTGGTCGAAATTGAGGGCTATACCATGTGTCCACTGTTTGGTACAGCCAGAGGGATGCCAGGTTGGAGAATGTACCAAGTGCCTTTATTTTTCCTAATTTGTTGCTTTGGTTTTTCTAGAGACTTGTTGGATTAGTTCTGAGTTGTATGACACGTTACTGTATTTCTCTGATATTACAGGAGACCTTGATGGTGGCAGGGTTTTTATTCGCTGTGTCTATGCCACTGAACTGTGGTCATCACAGCGATTCTTCTTGGGCCTTGTACAGTTTTTCCTCCTGTCGGTTAGGCAGAAGTGTGGTGGGCTAGAATTGGGCTTTTTTTTTTTTCCCTGCAGGTCGGTTCCGGTCTAAGTTGGGGCAATGTTCGAGCTCAGGAGTTGCAGGTCAGCCTGGGGGTTAAGGGACTCAGTTACTTGAATTTCTAATGAGTCACATTTGTCTGAGTCTGGAGCTAGGAGAGCAGACTGCTTTGGGAGTGTTTCAGAATGCTTCCTTTTCTCTTTCTGTTCCAATCCCCATGAAGATCATTTTTACTAAAAAAAAAAAAAAAAAATGTTCTAGGACTCCTATGAAGAAAAGTCATGAAAGTGTATTGCTCGCTGAGATAGCCTGGATTATCTTATTATTAAATTTATTCAAACAATCCTTCCAAGAAAGCGTCAGTTTGTTTTTCTGTGTTCACACTGTCTGCGGGCGGGAGCTGTTTTCTCACTCATCAGCAAGTCACTGCTCTCTCAAAGAGACTTTGTAATTTTGGGAATGCTATTTCCCTGACAGACTCAAAGTAATTGTTCGTTTTATTCAATTTGTGTGTGTGTGTGTGTGTGTGTGTGTGTGTGTGTGTGTGTATGAGATGCTAAAAATGATGGCTTTGACCTGGTGTGGTGGTTTTTTAATGGGGTTTTGGTTTTTAATAACCTGTTTGTGCATGGAGATGGGGTCATCCATTGCAGGTTGATAGATCTATCAGAGGACCACACCACTAACTCCCAATGGCTCCTCAGTAGAAGGTCAAGTATTGGAATGGGGAGTCACTGGTGCTGTGAGCTTGTGAACACAGGTCCTGTCACTGCTGCTTCACCCCCAGCCCAGATGGCGATCTTTCTGCACCCCCCCCCCATCTTCTGTGATTTTCTCTGAGGTTTGCACATAAATGTGTGATATAGATGCCCCATTTAGAACTGAGCACCCTACACACTCTACAGATACTATTCTCTCCATTTTGACCACATTAAAGCCCTGGTCACTACACAAAGAAGCATCTGTGTGTGTGTGTGGGGGGGGGGGGGGTCTGAGTGTCTGAGAGCTACCCTAATCTATGGGTCTAGAAGTATGTGTTTAAAAGATCATTTATTTGTTCGTTTCTTTATTTACTTAATGTATATGTGTTCTCTGTCTTCTTGGACAATGAAAGAGAAAATTAGATCCCATTGTAGGTGGTTGTGGGACACCATGTGCTTTGAGCCACCTTGTGGTTGCTAGGAATTGAATTCAGGTGCTCTGGAAGAGCAAGCAGCCAGTGCTCTCAACCACTGAGCCATCTCTCCCGCTGGAGGTCTGTATTTAGAGAGGAGTTAGACGCTGTGTCTGATAAGCAAAATAATAATGGATGTCTACCACTACCACTCCAAGGGTCTTTGAGTGCCCAAGTTGTGGGTTCTTGGTCAGATTTACAGCACCCATTTTTTTTAACTGTCTTTTTTATCTTCTTTTTATGTAGGTATTTACAAGTATAAATTTCCCACTACAACTATTACTCCATTCTGCAACTTCTGGTCTGCTGTTACTTTAAGATGCTTTTATCCATCCTCATATTTTATAATTTCTCTTCTTTGATTCTTTGGATGTTTAGGCAAATTGTATTTCATTGTATTTGTGAATTTTCCATATATCTTTTTGCTTTTATTTCTAGTGTTATTCTATGTGGTTAAATTCTTTATTTTATTTTATTTTATTTTATTTTTGGTTTTTCGAGACAGGGTTTCTCTGTATAGCCCTGGCTGTCCTGGAACTCACTTTGTAGACCAGGCTGGCTTCCAGCTCAGAAATCTACCTGCCTCTGCCTCCCAAGTGCTGGGATTAAAGGCGTGCAACACCACCGCCCGGCTAAATTCTTTATTTTTAAATTTGTTTTTGAGAATTACGAGAGCCATATTAATATTATTTCCCCTAGAAGTATGTGTTTAAAGATCATTTATTTATTTATTTGTTTATTTACTTAATCTATGAGTTCTCTGTCTTCATGGACAGTGAAAGAGAGAATCAGATGCCATTATAGATGGTTGTGGGCTACCATGCACTATGAGCTAGCATGTGGTTGCTGTATACATGTATATATGTATACATGTGTGTGATGTGTGTTACAACTTGCTGTGTTTCTTTTTTTTTTTAAAGATTTATTTTATTTATTATATGTAAGTACACTGTAACTGTCTTCAGACACTCCAGAAGAGGGCGCCAGATCTCGTTGCGGATGGTTGTGAGCCACCATGTGGATGCTGGGATTTGAATTTATCAAGTTCGGAAGAGCAGTCGGGTGCTCTTACCCGCTGAGCCATCTCACCAGGCGTGGTGGCGCACGCCTTTCATCCCAGCACTCGGGAGGCAGAGGCGGGTGGATTTCTGAGTTCGAGGCCAGCCTGGTCTACAAAGTGAGCTCCAGGACAGCCAGGGCTAAACAGAGAAACCCTGTCTCGAAAAACCAAAAAAAAAAAAAAAAAAAAAAACCAAAAAAACTTGCTGTGTTTCAATTCAACCTTTTAATATTTATCGAGGACCTCTGACAAGAAGCTATGGGACTGTTGGAATGAGTTTCCCTAAGAGTGAAAAAGAAACATATGTCAACAAAATAGAACGGTGCTAACAGCCCCAAAATGTATCCATGCTAATCCAGTTTGATTTGAAATGCCTTTAATTGGAGTTACTTATAAACTATAGATCACTGCAGAGGACTGCATCCACCTAAAGTCATCCAAGGTACTAAATAAAGGACAGCCAAGCTCCTTTCTATGGCTTTAAGTCTGTAACACAAACCTGGGCTTATACTGCCACCTAGTGACCAAATAGCAAAACACCAAACAGTGAGCTTGTTTTTCTGGAGTCTAGCTGAATAGAGGCTGGCTGAAAAAATGGAGCCGTCTAGGTAGAATTCTATCATTGCAGAGGATACTGGGCCAGCACCAGGCTTAGCACATCCCAAGGAAACACTTGGTTTTTTTTCCGTAGCATACGGTTTTCACTGAAGTTTGCTTTCCTACTGTTGTGCCTTTGTAGTGTTCTGTGTTATACTGTCAGATTACAGTATCACTCAAGTCTTTTCTTTGATTGACTATCTTCTGGCTAGTCTTCTGGATTTCCAGGAGACAATTTTTATTTATTTCTATTTTTCTTTTCTTTTTAATTTAATTTGTGTTTGCTTATTCACTTCACATCCTGCTCACTGCCCCCAACTCCAGCTCACCCCCTCCCGTGATCCTTCCTCCTTCTCCCAGCCCCTTCTTCTCTGAGCTGGTGAGGCCCCCTGGGTATCCTCCCACCATGACACATCAAGTTTCTGTGAGGCTAGGTGCATCCTCTCCCACTGAGGCCAGACCAGGCAGCTCAGCTAAGAGAACAAATCCCATGGACAGGCAACAGCTTTTGGGATAGCCCCCATTCCAGTTGTTCCGGACCCACATGAAGGCCAAGCTGCACATCTGCTACATATGAGCCGGAGGGCTCTATTTTTCTTATGTACAAATCTTAAATTCCTATTTGTTTACCAGCCTGGTCATTTTTGGTTGTCACATTGACACATTGAATCTTGCCACTTGACCCCACTGTTCCCCTCCTCCAAGAATGAACTAGTTTATTTGTGTCACTTGCTACAGCACCTTCAGCCACTTTCCACCTGTTACATCATTATCACCAGGTCTGTTCCCAAGCAAACTCTCACTCAACTGAGCTGGATAAAGATGGCTTCCAGCCGCCAGTTCTGAGACCTATAGAATGTCCTTGCAAGGACACCCTGTGTGGGCTTGTCCCATACCAAAGATTTTTCACACACCCACTGCTCATTTACTTGCAGTGTGTTTGCATATTGGAATTCGAGGTGTAAATTTTTATAAAATCCACATTCTTTGTTGTGTGTGCCCATGAGGGTCTGTTTTCTAGACTTGGCAGAATTTTTCTTAAAGATGTGGTACAAAGGGCCTGAAGAGATGGCTCAGTGGCTAAGAGCACTGGCTGATCTCACAAAGGACTTGGGTAAAGTTCCCAGCACCCACATGGCAGCTCACAGCTGTCTGTAACTCCAGCCCCAGGGGATCTGACTCAAGCATCTGACCTCCTCATTACTAGCCATGCAGGTGGTAAACATGCTGGTAGGTACCAAAAAAAAGAAGGGAGACAAAGCTCTCTCCTAGGAGTTGCAGGTGGGCTCTATGTTCGTTGAAACACACTTTTAATACCCAGAAGGCAGTGTGTTTGGTTGTTTGGTTGGTTGGTTGGTTTTGCTTTACTTTTTCTTTGCTCCCTCCCTCCCTCCCTCCTTTCTTTCTTTCTTTCTTTCTTTCTTTCTTTCTTTCTTTCTTTCTTTCTTTCTTAGACAGGGTTTCTCTGTGTAGCTCTGGCTGTCCTGGAACTCACTCTGTAGACCAGGCTGGCCTCGAACTCAGAAATCCACCTGCCTCTGCCTCCCAAGTGCTGGGATTAAAGGTGTGCACCACCACTGCCCGGCAAGCAGGCAGTTTTCTTTCTTTCTTTTTCTTTTTTTTTTTTTTTAAAGATTTATTTTATTATATGTAAGTACACTGTAGCTGTCTTCATGCATTCTAGAAGAGGGCGCCAGATCTCATTACGGGTGGTTGTGAGCCACCATGTGGTTGCTGGGATTTGAACTTATCACCTTTGGAAGAGCAGTCGGGTACTCTTACCCGCTGAGCCATCTCACCAGCCCCAGCAGGCAGTTTTCAATGTTGTCCTGTCCTTCACCTTACTGCCTTTGTGAACCTAGGAGCTGGTTCCATTCAGATGACGGACTTTAACTTTTTTGGGCACAGAGATGACTTTGTAGTTTTCCCCCAGAATGTGTAGAAACAAAATTTCAAAGCTATCTTCCCCTATCCTCACCTCAAAGCATCTCTTTGCTGGCTTTGACTATGCTGTCATACCTAGATAACAACACTATAATTAATTTTTTTTAAGATTTATTTATTTATTATATGTAAGTACACTGTAGCTGTCTTCAGACACACCAGAAGAAGGCATCCGATCTCATTACAGATGGTTGTGATCCACCATGTGGTTGCTGGGATTTGAATTCAGGACCTTCAGAAGAGCAGTCAGTACTCTTAACCGCTGAGCCATCTCTCCAACTCCTCCATGTACTTTTGATTCCTGCAGCTTTGTAGGAAGTTTCAAAATCAGCACCTGTGTGCACAGTGCCTTTTAAACCTCTTAATTTCTTTTCAAAGCGTTGGCTATTTTCGTTTATTCAGCAGGGGCTACCTACTTAGCAGCCAGCTATTCCCCTGCAGTATACTTTCTCTTTCCAGAGTTATGGTCACTGCTATCCAAATGCGCTCAGCTATTTGATCTCTGACTTTGGCACCTCCAGATAGCGTTCAGATAAGTGTAAGTTCAGATAAGTAATGAGCGTGGTATCCCTACATCTTTCTCCTTCCCGAAAAAAGAAACTGCTTCCTCCAACGTTGTTACATTCCACCAGACAGAGATAGAGCAAGGACCAGGAAAAATTTCACAAACTTTCCCTGCGGAAACAAGGGCCTTGAACTTCCTCTTCTACTTAACCTAGCACCTTGTCTCTGTCGCCATCTTGTGGACATTTTGCTACATTACAGAGCTTTGAATATGGGGATTCTGGGGCCGACCATGTTTGTTATTGAAGGCTTATACTTATACTCCACCACTTGAATGGTGGAGGCAGGAGCATAAGTTGAACAAGATATCCCAAGCTTCCTGAGACTCCCCTCCCCCAAACAAACACCCGATTCTGACAAAATTTTACTTTTGTTGGACATTTGAGTACTCCCCCCATGCACACTGCCTCCCCCCCACCCCCGCTCTATTGACTTGTGTTTTAACATTGACTTATAGGTATTTTATACAGGGTTTGATGTTGTTGTTATTTATTGTTGACTTCTTGGTATTTGTTTGTTTGTTTGTTTGTTTGTTTGAGACAGGGTTTCTGAATGTAACAGCCCTGGCTGGAACTTACATTGTAGATCAGGCTGGCCTTGAACTCTCTCTCTCTGCCTGCCTCTCTGCTTCTGCCTTTGCCTCTCAGGTGTTAGGATTAAAGGTGTGTACCACCAGCACTTGGCTTTACTTTATATAGTTTTAATGTAATGATTTCTCAGGTATATTTGAATGTACTCATTTCTAAAGTGAGTGTTTCCCTTTGGTTGCTGTTTTATATTTTTCAACTTCAAACTCTTCATTTTATTACTATTTTTTTTCCTGCCCAAAATTACTCCAAAAAACAAAATAGGAAAAACATATAATAAAACATTTAATAACCACATCCCCCAAATGCCAAAGAGAAAGCTACAGTCAACAGTTCACAGACTGTGGATTTATCTCTGACACCAATGATTCTCAGCATTAAGAAAACTTTCTCCGCATATACATATACATATACATATACATATACATATACATATACATATACATATACATATACATATACAGGGCACATATTGAGCACAAGGTTTCACAAGTTCAATGGGCCTCCTGGAGTCAATTTATGACCTTCATTTTCAAAAGCAGTCCCCTCTCCCCAAGGACCAGTGACCATGGGAGAAGAGGAAACAGACTTTGTGATGTACAGGCAAAGTTGGAGCAGAGCAAAGCAATACCTTTAGGACAGGACATTGACTGCTGCACTTGTGAACTGTGGCTGCCTGAATAAGCTTGTGTTAGTCACCATTCCAGGCATAAGGAAGCACTATTTAGAGTTGAGAGCTTCTGGGAGAGGAAGAATCAGGGTTTTTTGACTCCTTGGTAGGCACACCACCCCAGTGGATGGCTCACATCCAGGCATAAATGTCCAGCATAAATTGGACACTATGGGATATTTTTTTAATGAGGAGATTAAGTTGAGAGAGGGTGGCAGGAAGTGGATCTACAAGGGGTTAAAGAAAGGAATGGGAGTGATACATTACATATGCCAAATTCCCAAAGAATTACTACAAATATTATTTTTAAAATGTGGTGATAGTTTCTAGAAATCAGTTTGTTTTCTCCTGTACATCCTAGAAATGCTATCTTCTCACAGTCAACTCTTGTTAGATAATCAGTGTTATCAGTTAGCAACCACCTATAATACTAAGCACTACCAGCATTCATCTTTCAAATATTTTATTAAATATTTTGGAGTATTACTTTCTACCTTCTAAAAGTAAAAAAAAAAAAAAAAACATTCCAGTAACAACATATGCATACTGGTCATTTTCATTCATTTGAAGAAATATGAATGAATTGGCCATTGATACTTAAAAGCAAAGTATCTCACTGTTAAAGCTTCAAATTCCTAGAAAGCTCAATAATTTTACACACACACACACACACACACACACACACACACACAATTGTTTTATGGTTGTTTTCAAGACAGATTGTTTTCTTTATGTAGCCCTGGCTGTCCTAGAACTTGCTCTGTACATCAGACTGGTCTCGAAGTCAGAGATCCTCCTGCCTCCCAAGTGCAGGAATTAAAGGGTCTCATGCATTCCAGCCTTGCCTCAAACTCACTTTATAGCCAAAGAGGATATCCCTGAACACCTGAAATGTCTATCTCTACCACATACACCCAAGTGCTGCAATTACATACCTGTGCCAAGCACAAGGAACTGTAGACATACTAAGAACATGGAGCTATTTCACGCTTCTTGAGAAAGGGTGCAGGTTAGTGTGGCCTTCCATGAATTTTCATGAATGAGCTTCTTGAATTTCTACTGAGACTTGATGGCTTCTGGGGAGAAGCCATTTTCCACCATTTGTTTCAGTTCAAAGAACTCAAGGAAGAACATGAAAGAGCTTCATTCCAGGTTTTTTCTTCAGTACTTTCTTTTGTATGTGAAAGATGCTAGAATTCTTTTTTTTTTTTTTTTTTTTTTTTTTTTTTTTTTTTTTTTTTTTTTTTTTTTTTTTTTTTTTTTTTTTTTTTTTTTTTTTTTTTTGGTTTTTTGAGACAGTTTCTCTGTATAGCCCTGGCTGTCCTGGAACTCTCTCTGTAGACCAGGCTGGCCTCGAACTCAGAAATCTGCCAGCCTCTGCCTCCTAAGTGCTGGGATTAAAGGCGTGCGCCACCACACCCGGTACTAGAATTCTTAAAGGCTCTAATTCTTTTAATATTTCAGACCTGGATGGTATAGAGGGCTTTTGCCACAATATCACGTTCTTGGAGATTTTGGTATTCATTTTACTTGAAGAATCTTTTTCACTCAGAGGGTTCTTTGTTTCCTCCCTTGGGCTACATCCTATTTCTTTGCAAAGAAGTTCCCCTCATTTTCTACGTTTATAAAATTTGTATCACGTACCAGCAAAGTTTTGGGCACTGAAAATTGACATTGGGGTTAAAATGATGGCGCCGTGGCTAAGAGCAGTGGCTGCTTTTGCAGAGGACCCAGGTTCGATCCCCAAACACTTGAGTACCACCTCACAGACAGCTGTAACTCCAGCTGCAGGGGGATCAGATGCTCTCATCTGGCCTCTATGGGCTCTGCACACACCCACACACATAAAATAAAAATATTTTCAAAAAAAATCTTTGAAAAGAAAATTGGCTTATTATGTGGCAGGAGGATTTTCTTTTCTGCTCCGGTCTAATTGGTGCTCTATAAGCTTTCTTGTTTGTTTATAGGTATCTAAGCGGATTGCTCAGTTTGCATTGATACTGACTGTTATACATTTTTTGAAATTTGGATATGTACAGTTTAAGGAGAATTTTCTCTAGGAGATTAAGTCTCTTGTCAATTGGAGAGATATATCAATCCATTACAGTAGGTTTCTCTCAAACTCAGTCATTGAGACCGTAAGAGTTTAAGAGAGAGGCAGGAGGAGACAAGACTGGGGTGCAGGCAGTCTGCCACAAACCAAACAAATGAGGCTGTGTTGGAGCTGAGCCTGGCAGCTTTGGTCTCTGGGTTCCCAGCATTCCAACACTCACCAAGGGCCACTCGACCAGGTAAGCTGCTACCTGCTGGCCTAGAACTGCTTTCCCAGCTCTCAAAGGCAAATGGACTCAGGTTGCAGCCATCCTTTTCTGTGACTCCCACAAGGTCCATGCTCTGTTCCCCTAAGCTCTGCCCCCTCTTCTCTGCGCAGTTGGGCAAGTATGCTGACCACACCCTCTCAGCAGGAGCCCGCGCCTCAAGAGCCCTAGGTCCCGCCCCACACTCCCTCAAACCCTCAGTGCAGCGCTCGTGTCTGGCGCAATCTCTACAAGACCCGTAGAGGCGCGCTACGTCGTGCTTCACTCGGTCCCAAAAGGACCCGCAAGCGCCACACACTTGCGCTCTGCGCCCTTGCTCCGTGACTCTGTTCTCACTTTCCGTGCTATCCACGCATCTTGAATCCTGCAGTAGTCTGGGTAGGACCGGTACCCACTCCCAGAAGACGTCTGCGGCAAGCGCGTGATGGAAGAAGCCAGATAGCCAGCCAGACAGGTGGCCAGAGCGGAGCGGTGGGTGAAATGTGGGCTAGGGAGAGGAGAGGCGCCTAAAGTGCCTGCGGGACGGTGGAGAGGTGCCCGAAGTCCTTGTGGGACAGTGGAGAGGTGGCTGAAGATCTTGCGGAATAGTGGGGCGGTGGCTAAGTGCTTGCAGGACAGTGGGGCGATGGCTAAGTGCTTGCGGGACAGTGGAGAGTTGGCTATGTGCTTGCGGGACAGTGGAGAGTTGGCTATGTGCTTGCGGGACAGTGGAGAGTTGGCTATGTGCTTGCGGGACAGTGGAGAGTTGGCTATGTGCTTGCGGGACAGTGGAGAGTTGGCTATGTGCTTGCGGGACAGTGGAGAGGTGGCTA
>LR753327.1:2000546-2047611 GCA_902729485.2 Mus minutoides | reverse complement strand
AGAGATGGTTAAAGTGATTGCCAAGCAGCAGAAAGATCCCTAAAATGCTTGCCAGCTATGCGGAGATGAAGGTAAAATGCCTGCGGGGTCCCGAACCCATAGTTAAAATGCTTGCCGCAGAGCCAGGGAGAAGCTAAAATGACTGCTGGGTCCTGGAGCCGAAATTTAAAATGTCTGTCCCTTACAGATGGCTAGACTACCGGCTAGGGACCTGGAGAGATATATAACATACCTCCTGGTACCCGGACTAATGGCTCAAATGGATGCCTGGGACTGGGAGACTTTACTAAAATGCCTGCCAGGGGCCTGGAGGGTGCTAAAATGCCTGCCACCGGTGACCTGGGCTATCACTAAAATGCCTGCCACGGGGGATCTGGGAGGGTGCTAAAATGCCTGCCACCGGGGACCTGGGCTTTCACTAAAATGCCTGCCACCGGGGACCTGGGCTTTCACTAAAATGCCTGCCACCGGGGATCTGGGAGGTCACTAAAATGCCTGCCACCGGGGATCTGGGAGGTTGCTAAAATGCCTGCCACCGGGGATCTTGGAGGTCATTAAAATGCCTGCCACCGGGGACCTGGGCTATCACTAAAATGTCTGCCGTCGGGGATCTGGGAGGTCATTAAAATGCCTGCCACCGGGGACCTGGGCTTTCACTAAAATGCCTGCCACCGGGGATCTGGGAGGTGACTAAAATGCCTGCCACCGGGGACCTGGGTTTTTGCTAAAATGCCTGCTAGTGACTTGAGCTATAACTAAAATGCCTGCCGCCGCTGGGGACCTGGGGAGATCGCCGCCTGGGACCTGGGGAGATCGCTAAAATGCCTGCCTTATAACCCCTAGAGGTCGACTAAAATGTCTGCTGGGCAGAGCAGAGGTGATGAAAATGTCTGAGATAGCGTAGAGATGGGTGGCTAAAATGTTACAGGTAGATACTCAAAGCGTTCAATAAGCCTGGCACGCAGGTTATAAGCTGCAGTCTAGAACGGAAAAAGAAAGCTAAGGGCGTGGTTTGCAGCCCAGTCTAGAATTGACACACTCATATCAGGGAAAGCCTCGTGTCCGAAAAACTCTTTGGAATAGTCTTAATATTTTAATATTGCTCAAGCCAAATTCAGCAATATCACGTCTCCGCAAGTGTCTTTTTCAGCTAAGATTTTTGCTCTTGATTTTTTTTTTTTTTTTTTTTTTTTTTTTTTTTTTTTTTTTTTTTTTTTTTTTTTTTTTTTTTTTTTTTTTTTTTTTTTTTTTTTTTTTTTTTTTTTTTTTTTTTTTTTTTTTTTTTTTTTTTTTTTTTTTTTTTTTTGGTAACAATTTTCCCGCTATTGTGACCATGCTAAAAACCAATGGGGTTTTCTGATTGTACGCCTTTGGATTAAAGTTAATGAAAAAATGTGGGGAGGGCACAGATTGGGAAAAGTGGAAAAATTACTAGTAGCGTGTGAAGTAACCAAGAACTAGTGACTAAGTCTTCGATAACTTTCTTTGAGAAGCCCTGGAAGTTGATACCTAAAATTTTGGTATTGCGTTCCATTTATTTCCAAGGTACATAATGACCAGATCTCTGGTATCGTTGAAATTTGTAAATAATCTGAGTGCTTTGAAAACCCATTAATATCAAGTCTCTACTATCTGGGACAAGGAGTATTTTGGGGGTGGGGGGTGGAGGGCAAGACAAACAATTCTCAGTGGTTCGTAACTGGAAAATCATACTCTTATTTACCATAGGCATGGAAAATCTCTCCCGGTAGTGTTTATTCAGTGTGTCCAGACGAGCAAGCAATAGCACTAAGGAATGAGTCCAGTTTAGAAAGGAGGGAAATTAACGATCAGCTTTGGTTTTTATGTGGATTCGGGGTGAATTTTGTTTTTTCCAATGTCTTATTTCTGAGACAAGGTCTCAGTAAATAACCTCAAACTCGCAAAGCTCTGCCTGCGGCTGCCTTCAGTGGGACAGTGCCGATTTTAAAGGCTTTTGCCACCATGTTTGGCTTAATATTCAGTTTTCAATGTGGAAGAGAAGAAAGATTTGCAAAGTACTGATTTTGTAATACCTATGCAAATTCTTACCTGTGTTAGTAGGCAGACAAGTAAACATTGAATCCCCAGAATATACTATATTACATTGGAGGAAGAAACTGAGGTTTCTAATCAATCGACCTTGAGATAAAAAGATTCCCCTAGACGGTAAGGTGTGTCATTTCATTGAAATGGCAGGGATAAAAGATTGACAAAGACTACGTCCAGCTATAGACTTAGAGGAAGGGAATTACTAAGAAAATTGAAGCTGAAAAGAGCAAGGAAATATGTTCTCTAAAACTTCCAGAAGGAGTGCACCCCAGCTGATAATCTCAATTCCAACTGGGTGTCTCACACTGAACTTCTGACTTCTAAAATTATAAGGTTATAGATCTGTGTTGCTTTAAGCCACCAAGTTTGTTGGGGGCTTAAACAAATACAGCACTGTAGTGCTACCTGTGTCTCTGTATCTTCTTAGAGGTTAAGGTGGTTATAAAGACATCCAGAAAAGAAATCATGAGATATGCTAAGGCACAGAGTATGTCTTTTACAGTTTCTTTGTAAAACACCTTTATCTAATGTCTTAATCAGCTAATTAGCATAGTAAAATACAGTATTGGGTAGTTAGAGAACAAACAGTGTGTCATAGCTCAAGAGGCTAGACCTCTCTAAAATGGAGGTTGGGTTCTGGTGTTATCCCTTCCTGTCTTCCTGGATTGTGAATAGCTGCCTTCTGGCTGCCCCGCATCTGGTAAAGAGACAGGTTTAGGCTCCATTCTTAAGACCTCATTTGATTTGAAATTACGTCTTTTACTTAAAGGCTTTATGTACATATGCAGTCAAATTCTAATGGTTTCTTTCTTGCGCTCGTGCGCTCGTGCGTGCGTGCGTGCGTGTGTGTGTGTGTGTGTGTGTGTGTGTGTGTGTGTGTGTGCGCGCGTGCATGTGCCTGTGCATGTGTGTTTTCATTTTTGAGACAGCATTTCTCTGTGTAACAGCCCTGGGTGTCTTGGAACTAGCACTGTAGACCAGGCTGGCCTCAAACTCACAGAGATCCTCCTGCTTCTGCCTTCTTCTCTTGTGCTGTTGAATAGAAATAGCTTCAGATCTGGTGAATAATAAGTTGATTACTACTCAAAAACAAAGTTGGAAGCTTGTTTACATGTGCTGGTATTGGCATGCCTGAAGCAGCTAGACAGCCTTTTCTGTGTAATGTAAGTAGGATCTTCTACTGAAATCCATGTGAAATTATATATACTCTATAGGTATACTTTATTATTATTATTATTATTATTATTATTATTATTTTAGATTTTACATGTATGAGTGTTCTGCTTGTTTGCATGTTTGTGAATCATATATGTGCCTGTTGGCCACCAGTGTCAGAAGAGGGTTTGCTAGGATCCCTAGAACTGGAGTTATAGATAGTTATGAGCCACAATGTGGGTGTTGGAAATCAAACCGGGTCCTCTGTGAGAACAGAAAGTGCTCACATTAAAAATAGTAGTTATAGCTGGGCAGGTGGATCACACTTGTAATGTTAACACTCTAAAGGCAGTTGCAGAATGGGATTGCAGCTAGTTCAAGACTAGCTTGGGATACATAGTTCCTGACCAACTTGGCTAGAAAACACATGGTATATATATATATATATCTCAAACATCTGAGCTTACTATTTAAACACACATACATGAGGACATAGCCAGCATTCAATTCATAGCAAATAATAAAACTCTTATCAATAAAAACTTATCAGGTCCTTGTATAATGAAAATGAAAGTTGACTAAGAAACGTGAAAGCCCAAGAAATTAGAATAAGGCTAGAAGTAAAAGTCCAAGGTAAATGGAATTATAGGGGGAAAGTGATGGTTGGAATGTTGATGGTAATTGGGGAGACTACACATAGAAAACCCTTAAGGCAGGCATTGGCATAAGTGAGGATTTGATTGTGAAGACTAAATCATTTTAGACAAATGGATGGATGGTGTCTTTATCAGAATACTATGTTAAAACATACCCTTAAATTGACTTTTCATTCTCAAGATTTCTTATGCCAGTAATTCCTCTTAGTGTTGGATTTTACTACCAGTGGTAAAAATATGAAAGTAGGTTTTTTGTTGTTGTTTTGTTTTGTTTTGTTTTGTTTTTGGTTTTTCTAGACAGGGTTTCTCTGTATAGCCCTGGCTGTCCTGGAACTCACTTTGTAGACCAGGCTGGCCTCGAACTCAGAAATCCGCCTGCCTCTGCCTCCCGAGTGCTGGGTTTTGTTTTGTTTTTTAAGACACGGTCTCACTGTGCATCCCTGGGTAAACTGGAACTCAGTCTGTATGTAGGCCAGGGTAGCCTTGAAGTATTAGCTACCCTGCTAGTCCCAGTGTGAATGTCTTTAACCAGAGTCCTTAGTGGAGTTCTTTTTTTTTTTCAAGACAGGGTTTCTCTGTGTAGCCCTGGCTGTCCTGGAGCTCACTCTGTAGACTAGGCTGCCCTCGAACTCAGAAATCCGCCTGCCTCTGCCTCCAGAGTGCTGGGATTAAAGGCGTGTGCCACCACTGCCAGGCTTGGGACATTTAACTGTTAAGTGAGTTTTGAATGAGCACTAAGTGAGTTCCAGGATGGCCAGGGGGGCTACATAGAGAGACCTTGACTCAAAATACACACACACACACACACACACACAATTGTTTTTAAATATGTGTGTCTAAGGCATTGGCCCCCTGGAGACAGAGTGGCAGAGGCTTGTGAGCCACCTGACTTAGGTACTTGGTACCAAACTCAGTTCCTCTCAACAAGAGCAGTATGTGCTGGTAACTGCTGGGCTCTTCTACCTTTGTTCTTTTGAGACACAGTCTCATGCAGTGCAGCTGGCTTTGAGTTTGCTCCATAGCCAACGCTGACCTTGTTCTTCCTGCCTCCACCTCCCAAGTGTTGGGTTTTCCCTTTATTTAATATATTTATTTATTCCTTGGCAATTTCATACATGCATTCACTTGTACTTCTCCGCCACTCCCCTACACATCCCGAAGCTGTCTTCCTACAACCTTAATGAGGCCTCCTTCTTTTTTTTTTTTTTTTTTTTTAATAACCCTGTGAGTCCAGTTAGCAGTGCTTGCTGGAATGTTGGCTAATCTTGTCAGTATCCTATGCAGGTAGCCACAGATGCAGTACGCTCATGAGGACGGCAGCCAGCATTTTCGCAGCTTGCCTCCCCATCTTTTGGCTCTCGTGCTCTTTCCAGCCCTGCTTCCACCATGTTCCATGGGTCATGGGTTGATATAGACACCTCGTTTGGAGCTAAGCATGCTAAGCTCAGTCTTGGCATTCGGGCCAGCTCTGAGTCTGCGTTAGCTGCTCTTCCTCGCAAAAGAAACTTCTCTGGCCAAGGTTGAGGAAAGTACAGTATTGATTTGTTCTTGAGACAGGGTTTTTAGGGGTAGCCCTGGCTGGCTCACTATAGAGTATAGCCCAGGCTGGTCTCAAACTCAAAGTGATCCACCTGCCTCTGCCTGCCAAGTGCTGGGATTAAAAGCACGTCCCTCTCTGCCTGGCTCTACTTATTTTTTGACATGGGGACCCACTGTCTGGTGCCCCCCTCAGCCTCAAAGTGGCTGGGCAGGAGGCAGGTAACTTGCTTCTCTGCCATTCCTGAAGCCCTGGGTTCCATCTGCAACCTGCATAAACCATGTGAGGGATGTATTTGTAGTCACAGCACTGAGGTCAAGGCAGAAGTGTCAGAAATTCAAGGCCATCCTCATCTACAAAGAGAATTTGAGACAAGACCCTGTGTCAAAACGAACAAAAAAACAAACAAAAAACAAATTCAGGGGCTGGAGAGATGGCTCAGTGGTTAAGAGCACTGACTGTTCTTCCAAAGGTCCTGAGTTCAATTCCCAGCAACCACATGGTAGCTCACAACCATCTGTAATGGGATCTGGTGCCCTCTTCTGGTGTATCTGAAAACAGCAACAGTGTACTCACATATATAAAATAAATAAACCTTTAAAAAAAACAAAAAACAAATTCAGGTGCTCCAGAAGAGTAGCAAATGTTCTTGGTATCCACTGAGCCATCTCAGCCCTCCTTTCCTCCTTCCTTTCTTTTTCTTCCCTTCTCTTCTCCTTCTGCTCCTCTTCTTCCTCCTCCTTTTCCTCCTTCTCCTTCTCCTCCTTCTCCTCCTCCTTTCTCTCTCTCTCTCTCTCTCTCTCTCTCTCTCTCTCTCTCTCTCTCTCTCTTCTCTCTTTTATTTTTGAGACAGAGTCTCATGACATTGCCCAGGATAGACCCAATTCTTCATCTTCTTGCTCACAATCTCCCAAGTGCTGTGGTGTGCCTCCAACACCAGCTGGTTCCTAGGGTCTAGCTAGCTATCCCAAGTGGGTAGCTGGGAAGGATATCTAATTATAGTTTTGCTGCATTTCCCTAATGGGTGGTAACACAGAGAATAAGGCCTTGTTTATTTATTTACTTTTTTTGTTTTGTTTTTTTTGAGACAGGGTTTCTCTGTGTAGCCCTGGTTGTCCTGGAACTCACTCTGTAGACCAGGCTGGCCTCGAACTCAGAGATCCACCTGCCTCTGCCTCCCGAGTGCTGGGATTAAAGGCGTGCGCCACCACGCCCGGCTATTTATTTACTTTTAAAAGCTCTCATGCTGCCCAGGCCAACCTTGAATTCTGATCCATGGTCCACCACCTCCAGGCTTGCAATGCCTGCCAGCTTTTTTCAGACCTGTACTCTTTTGTTGTTGGGTGTGCATGTATGTATGTATGTATGTATGTATGTATGTATGTATGTATGTATTATGTGCATTGATGTTTTGCCTGCATGTAAGTCTATATAAGGGTGTCAGATGCCCTGGAACTGGACTTACAGACAGCTGTGAGCTGCCATGTGGGTGCTGGGAATTGAACCACAGTCCTCCGGAAGAGCAGCCAGCATTCTTAACCAATGAGCCATTTCCCCAGCCCCTTTGTTTGTTTGTTTGTTTGTTTGTTTGTTTGTTTTTTAGGGACCAGTAAATTAATTTTAATTCTGGAAGGTCCCTTGTCTAGCGAATTCATCTCTTAGTTCTGCTTTCTATTGGAGCTGAGCTTGGTTAGGGTGTGTGCTTGGGCTTCCAGCAGTAGGCCAGAGAGTTCCAGGACAGCCAGGACTGCAATGTGAGACCCTGACTCAAAAATGAAAGGAAACCAAAAGCAAAAACAATTGTCTTTGTGTTTGTGTGCTTGGTTTAATCTTATCCACTCTACCTTCTCTCCCCGATGGGAGAAAAATTTTGGTTTGAGTAAAGCACAGAGGAACTAATTAACCTGAGATTACTTGCAAAATAGCCCTTCCTGACCCCTGAAGGTGCCATATTACATGTTGCTGTCTCTTCTATACATAGCTCTATTTCTTCCTCTTCTTTATTCTTGTGCCAGCTTCACCCCACTGTGCCATTGTGCCGGGAGGGCAGTTTTAATGGCCACTTGCCTGCCCTCTCCTGATCTGCGCAAGGACCTGGGTTGGGGGGAGGGCTTTGGGTGCTGTGGGCTCCACGTGTTCCCAGGCCCTGTTGGGCCCAGGTGCAACATGGTGGCTTCCCGCCTTGGAATGGGAGGAGGGGAGGCAGGTGTCCCTAAGGCCTCTGCTTCCGTCATTCTCCAGTCTGGAGAAGTGCTGACTCAGGCTCTTCGACCACAGTGCAGATGGGAGAGGGGCCACGGGACAGAACGACAAGGATCCCCCAGTGCTAGCAGCTGCTAGCTTGGTGTGTCCCATACCCAGCCCAGCTCCTGCCTCTCTCTTGGATGGCAGGGATGTCAGTCTGGGAACTTCCCCTACCTGATCCTCAAGTCTGTTCTCTCTTTCCAGAAGCCCCAGAAGGTTTCCCTGCCCCTGAGTTTTCAAAGCTCCTCACCTAGGAGGAATAAGGATGCCCATGAATAGCATGAACCTGTGTCACTTGCAGGTTGGCTGTAAGACCCAGGCAGCTCACAACTCTTGCCTTGGACCTTAACTGCCTGTTTCTAGTTGAGGAACCCAGGCTGAGGAAACCAAGTTACATTACCAAGAGCATTTATTTTAGCAAACCATGAAGGGGCTCATGTGTGCTGGGCAAACCCTCTACCCCTGAGCCATATCCTCAGCCTGGATTCTGCCTTTGAAGAATTGCAGTGTTTGGCTTCTACATGACCAGGGTGACATTAACTACACAATCAGACGAGGGAGTCCAGCACTGCTGACCCTAGCCATCAGGATAACAATTCTAACAGCCCTCCTCTTTATTTCCTTCCTTCTTTTGTGCAATGCATATTGTATATGAATGTGGATGGCATGTGTACACGTTTGTGGGTGAGGGTTGCACAGAACATAATGGAGTCAGAGGACAACTTCAAGTGTGCACTCGGCCTTCCACGTTATTTAAGACAGCATCTCTCTCTCTCTCTCTCTCTCTCTTTCTTTCTATCTTTTAAATTTACTTTGTTTTATGTAAGTACACTGTCGCTGTCTTCAGACACACCAGAAGAGGGCATCAGATCTCATTATGGATGGTCATGAGCCACCATGTGGTTGCTGGGAATTGAACTCAGGACCTCTGGAAGGGCATCCAGTGCTCTTAACCTCTGAGCCATCTCTCCAGCTCAGACAAGTCTTAAATAGGGGTGTTTCTTTGTTTGTTTTCGAGACAGGGCTTCTCTATGTAGCCTTGGCTGTCCTGGAACTCACCTTGTAGACCAGGCTGGCCTGGAACTCAGAAATCCGCCTGCCTCTGCCTCCCAAGTGCTGGGATTTTAAATAGGGTTTTTTATTATATATTTTTGTACTTTGAACATTTCATAGGTATATATAATGCTTACTCTCCCACTCTTAATTTCCCTCCCTCCCTGGCCAGCCCTCCTTATGCCTTACAAAATGTCTCTGTCCTATTTGCTAGTTTTACTTTGTTTAATGCTTCACAGTTTACCTCAGATATCAGTGTGACCCCAAGTTTGAAACTATCAAATACTCATCAGTGGGCTCATCAGTATATACGTTTGAGTGCCCCAAGCCCCAATCCGTTAGTTAGTTGCCAGTAGTAAGTAGTAAGGTTCCATGGGCTTCTTGGAGTTGGGCCAATACTATTTTCCAAAGATGCTAAGATTCTTGTACCTGCCTTACTCACACTCGCTTGCAGTACCTGTCTATCTTTCTCTTCTTACCAATCAGATTGTAGATGAGGTTTTTGTGATTTTGTTGGCTCCTTGTATTAGCATAAGGTGAACGGATTTCAGGTAAAATGTTGCTTTTCTGGCCCATTGGATGGAGCACTTCTACTGGTTAGCGATGGCTAGGCAGAGTCATGTCTAACTATAAACCACTTATAGTACAAACTCTCCTGTGAGAATTTATCTTTTCTCCTAAGAGGAAATTTTATCATTTTGAATTCTAGAACTATCAGAGGCCCCTTTCTCTACTCAAGGACTTAACAGCCATGTTCTTTCTTTTCGTTTCATCGTACCAGTACTCCCACTCTTTAGCCTCAATATTTTGCTTCTCGTGATCTTATTGGATTTGTGTTCTCAGTATTTTTCTCCCGAACAACTTAGGCTCTAAGTTATAAGACCTCAAATTACCCACCAAGGAACTGGCTAGGCCTGCCTGGAGGTGTAGGCCTTTAATCCCAGCATTCCTGAGTCAGTAGCAGACAGATCTCTATGGATTTAGGGCCAGCCTAGTCTACATGAATTTAAGGCCAGCCAGATGGCCGGGGTTACATAATGAATTCTATTATGTAGAGGATTAAAACTGAGGTATCTGGTATGATAAAAGGGCCACTGAGTTAGAAACTATCATCTGAAAAGCAGGCTTAGTGGTTCAAGCCTGTAATCCTCTAACACAGGAGGATCAGGAGCTCAGAGTCAATCCGGCTATTTAGGGACTTGGAGGCTAGCCTAATTCTGGCTCCATGCCCATGCAAAGGAAAAGGGAAATGTGGAAACATGGCTCATCAGTTAGAGCACTAACTGCTCTTCCAGAGGACCTGAGTTACATTCCAGCTACACCCAAGATGGAGTCTGTAACTTCGTTTCCATGAGATCCAATGCCCTCTACTGGCTTACACAGGTATAACACCCAAACCTAATGCATAGACATATGCAGACAAAACTCATGCACATTAAATAAAATTTAAGGAAGGAAAATAATCATATACAGCACACGATGTTTTCAAAACAAAACATTTTATTTAATAGCAAACTACCCCACCCACTCACCCACCACCCACCCATCCACCCACCCACCCGTCCATCCACACACGGACTCATTGTGACATGTTGGTAAGCAACAGTTTTTTCAAAACATCTAAGACTCAACAGAAGTTCTGCATTCTACATCAGTTCACAAAGTCCAGGTGACAAAGTCCAGGTGACAAAGTCCAGGTGTCTTGCAGGTGTTTCTTCACAGCTGGTGGGAAGATGACTCCAGTCTTTCAACAACTGATTGGTTTACAAGTTCATTTATGTGACCAAAGCAGATGATGGTAGGATGTGCTTAATCCGGTAGCAATATTGATGGCATTAACTGTGAAAGGAAGGCTTTCAGTTATTTTTTCCTTTGCAAATTCCAGAAATGTAAGCCCATTCCTACCTCTACAAAGAGATATTACTGAATCCAGCCAATTTCCACTAATTAAAAGCTAATATTAGTAACACTTTTGATGCTCAATTGAGTTTTAATGAAAATGAAAAAAAATTTGTTTGAACTCCCAGACCTCTTCAACCTGGCTCCATCTACTCTGTTCCTTTTCTGTTGCCTGAATGCCGTGATTGGCTTACTGAGTAAAGTCTAGATACTTTGAAAGTATGCATAAGCTACAATGAATAAGCTTCGTTACAGCAAATTGTGACTTCAGCTTTAAGGCAACTTGGATAAAGAAATCACATTGAATTAATCTGTTTCATCCTCATCTGACTCAAGGCTTAGCTGATAGCCATTTAGATGAAAATACATTTTCAGGAACATTTAACGAATTAATACCAATTTTGTGCGACTGCATTAAAGTAAAGACAAAGCAGTCTCAATTTAGATTCCAGATAGACATAGGCTTGTCCCTTTCCTTCACTCGGCCTCCTGTCCCACCCTCTGTGAGTGAAAGAAAAATGGAAAGGGTCAAAGCACAGTCTCTCCTCCTTGGAGAAGGCGTTTTTTTATCTTTTTCGAGTTCTTTTGATTTGGTCTTTCTTTCCTCCAGTTTTCTGATTGTATTCTTAAATTTTATGCAAGAATGTTAAACATTAATGTTATTTTCATCCACTGGCATTATTTTACCATAGCAAACCACCTTGAGTATGTTATAGTAAGGAGAATATTTCTAAATTACTGTGTGCATTAGCATGTAAAAAGGTAAAAGGTTGAACGAACACAGGCAGAATTAATTGGTCAATGTATTTCAAAACCTGCTGCAGCTCAAAAATGCCTTGATTGCCCCACGATAATGCAAAGGAGCCTACGATTGTGGAACTTAGATGGCTGTCATCCCACCTGACCAGTAGTGGTCACAGTCATAGCTCAAATAGGCTAGAAAATTGAGTTTCTTAGCGTGAAGGGCTTCTATAACTTTGGGGTCAGGCTTGCTACAAAGCCCAGCTTCCCACTCGTTGCAGTGGCTGGAGAAGACATGAGGATGAGGGCTCACATTGCATATTACTTGGGGACTAAGTCGTGCCACTACCCAGAAAACAGACCCCCAGATCCAGCACTTCCCTGGGAAGCTATGTCTATTTGTTTCCTTTTTCCATGTCTCAGGAGCCAAGTGAAGGCCTAAGAAGAGACATGCAAATCCTTGTAGAACAGACTAACCAATGAAGCAAATGAATGAATAATAATTGTATTCTAACCTCTGAGGCAAATAGTGGGAATTGAAAGCATCCTCCAGTCTAGAAAACGTTTCTCTTTAATAAAGAGGCATCACTCTGCTTTCAGGGGCATCTGTAAGTCACACTAAGTGCCCTTTGGAACAGATGTGTTGCATTTAGCATCCAGTAGCATCTTCTGCAATGTGTGGAACCAAGGAACTAGAGAACCTCTTTTATTATTTCCACTCTGCCAAGCATGCCCATGAGAAGGGGAGTAACTTTTTATTTAACTCGCCTTCTCCATACCTTGATGTTTTTCCCAGCTAAAGTGAGAGCTGTAGTCTCTTTAAGGTGTGACTGCAGTCCCCTCAGAATCTACTGAGGTAAAGTACACTTTGAGTTGCATCCTTTAAATGTCCTTGTTCTATTCAGTACTTGGAACTGCACTTTCATCACACTTAAGTTAAAAGTATGAGTGTGATAGTATATTCTGATTGCTCGCATGACGCTGAGCCAGGCAATGATCAAATTCGTTTAGAATTATCAATTCACCTTGATTCTCCTTTGAAACACTTCAACAGTAAGAAAAGGAGAATGTGTAATGAATTAAAGGACAGACTTTAAGTCCTCTTATCCTGGCTTCAAGCTAGGCCAATGAGAAAATGACATTTGGAGCTTCCTTAGCTAGGAACGTCTCCAGTTTATGTTGAAGGAATCTTGGCCTTGGTTGGGTTTTCAAAATTAATTCATCAAGCATAGTACCTTCAAGTAAACAGCCATTATAATTAAAATCTTTATTCGGAAGGCTGGAGAGATGGCTCAGTGGTTAAGAGCCCTGACTGCTCTTCCAGAGGTTCTGAGTTTAATTCTCAGCAACCATGTGGTGGCTCACAACCATCTGTAATGCGATCTGGTGCCCTCTTCTGGTGTATCTGAGGACAGCAACAGTGTACTCACATGAAATATATGACTCTTTAAAAAAATATTATTCACTCAGTAATCAGATATATTCTACAGGCTGGGCATGGGTGCACACATCTGTAATCTCAGCACTTGAGAAGCTGTGACAGGAGAGTCCCCAATTAGAACCAGCCTGGGCTATATGAGACCATGTCTCCTCTATGATCAGTGATCTACAGTAGGTCCACCTCACATTTTAGTTTTGGGACCTAGGTTAGCATTTTATATACAATATTTCATTAGATGTTGCTTTCTGCATGCTTGGCCCCTCCAGCCAGTACATCTAGAGGTTCTGGACCACACTGAGTACATAGCATCAGATGCTCTGGCCCTATATTGTCACACCTTTACTGGCAAGGTGTTTGTAATTCATCTCTGGCAGCAGCATTCAACATTTAAGAAACTGGATGGAAAAAGTACCTCTCATTGATAAAAACCTTTTCCATCTCCTCAGTCAAGCCGGCTGGGAAGTAGCCTAGACAGCATAGACCACTTAGCGTAACATTTAGCACACTGCCTTACACTGTTTTCATTTCCTCATTGAAGTGAATTGAAGTTTTGGTCTAAATCTCACTCCTATGAGTACTACATAATGCTAGAAAGCAATCTTTGTTTGCTCAACACATAGCATGGTAAAATTATTATTAGGTGGTGTTAGGTGATAAGCATTCTGATTAAGTTTCAGAAATTATGAAACTTGGAAAGTAATCACTGTTCACTGATAGAGCCAACAGTTACGTCCCGGCTTTATAGAACTGTAGACTTCACAAATGTGAGCTCCACACAGATCTCTGTTGTACTTGCCGGGGATAAAAGCAAATGGTCATTGCACACCGGCAAATATTGCACACATACATATATATATATACATATATATATATGGCAGTTTACAAATTATAAATTAATCTCATGCATAATTTCTTTAGATACATACACAGGACAATAAGAATGCTCTTTGCATCCCAGTGCCTAGCAAGGGCATTGTTTTGTAATAAATGACTGCCATTCAGTATGTACTCATCAAGTGCTGAATACTTCATATATTCAGTGGTCCACAGTTACTTATTTACTTTATTTTCACAGTATAATAAATGTGGCAGAATTTTAAAAGCCTGGAAATTGATACCAAGTAAGAAAATGAATTGTTACATTTATATGGTACCTCCAAGTTCATAAAATGCCAATGTAATTGATACCAAGTAAGAAAATGAATTGTTACATTTATATGGTACCTCCAAGTTCATAAAATGCCAATGTACATATTATTCTCAAGTGTGGACACAATGAAATGTAAGTTTGTGTATCTCTCCAGTACCCATGAGAGAGAATATACATATGGTAGACAATATTTAGTCTCCAGGTTTGAGATTGACCTCATTGTCTTTCCAGGCTAGCCTCAAATTTCTGGGCTCAAGTGGTCCTGTTGCTTCAGCTACCTGAGCTCAGAGCACATGCTGCCACATCCAGCTTGTTAACTGTACTATTTTTCCCATTGTGGGCCAAAGAGTACAATGAAAATTTTGTAGAGACCATGCCTATTTTATAGGCAGCTTTATTTCTATAGAAAATTTGTCTCGTCTCACACTACTGAACTGCTTTATAGTTAAGAAAGTACACACAACCATAATGTGACCTGGGCAAATGTTCTTGTATTAAAATGCCCTTATCACTCAAGTTTTGACTGATTAAATTAAGCATTGTCTCATTCCTTGTGAATGAATAGTATGGAATGCAAACATTCTTATTTCATGACAGTTACTCATGAATATTTCATGTACCCAAAACAATATCGGATACATCAGAGGTAGTTAGTATTCATTCATTTGCATACATGGAACAAGTGATAGCTGTATAATGCTTCATTTAATGCATTCTTTCGTAAATTCTAGTTCTGTGGTAATGTCCTCCTTTGTTATTCCCAGTGCTGAACATGGGTATTCAGAAATTAGAAGGTGATCAGAATAGGGTAATCAATCACCTGCATTTGTGGCCTATTTTGTAGCTTAAAATCCGTTTTCATGTGTTTTCTCTTCTACTACCTGGTATAATATAATATAATATAATATAATATATAATATAATATAACTTACTGAGCCTCACCAAAGCAGTAGAAGGCCTTAAGGATGTGAACTGTTTTTCACTCAAGCCCTGTTATGTTAATATACATGTTTTTACAAAGCATGTTTTTACTTGTTATCCCAGAGCAATCTTTGTGCTTATAGCACATAGAAGCGTGGAATTCAGCTAATATGTAATACGTAATCATTCATCTACACTGACTTGGAAGTTACAGTGTGCTTCATGGTTTACATATTCATACGTTTCTTGGTTACCTGGTAAAATCTTGTTACCAGGGAGTTACCACAGTGAAGCATCACATCCTTAGAACTCAGCACAAAAAATATGCAGGGAAGGAAATGAATGTTACTCAGACATTCCCTGGCATTTATATCAGGGCTTGATCAAGTACAGGCAATGGACCAGTGTGCCCTTTTCTTACCTTTTGAAAAGGATTTTTTTTCTTTTAAAAAGAAAAAGAATATGCAACTAAGACCATGGGCCCACATAGCTTCAGGTACTTACAGTCTGATGCCTTATAGGAAAAGCTCTAAGCTTTCAGATACTAACTATGCATGATTGCCAATGTGCTATGAACATGTTACTTTTTCATCCTGTATCATGTAACTTCCCTCTTACAGAGGAAGGCACGAAAAAGATTAAGGGCGTTAAGTAGTCCTCAGAGTCTCTCATCATTAATCTTAAAGGTAGGTATTAAACCCAGGAGTTCCTTTGGTGAAATGCACCAAATTACTCAGCCACTACTATAAGCAGGGAGTTCAGACCACATTTTGTCCCCAAGCCATTATTAATTAGAAAGTCCATAATACCCTGCTCACCTAAGCCCAAAGAAGGAAGGTGACGCTGGCTGGTGTTTCTCGGAGGGTTGGCATATTACTTGTCTAATTCTTCTCATTGGTCTGGAACAACTCTTTGTATACATGTTTGTTCCTAGGGGAGTTTCAATAGTCAGGCTATATACACTGGCTGGATTTTGGTCTCAAGTAGAGCAGATGTGAAGAGAAATGGAAGTTGTAAAACATCAATTTAACAAATGGCTAAGATCCAGTTTAAAACAGACCCTTGCACAATACTATCCAGCTAAAAACATATTCCTTTATGGGGAATGGCAACAATGAAAATTACATCTCAAATGAAGACAGCTTAAATAGAAATATAAGCAATGGAAAGGGATGCTGGGGTTGGGGGGCAGGTCTCATCTTCGAATTTTCCTTCTTGGTCTTGGGGTTTCTATCCTTCCAGAGTTCTGGGCCATAGGCCTTTATCTCTTAAACATTCTGTCCATATAGGATTGGGTCCTTAGGTCTTAGGCTTGGACTTAACTCAGGTTTTGTGTCTTATGACATATGTAGTTCTCCTGTTCTTAGATGTCACAGGTGTCCTGTAGAAACAGTTCCTCTTCTTTGGGTTTTCAGCATCCTGTCCAGCCAGCTCAAGATGGGCCATCTGTGTATTTTGGCTCTTTTAAGTCTCAAGTCGCAAAACTTCTGTCTTCTACTTGGGCGTTCACTTCAGATCCACTTGAATCCTGACCGGACGGAATGATGTATTTTGTCTTAGATTATTTCTCAGGGCAGTCTGGTGTGAGGAACAGCTCCACAGGTGACATTCTGGACCTATTAGTAAGAGGCTATGAAGCCCCTGTCACACGTGACACACATAACACACATGCACACACACACATGTAACATACAAAGAAATATCCCAGAAAGGATTACTTTACAAGAGAGACACAGACTCGGAAAGAGACTGAAATGCTCAAAGTGAACAGAAAGGAGGAAGGTAGATAGAAACACAAGCAAACACAAAGCAACAGAATGATGCTGAGATAAGAAAGCACCAACAGCAAAGAGACACAGATACAAAAGAAAACAGAGAAAGTGGCCCTAGAAAGGCAGGGAAGAAATGTAAAGCAGAAAAAACTGAAATGGACTGACAAAGAGAACTCGAACAAAGAACAAGTGGGGTGAGCACAAGAAAAAGAGAGGGATGCATACAACATGTGACCCAAAGGCAAGTCATGAAATAGCAACCAGATAGAGAAAACAGAGAGCCATAGCTAGTGAAGACAAGGCAGACCACACAGGCACCAGAGAGACTGAAACGAAGTTCAAAGCTCTGCAAGAAAGAACATGCAGGAGAAACATGGGAATAGGTAAAACACAGTGCAGACAGAAAAGACACACAAAGGAAGGAAGGAGGAGACATGCAAAGGAAGAAGAAATAGATGTAACAAAGACACACAAGGAAGAAACAGACACACAAAGCAAGGAAGAAATAGATGTAACAAAGAATTAGGCACAACACAAAGAAGAAATAGACACACAAAGCAAGGAAGAAATAGATAACAAAGAATTAGACACAATGCAAGGAAGACATAGACACACAAAGCAAGGAAGACATAAAACACACAAAGCTAGGAAGAAATAGACACACAAAGCTAGGAAGAAATAGACACACAAAGCTAGGAAGAAATAGATATAACAAAGAATTAGACACAGTGCAAGGAAGAAATGGACACACAAAGCAAGGAAGAAATAGATATAACAAAGAATTAGACACAGACCAAGGAAGAAATAGATACATGAAACAAGAAATAGACATAAAACACAAAATACACACTAATAGTTGGAAGTAAGCAAAGAGGGTAACAAGAAACAGGGAAGGGCAAAGAAAAAAAATTGCCATTAGTACAGTGTACCAGGCTATCTACACTAACTACTACTTATATGATAACATTAAACTTAAGGTTTCCTTAGCATAGGACCATAGGACATGCATGTCAACTCCAGGGCATATTTGCCAGGCACTGTACTGAACACTTTTCATTCATGATCTCATTTGACCCTCACAAATAGACAGGTCTTAGCAGAACTAAATTGGCAAAGGTCATACAACTAGGGAATATTACATTTAAACACAGAATGAACATCTCAACATTTCGTTACATGGATTAAAAACTTCTGTAAGTGGCAAACACTATAAGTGACTGCATATTTAATTGTCAGCTTCTATTTTAAAAAGGGGGTGGGGCTTGGTTTTTACATCCTTCACAAGTCTAATGGCTGCTTCACAGATGGATAAAAAAATAAACTATTTAAGGATTTCCAGTATTTAATCCTGTAAGAATGGTAGGGCACCAAGCCAAAACAAACAAACAAACAAACAAACAACTAGAAGCTAAATTCCTCCTGTGATATAACTGGTAAGCAGATAATAGTTTGAGTTGCTGCTGTGAAGCCATTTGATAACGTGAAAGCCTGTCCATCTTCCATCTTGTACATGGCCCTGCCTCTCCACCCAGCACCATCTTCCAGCAAATGCAAATCCTCAAGACTGCAATGCTGGTGGCTTACCTCATTCTATTGCTTTTAAGATGATGTAGTCAGGCATGTTGATCCTCGGGTTGTATATAAAGCTGCCTTCCTTTTGTGTGTTCACAGTGCTGAAGACCCAGTTTTCTATGCTGCTTTGGGGAAGTGTAATATTTGGTAGATGTCACTACAAAGAACAAAAGAATCTGTATGAATGTCAGGAAAGAAATACTAGAACATCCTGGCTCTTTAAATTCTGCCTAATGATAGATACTTCTGTATCAATTCCAGCCAGGTTTCCATTTGTAGTTAGAGGCATTCATCATCAGTAATGCTAGTGATGGTTCAGTGGTTAATAGTACCGATTGCTCTTCCAGAGGTCCTGAGTTCAATCCCCATCAACCACAAGGTGGCGCACAACCATCTATAATGGGATCTGGTGCCCTCTTCTGGTGTATCTAAGGACAGCAACAGTGTACTCATAAATAGGTAGGTAAATAAGCTACTCACTTGTGTATTATATGGCATGAGTAGGCTAGCACAGTGCATCTTGAAGTATGTAAACAGCTGGCAAAGTTCTCCTAGCTTCTGGGGAGAGAACCAAATAGAGCAGAATGGCTTCCTCGGAAGATCAGTGCCACTATTGCAGCAGCCTTTCTCCTAGAAGAAACATTTGCACTGTTTAGTTACATTTCCCAGACATGGGAGAATGATAAAATTTATGTATAATATATATAAAATTCAAGTAAAAGGCTGACTCTGATGGAAAACAAGATCAAAATTAAAATTATTACACTGTTGCAGAAAACTTACCTATTTTGATGTAGGATGGCATTCTTTGACCCTTTGTCTTCCTTGCTGGGTTCAGGAAAGCGTCTCACTGAAATCTGGCCTAGGCCTGTTGCCCAGTGGTGGTGAGCTATTCCCCTGGAGGATCCTCATGCCCCATCTCCACCTAGGGATCGTCAAAGGGAATAGGTCGCCAGCACTGCAAAGCAGCAAGCCCCTACTTCTTGGGGGAGATCTGGAAAAGAGATGAAAGAAAAACCACTTCTTGAAATCAAGAACACTGGAAAAGTTATCTCATTATGTAGTAACCAGCAGTTGTGTTAAATCATGTAGACGTTGGGGGCGGGGCTTGGAGAGTGGACCCTTCAGATTTGTAGATCTCAGTGTTAACTTAGAGACATGAGAATTGCTCCATCTAAGTTCTTTCTGGTTTTTATTCTGTCACCTACCGATGACGGGTCCTTTAGATTATAGGTTAAAGCCCTTGTACTTCAAATACTCTGGGAATAAAGTGGTTAAGCAGATGAGAATTATTTCCTTCTTTTAATTTGTGCTTTAAGTAATACTATGCCAGAACACTGGCAAGGTAAATAGAATTGTTTGGCTCAATGCTTATGATGCATTTGTCCCTAGAAACTGGTGTAGCATTGGACCTCTGAGTTTGAGGATATTCAGAGACCAGAATTATGACAGGCCTACAGAATGTGACAACAGCCATATCTACTTACTCTATCAAGTACAAAAGACTAGGGTGCCAGAAACTAACCTTCATTCCTCTGATACTCTATCTGTTAGGCATTTCAGAGCAGAAATGTTACAGATTGGTCATAGCATGGTGGGGATGATTTCAAGACCTCATCAGAAGGCAAGGGTCTCATTGGCTAACTGACTATGTCAGGAGACCAGGAGATGGGGAGTGTTTTATTGATTTGCCCCTCTCATTCTCTGATGAACTGGAGATCAAATAGACAGAAACCCCAAATAACAAATTCTCCAAAGTACCTTTTTTTCTCCATGTGGTCTGTAAGCTTTTTGTTCAGATTAGCAAGGACTTGAAGGGAAGGTCTGCTGAGATGTAATGTAGCTATATTGACTGCTGGCAGTCCTTGAGTCTCACATAGGGATTGTCTCTGGGAAGAAATACAAGGTTATCATTAGACTACAAAAATTTGAGAATTCCACATGAAAATGAGGTATTTATTTAAGAGGTATAACCTGACTGACACATTAGACCCTTAAGGGCAGAGACTATCTCAATCAACCAAGTATCAGGAATACCTTTGGGCTCTCTCTCCAGTACTCTTCACTTCTCTAAATCCAGGCAATCCTTCTTCTTGAGACAGGGGCACAAAACAGACTCCAAATTCATCCCTGGAAAACAAATGATAGTTATACTAAACAATATAAATGATAATTTGATTACTAGCAATACAATCTTCATATACACAGGCCAGTGTTTTCCATTGCTGGTAAGAACCAATTGGGGTAAGAACTCAGGGTGTGGATATGTTCTCACAGATCCCTTAGTTCTCAAGAGATGTAAAAACAGCCTTTGAAATTGAAAGCATGTCTACATTTCAAAGGCCTTTCATTTCTTTTCCCTTTCTGTATATTTAAGTACTCTATCTGCATGTATGCCTGTGTGCCAGAAGAGGGGGCCAGACCTCTTTACAGATGGTTGTGAGCCACCATGTGGTGCTGGGAATTGCACTCAGGACCTCTGGAAGAGCAGGCAGTGCTCCTAATAGAGCCATCTCTCCAACAATCGTCTTAAATTAAGTGAGCTTTCTCTTTTCCTGTTTTATTTAAAATTAAGTAACAAAACTTTCTTATGACTACACAGATATAGCCATCTTCCCCTGGGATGAGCCAGAGGACTAGACTAAGTAAGGGACAGGCAGAAGAGGTTCACTGGACTGGGAGAGAGGGCACAGGTTGGGCAGTGGCTAGGTTATATGGCATTATGCATGCAAAGACCTGGTCTGCTTCTGCCATGGGGTTTTGGCAAAATCCACTACTTCCACTTCCCACCACTTAATGAAGGTGTAATTCATAAGCATTTTCAGATTCACTTGTTCTACAGGATTCTTTGTTTACAAACTCCTAAGACTGGGTCAAGCCATTGGACAGCTTGGGAGAAAGCTCATTCTTAAATATGTAGTTCAGGCAGCCTGAAGATGGTGACAGCAAGCTGATGGCTTTCCATTCTATGATTACTGATAGTGAGGGCTGGGTCAGAACACTAATTTGGGGAACTCTTTGTAGTCCATCAATTATAGGACCAAAGATGGCCTCCAGATCCTTAGTTTTGTGGGATGGGACCTCCTAATGGGCATTTCAATCATGGACAAGCTCATGTTCCAGATGTCCTACTACATGAAGTAGTGTGTATTTTTGGTGCCATGTAGGACTAGGTTGCCATGACGGAATTGGCCCTGATTAATGATCTGCCTGCTCACACAACTTGATCATTTCAATAGGGAACTGTCAGTGATAGTGGGTTTACTGTGGGTAGCGTATGGTGCTAAGGTGAGACTTGAAGCTCTAGCTAACTGTCTTAGTGCTCCAAACACATTTAATTATTATTATTATTATTTTGGTTTTTTAGAGACAGGGTTTCTCTGTATAGCCTTGGCTGTCCTGGAACTCACTCTGTAGACCAGGTTGGCCTAGAACTCAGAAATCCACCTGCCTCTGCCTCCCAAGTGCTGGGATTAAAGGCGTGGGAAAGTTTTTTTCCTTGCAAATGTTTCCTCTTGAAACAGTTACTTGTACAACAATGGTCCTAGTTTCCTAAAAGACTCAATAGTTCTACATGTATTATCACCTAGAGAGCCAGACAATGCTAAGCTTTTGGAGTTGGGGGAAACATGCTGCGAAAGGAATTTACAGTGGACTTAGAAGGGTTAGAGTACTAGAGGGTCATTTGCATGTACAAAAGGCAAATGCAAAAAAATGTTAAGTGTTATGGACAAAGATGTTTCTTCAGCTAGACCATTTTCTACACAGGAGTCTAGTGATTGTTGTTTTAGCTTAAAGTACCTGTTGGAAAGTGCTGGCAGGGGTCCAGTGAGGCACCCGCCCTTAATCCCAGCACTCTAAGCGGGAGGCGGAGGCGGGCGGATCTCTTGAGTTTGAGTTCCAGGATAGCCAGACTACACAGAGAATCCCTGTCACAAAACAAAATTAATTAACTGATTAATTAATGAAAAAGAAAAATGAGCAAGGAGGATACATAAAATAGTCCATAGCAAAAACTTAGGCTTCTTTGTTGCCCTTTTGTAAAAATTGTAATTCATAAAGTTCTCTTTCTGAGCTGTCAGTGCCATCCAGTGGTCTGTTCTGGGCAGAAATGCAGTAAAAATGGTTGAAAAAAACCCCCAAATTATCAAATTTATATTCCCAATTCCTAAACTTAATTCAGAAGCTCATCCCTTGCAACCCTTGGCGTATAGCCAAGCATAATTCACGGGGTCTTTTACTCTTAATATTGTTTCCATGCTTCCAAGAGATAGAAACAGATGGCATTCAGATAAACCAACCAGGTTACCCAGATGGCACTAATAGCAGTCTGGACCGACGGGGCAAAGTAAGCACACTTCCTAAAATACTTACAATTCACACAGGCAGTACACTTCCTAAAATGATCTCAAGTGTGCTTCTATTATATTAAGTCTTAAACAATATAGTCATCTCAAGGAAGAAATTTTGTAAGATATCATGGCTTCTCGTTTCAGTGTACCCCGGCATAATGGCGATTGGGTACACATTGGGTACACAATGTTAATTCTACAATTTCGTTGGCATACTATGTGTTGTGTATGTATAAGCTGAGAAGAGCTAGTGACTTATTAGTCACTTTGACTTTTCAGTGGGTGGCACAGAAAGAAACTCGAATGAGAAAAAGATAGCTTAGTAGCTAACAAGGTAGTACTTACTGTAGTCTAAAGAGCCAGAGTCTTGTAACTGAGGGGCAGTAGTTCAACCTCGATCCTGCACTGGATGAGTTACTTGAACATCCTTCTCAGAAAAATAGCACCATTTTTCAGTAATGCCGGGAGAACTGCTATTGTGATGACTATTTTCATCAGCAATGTCGTATCAACCACTCAGCTCCGGGATGGCAAGATGGCGTGGAGAGTAAGGGCACTTGCTGCCAAGCCTGATGATCTGAGTTTGATCTCCAGGACCCACAAGATAGACGAACCAGCTCCCATTGTTGTCTGACCACCATGTGAATGAATGACTACGCGCAGGAACATGCATGCACACACAAACACTCACTCAAACACAATAGCTTCCAAAAAAGACCTTACGTACTCGGCGGCCACAAAGCACCCTTCACACTAGAGAAAGCTCTTTTCTTACTAGGCAGATGTCTCTTTGAAAAGTACATTTAAAGGAATGATTAGATCCTGGCATACATATTTTTAAAATGTAAAGTGGGGAAACGGGTTCCATCATCTCTAAAATAAATACCCACTTTAGGGTGGTTCTTTTCAAGCTACTTCAAATTACTGCCAGAATTTAATGGTGGGTAGAATGAATTAATTAAATGTGATGGCCTATAATTTTCAAAGGTGACTTGACATGTTCTCGAATTTAATCCATCCACAGCCACCTTTTAAAAATAAGCAGGGCCTGGTGATCAATATGTCAGACAAAATATAAAGATTAGAAGGCTTAGGTCGTCTTCCCAAAAGTTAATCATACTAAAGGCCACACAAAGATTGATTTTTTTCCATTTTGTTAAACTTATAGTAAAGACCAAGCAAAGATACTTGTCTTAAACATTCTGCAATAGTTGCAGTGGTCTTTCCACAGACTCACCACCCTCAGCACACGGAGACACTGCTTAGTCATCAGAAACATAACACAAATGGCTCTTTTTACTTCACAAAAGCTAATGATCTCACAGTCGATCCACCTTGCAATCCAAATGCCTTTCTTAAGGAATAAAATTATCAGTAACTTTCCTGGCAGTTGGTCCTGTACAGTAGCAATATACAAAATTGGGCTTAAAGTTTCTTAAGCAGAGAGTTGGTTCCTGGAGGAAGAATGGAGAGAAACGTTGCTAAAGCTTCCTTCTCAGGAAGACAATTAATTTTCAGTTCATACTGTAAAGGAAAGCCCCAAGTAAAAGGTGGCAATCCAACTCCCCGAGCTACTTGCCTGCAATATTTTGCACAATAAAACATTAATAAAGGTAGGCAAGAATGGTTCCTGGCCCTAGAATGTGCCAGCAGTTGGAACTGGAGTAATTTAGAAATGCAAGTTAAAGACTGAACGCTCATCCACCTAGTTTTGGCTTGCTTTTGCTATTCAGTGTATAAATATGCCAAAACTTATTTATGGCACATAGGGTGTTTGGAGTAATTAACATTACCCAGAATAATGTAAGAATTCAAGGTGTCTCTTTTCAGTGGGACCAAGGAGAAGGCAACTGAGGTACTGTAGCCATATGAAGTAAGTAAACTGGTGTTGTTGACTTTAAGTCAAGAGAAGGGCTTTGCCCAGTCAATACTGTGCAAACACAGAGGCAAAAGGGATGGAGTGATGGAATCAGGAAAGGGCACAAACTCTTCCTCAATGATGTGTTTGTGAGAACTAGTGATTCAGAAGAGTGGTCAGTGGACAAACTAGGGGCCGGGCAAAAGGAACACAATATAAAGTGTGAGATTGTGACAATTTAGGATTTTATATACTAAAGCAATGCAAAAAGGGTCAAACTATGGGTCATTGCTGGGTGTACATACTGCTGTACTTTATTATATCATTGGGAAACTAGAGGAGGGGATTTGCTAAAGTTGGAGTAGAAAATAAACCATGCAGAACTGCCATTGTGCATATTAATAGTCCCAAAATAAGTTTAAAGAAAGCAAGTCATTGTCAGAGTCCCTGTGCATATTGACAGTACCGGGTATTTTAGGTAGCCCAGCAACCTCTGCAATAATGTAAAGGGGGGTTATGAGGACATAATATTCCAGACATTCCTAGTTATAAATATGCATATTAGCAATTCTGGGACTCAGTAGCCTTGATGAGAGCACACAGGTCCTTGGTCAACATTTTTGCCCAGTAATCATCCAAATGCTAAGATTATTAATAGTTACTACTGCTCAGCAGCCCCAGTCAAAAGGTAGGCATTTCAGAACCTTTTCTGCTGTACAGGTCATGTGTAAAGGTACAGATTAATATTGACAAGAGAAGTGCTCAGAAATAATTAATGTGCCTCTGGTGTCAAAGGAGTACAAGGATGTAAAATCCAACTCCAAAGGTAATGATGGACAACTGCATTAATGCACTTAAGTCCAAATGAAGAGCACTTCATAAAACCCTCTTTCTGCTTTAAAGCAGGGAAGAGGGTACAGTAGTTCTTATAGAAATGCTTAGTCATTGTTCATGTGACCTTTCCAAATGAGTCTTGAGCTCATTATCACTTCCTGTTGAAGGTGATAAGGAAGTGAGTGGGATCCTTTTCTAGTGCACAGAGCAGGAGGCAAGGCATATGCATACATTTAATATATGATAACAGCCCAAAAGAATGCAGCCTTGTTGATCAGCATATCCTAAAAATACTGCAAATGAAAGGTGAAGGAGTATGACCTTTGTTTATTGGCAAAGACAAAGGAAAATTCACTGTATATTAATGGTCCACTAGCAGGGACCTTGGGGGATAAACAGTATCCCTTGCTGTAGTGCAAAAGAGATACAATGGTCCGAAAAGTAATAAGGTTGTGGATAATTATAATTTTACACACTAACTGGTCAAGTATTTTTATTAAAATGAATGGATCATGTCCCTGTTATGTACATTAATGTTCAAGGGACATATGATCAATTAAAACCCCATCTTTTATGCAAATATTAAGTCTTTAAAATAATAGTCCTGGAAATTAAAGAGTGGAAAGGAGGGGATATCCTTATCCAGTGTCCAGGAAGTAATGACCCTTGCTGTACTGCAAAAGGGTTTGAGAGTAGGATCATATCCAAATGGAATGAGATGCGTGCAGTGAATGCACACTAATATGCAAGGTACATGCTTGTGGCCATTAGTTTTACGCTGTTAAGATTTCCTTCTGTAGTGAACAGAAAAGGACTACTGCAATCACTCATTATTAGCCACAAAATGGGACCTTATAGGTCAACACCACTCCTGAACTTCAAAGTTAAGAGTAAAATTGATCCTACTAAAATTGCCAGTATGTACATAAATAGTTTGAGAAAGGGGTTTCAAGTGAACAGCACATACATAATTCCAGAGCAAAGAGGATATGAATGATCAGAGACAGAAGTCTTACCTTGAAGGACCATTGACCATATTGGAATCATTTCAATCTTTAGTCTCATGGAAGAGGCTTTATATTAGTGAGCTGCTTTGCTTTGATCTAAAAGGCACAACTGTGGACATGAGCATATGGACAAGACAGCTAACACTGTGCACATTTACTATGTTAAGGATCTTAAATACTGCAATACAAATAAGGAAAGGTCTTTACCAGATGCAGATGACTACAGTGAAATGACGTATGCACATTCACAATGTGAGAGACTGCAGGCCATAGTGGCAGAAACCAGATATGCCAACACTTGTTAAACACAGGCTAGATCCTGAGCTCAAGGCTAGCCTGGGCTATATATTAAGTTCCAGGCCAGCCTGGAAATTAAAAACAGAACAGATTGAATCTGAGTTCAAAGGTCTTCTTGATTACCAACGAAATGACTTAGTTTGGTTTCTTTATCCAGTCAGTGCTTAGGAAGAGGGACAAATGCGGCTGTGCACACAACAGGCACAAATATGTTTACATTACAGATGGCAATGCCTGTGATGCCCATAACTAGGACTGAGGTTAGAGGATTGAGTGCCTGCCCAGCCCGGCTACATAAGAAACTGTTCTCTCAAACCACCACAAGGTGGGGCTGTAGCTCTATGACAGAGTGCTTTAATAGCGTGCACAAGATTCTAAGAGGTTTGATTCCCCAGCACAGCAGAAAGACCAGAACAGAGAAGTGGTCTTACTGGTTGGCACCCATTAGGGTATGAGGGTATGAGATTTTGGTTACTAACAGAAGGGGACTTGAACAACTGCAATTTTGCACAATTGTATAAGAGGCTTTGAGTAATTAGCACCCTCTTTACATAAAGTATTAGTACCTTGAGAAAAGATTCAGTTCCCAGTGAGGATTATCCACATAAAATGTCCCAGTGCAGAGGTTTGTGGCTGAAATAAGCAGAGCATGTGAGACTAGTATACAATATCATGAGCAAATAAATGTATCTCCATCAGTTAGAAAGATGTGACCTGGGACGATAGCACCCAGGACAGCATGCAAACAGTATATAGTACTCTAGACCCCCTTTAATGGCCAATGCCTTGAGCACCTTAACTGTCTAATAACAGACCTGTGTTTGCCCCTTTACTAAATGCACACAGGGCTGGACTAGCTAGGGTCTAATCCAATGGATAAAAAATTTCTGACAGTTAGAATTATTCAGTGCTCAGGGCAATACATGAGAAGACGACCGCTCAGAAACTTAGGACTCTTGACTACTGCAGCAATGACAGAATGGTTTTTCTTCCTTAAAGGAAGGAGACTTGAGACATGATACCTCCATAGCAAGTCTCTGATATAAAACTCTTGTTCAATTGGTGTATCTTGATTAACATGAGGGACAAGAGTTCTTTGTTTACTTGTCCATGGACAAGTAAAGTAGGACTGTATGCAAAGTGAAATTCCATGACTCTGGAAGTCAGTATGGAAGGGGTATGGAGTATACACAGGGATACCAGTCTTATAGGCTGAGTTATGGGCACTGCATTTTAGCAATAGGACTGTATACAGTAAGTGAAATTCCATGACTCTGGAAGTCAGTATGGAGCGGGTATGGAAGGGGTATACATAGGGATGTCTCAGTCTTATAGGCTGAATTATGGGCACTGCATTTTAGCAATAGGACTGTATACATTAAGTGAAATTCCATGACTCTGAAAGTCAGTATGGAAGGGGTATGGAAGGGGTATACATAGGGATGTCTCAGTCTTGTAGGCTGAGTTATGGGCACTGCATTTTAGCAATAGGACTGTATACATTAAGTGAAATTCCATGACTCTGGAAGTCAGTATGGAGGGGGTTTGGAGGGGGTATACATAGGGATGTCTCAGTCTTATAGGCTGAATTATGGGCACTGCATTTTAGCAATAGGACTGTATACAATAAGTGAAATTCCATGACTCTGAAAGTCAGTATGGAAGGGGTATGGAAGGGGTATACATAGGGATGTCTCAGTCTTGTAGGCTGAGTTATGGGCACTGCATTTTAGCAATAGGACTGTATACAGTAAGTGAAATTCNGGGGTATGGAAGGGGTATACATAGGGATGTCTCAGTCTTATAGGCTGAGTTATGGGCACTGCATTTTAGCAATAGGACTGTATACAGTAAGTGAAATTCCATGACTCTGGAAGTCAGTATGGAAGGGGTATGGAAGGGGTATACATAGGGATGTCTCAGTCTTGTAGGCTGAGTTATGGGCACTGCATTTTAGCAATAGGACTGTATACAGTAAGTGAAATTCCATGACTCTGGAAGTCAGTATGGAGGGGGTATGGACGGGGTATACATAGGGATGTCTCAGTCTTGTAGGCTGAGTTATGGGCACTGCATTTTAGCAATAGGACTGTATACATTAAGTGAAATTCCATGACTCTTGAAGTCAGTATGGAAGGGGTATGGAAGGGGTATACATAGGGATATCTCAGTCTTATAGGCTGAGTTATGGGCACTGCATTTTAGCAATAGGACTGTATACAGTAAGTGAAATTTCATGGCTCTGGAAGTCAGCATGGAAGGGGTATGGAAGGGGTATACATAGGGATGTCTCAGTCTTGTAGGCTGAGTTATGGGCACTGCATTTTACCAATAGAACTGTATACATTAAGTGAAATTCCATGACTCTGGAAGTCAGTATGGAGGGGGTATGGAATATACATAGGGATATCTCAGTCTTATAGGCTGAGTTATGGGCACTGCATTTTAGCAATAGGACTGTATACATTAAGTGAAATTGTGACTCTGGAAGTCAGTATGGAGGGGATAGAGGGTATAGATAGGGATCTCAGTCATATAGGCTGAGTTATGGGCACTGCATTTCAGCAATAGGACTGTATTCATTAAGTGAAACTCATGACTTAGAAAGTCAGCATGGAGAGGGTATGGATAGTCCATCTCAGTCTTATAGGCTGAGTAATGGACACTGCATTTTAGCACTGAATCAATGAAGATTGGAATTTCTCTAGGTAGAAGTGGGCTGAGGGTAGGTCTGAAAGAATCTGGGCCTGGGGCTAGGATTGGGCTGGGGCAGAGCTGGGCTGGAGTGGGTTGGTTGGGTGGGGCAGGGGCAGGGGCTGGGGCTGGGGCAGGGGCAGGGGCTGGGGCTGGGGCAGGGGCAGGGGCAGCAATAGCAGCAGCAGTATTTGCTGAGTCTGAGGAGAATCTAGATGCCATAAAGGCAAGAAAACACAAAGTTGAAATGTAGGCCTTAATATTACTATTATAACAGTAAGTCTGATAGAGGACACAGAGCACTACAATTTAAGGCTCTGGCTGACAAGTAAAACCATTAGTCAATATAGCATCAAGAATAGCAACAAAAGCAAAGCCTGAACTGGTATAGAGCTTCATAATGTTATAATGTTAACTTTATGTTAACAGTATCTGTGTCATAAGACTCAAAAAGTTTAAGAGTAGTTCAGTAGATGAGTTTGAAAGAAAATACATTTAAGTGCCAAGTAATTTGAGTATCACCTGCCAAAAAAATTATTGAAAACTTTAAGGACTCCAAAGTAGCAATTCACTAAAGGTAACTAAAATGAATTCTACAAGTAAGCAAAGCTCTGAAATACATTTTTAAAACAATCACTTCGGTTTTAAATTCAAACACTAGCAAGGCACACTATCAGACTTGTCGTTGGCATCCAAAATATTCATTGAAATCAAAATCCAACCCCAGCAATAGTCATGGGATAGATTCTGGAAGGTAGGATTCTACCTCTTTACCAGTGATTTGTGATCCACTATGACTCTGGCCAAAGTCATCACTATACCCACAGTAGGCTTAGAGAACCGCTTGCGATCAGTGCTGGGTAAATCAGAGGCCAGGGACTAGTCTTAGGCTACTGAACAATACAAAGGAACGGGCTGAGACTTAACTTGCACCCGCCACGTATATATAGCACTGTAAGAGACTATGAACGCAAGTGGGTGGGTCAAATGTTCTTGAAATGGCCTTAGATACTTTTTTTTTCTTTTAATAGGTGATGTTTCAATTATTCACATCGACCTCAAGAACCCGCAGCCTCGGTCTCTCGAATCTCGAATCGGATCAGATGTCATTCAACACTTCAATGTTAGAATTGCAAGCATGCGCTCTCCCGACCTGGGCAGACACTTCGAAAAAAACGATGACTAAAGACACACAGGAAGTACCAAGCTAACTCACGTCCTTACGGGTCAGTGAGTTATCACAGTCTAATTCCATCCTGGCCACCAAGCAATAATGCACATTTCTAACTGGTTAGGGCAAGCAAACACCGACACTTTCACACGTGTGCCCATTTCTGACCAGTTACGTCAAGTGGCAACCAACACTTCCACCTTGCCTTGCCTCAACTTCGAGTGGCACAAGGTAGGTCCAACCACGCCCTACCACAATGCACCAAGTGTACCCTTGGGCAAAGCCCGCCAAGTAGCTAGAGCCCGCCAAAAATTCACGGAAAGAAACCACTAGAGGGCAGGTCACATGACTTCCGCCATCTTAGACACACTCAAGAGCATGTGCCACCTCTCCAGGTTAACTCAGACATGAAGCTTACATGTAAAACACAAAGCCCTTCACGTTATACTGCAGCAAGAACTTGAGCCGCCATCTTTTCCTGTACGACCTAAATGTCCTATATCCACTGCTACACTCCAGAACAAAGGTTGGGCTGTCGAGCCTCGGGTGGAGCCACCCCCCCACCCCGAGCCGCCATTTTACAGACTTCTAAGCAGCCCGTAAAGCCACGGGGGACCCTGCCAGGGGTCCATATGCACACACACTCTGCCCTATCCCCACACCCACGCTGAGCCCTATCCCCTAGTCCTTTGCGACTCCCACACAACACCACACACGAATACGAGCGCTCCTTGACTTTCTACTTCCGGCTAGCACAACCCCACAAATGCTACCACAAATCAAGGCGAATCCCGCAACCCCACACATATAAAGAAAGCCTTTAGCTAGGGCAGCGAGCGCACTTGGTTGCTTCTATCCAGTCCGCTGTGCTCCTCGGCATCCTAATTCTTGGCGTAACTGGCTCGAGAATAGCCGTATCACGCAGAAACCATAATGGCGGACACGGGCTCTCCACGCCCTGGACACCCACTCAGCTTAAGCGCAAAGTCGTTTTCCTAAGCCATAGGTTCACTCACACAGCACCAAACGATCAGCAGCAACAGTACATGCAAATAAGAGGCATAGATATTCCAGGTAGTACAATAACTCACAAAACCAAATTTCCATCCACCAGGCGCCCCGTTGGGCCGTGAAAAAAAAATTTAAAGCAGGTATCCACAGCCCCGATGGGCAAAAGAAAAAGAAAAAAAATAATAACAGCAGGTATCCGAGGCCCCGTTGGGCATGGGAAAAAAGACTAAACGCAGGTATCCGAGGTCCCGATGGACCGAGAAAGAAGGGGTTTTTTTGACAAAAAGCAGGTATCCATGGCCCCGATGGGCTAAGGAGAAGAAAAAAAAGAATAAAAGCAGGTATCCACAGCCCAGATGGGCAAGTTTAGGGAAAAAAATAAGAAAAAAAGAATTAAAAGGCAGGTAAGTATCCAAAGCCCCGTTGGGCATGGAATGGCGGGGAGGACACACAGGTATCCGTGGCCCCGATGGGCAAGAATATATAAACAAAGAAAGAAAGGTAAGTCCACCATACACACACAGTTGTCAACCAAAAGGCACAACAAAGAAATATTCCTTAAAAATGAAAATTTGACAAAAAATATTACAAATATCAAAAAGCATGGAGGACGTGTCAAAAAAACCTTACCAGAACATATCAAAACGTCAAAAATCTTGTGGAATTTTGATATGTTTTCTTAAATAAGCCATAAGGCATGGTGGTAGGGGAACTAAAAATGTTCCCCCAAAGCCCCTTAGATGGAGAGAAATCACGGAAGAACCGCACATCCACGGGAAACGAGCAAATATGGCTGCAGCAAGCCGTTGCACGCCTTTAACTGATCCGCGGCGCTGAAGGCGGAGAGACCAGAAGAGGAGTGGCCACAAAGATTGCAAGTCTGACGTATTATTGGACCTTTAGGTCCAAATATATTGTAAAAAAATTAAAATGAATAAAGATGGAGGTACGTATGTAAGCTCAGTGACATGATGCGTGAATTTCATTATTTTGCGTGATAATGAAGGATTATCCTCTATTTTACAGCTAAAAACGTTTATGTGGAACTTCCACAAAAACGTTAAATAATGTACAGTAGGTCACACACCATGTTTATGCAAAATTTCAATATATCTTGTACTTGGACAAATCATATAGCGTTCCGCGTCTTAGACACTAGAAGTTCTTCTGCCTCAGTTGGAGACCTCAGATGAGGAGAGGAAAGGGTAGAAATGCCTCACAAAATGGCTCCATGGTTCCTAAATTATCAGAGTATTAGTTGCGACCTATTTGGTGGGCTTACGCTCATAGTCTTGGGTCTTGGACATTTTAGTCTTTCTCTGGGAACCTGGTAACTCCATACCTTGACAAAAATGCACTGAAGAACGTTACTCGCTAGCAGTAATGGAAAATAATTCCTAAATGCCAAAGCAAAGCCCGAGGGAATAATAGCTCATTGGTATCTTACTTGCCCCAGAGAACTACTAACTTAAAAGAACTGTCAAATTTTGCTAACTGTCAAACTATAAATATCCACATGAAAGAGATCAGACACCACTGGGTATTAGAAAATCAAAGGATATTGTTGTCTTGTTGATTCACGCTGACAAATAATTCACAGTCTATTCTGTTCCCTTTAGGCGTCCCATGAATAATAAAGGACCCAAAATTGGTTTGCTTATGGACGATCAAAGTACCAGCAGTTCACTAATCTTACTGTTGAGGTGGTTCGGGTATGTATGGAAAAGTCTCTGCTACAAAATAAGGAAAGTGTTTTAACAAAAGAAAAAAAATTAACAAGTAAATAAATGATACACACAGACTGAATAAACCAGCAGGTGGCGGCATGAATCTTTCCAAGGCACCTGCAGCCAGACTTGGAGTGCAAAAGGATTACAATCTGAATTGACAAAGAAAGGTTACTTTGTCTAACTTTAGTTGACACTGCGATCAGGATCAAAGGGAACCCTCCAAAAGCATCCATCACCAGTGAGAAGTCAAATAGGGACATATTTCAGGAAAAGAGACCCAAGGAAGGGCTCTTCACAGCTAAGAACACCCGTCTCTACAATGTATATGGCTTTGTATAAAGGAGAATGTCTAAATGAGCTGTATGTACAAAGAGAACTTGGAATTTTGTGAGGTACTGGTCACAGATTATGCAAAGCCAGTGTATCATTTTGTGGGGATGCTAGAGAGAATCATCAAATAAAAGAGTTGAATTTAGTCCCTGTGTTTTACTTAGTCCCAATTCTTGCAAACCTCATCACTCTATCTCACACCGTGTACATCAAGGTATGTCAGATTTTGGAGACAATTTTTAGTCTTATGGAAAGAAAGCATGAGGAAATATGTGCTAAAACTCAGTTCCTGGACTGGAGAGATAGCTCAGCGGTTAGGAGTGCTGTCTGCTCTTCCAGAGGGCCTGAGTTCAATTCTCAGTGGCTCACAGTCATTTGTAATGGGATCCAATATCTAACCTCTTCTGATATGTCTGAACAGCGACCGACAGTGTATTCAAATAAATATTTTTCTAAAAATCACCTCAGTCCCTGTACACTTAATTAGGTAATTCATTGCATATTCTTGGTTGGTTGGTTGGTTGGTTGGTTGGTTGGTTGGTTGGTTGGTTGGTTGGTTTTTCGAGGCAGGTTTTCTCTGTATAGCCCTGGCTGTCCTGGAACTCACTCTGTAGACCAGACTGGCCTTGAAGTAAGAAATCCACCTACCTCTGCCTCCCAAGTGCCGGGATTAAAGGCGTGCGCCACCACTGCCCAGTTCATTACATATTCTTGACATTAAGATTAAAAATGCACCTGGGGTAAGATAGTAATGCTGAGGAATTCTCCATGCAAATTCAAAGAGATGGAGGAAGAACAAGATGATGATGATAATGGATCAAGAGACAAGGACCAATACAAAGCAGCAAGAAACAGAAATGGGAGTTAAGAAATAGTCTTCCAATGTGCAGAGAGTAAGAGACTTTGGAACACTTGGTCCTAGATGAGATGTCTTCATCAAACCCTTTCTTTCAGTGCTCAGGCATCTATGAAGATGAAGAGTCAGAAAGACTGTGGTAAATGACTCCAAGAAAATACCATCCAGACACAACGGGACAGGTTTCGTTTTGTTTCTAAGAAAATTAATGTGGAGTTGGATGGGTGGGGAAGAGTTGGAAGAAGGAAAAAAATGATCAAAATAAATTATAAAAAGGGTTTTTGTTGTTTTTTAAAGGAAGAGATGTTCACCGACACTACTGGCTCTGTGAACAGAAAGTTGGAGCCACAACTATAGTTAGATCAGGCATCCACAGGAACCACATACTACCAATCTTTCCAGAAAGTCTATGTTTCTTGCAATTCTAAAGTATATTGGGAGAGGGGTTGATTTGGTATAAAACAGTTGAAGAAACACTCCCAAGTTCATGAATCCACATAATATTGTCTAAATTGCATCAAAAACCAATCTATGTATTTAGCGTTATACGCATCAAAATTCTAATGACATTCACATAGTTTCTAAAAAAATCAATTATGTGACATGGTAAGTAGCTCATGCCCATGAATCCCAGCCCTTGGGTGTTAGAAGAAGGATGATCAGAAATAGCCACATAGAGAATTGGAGACCAGATTGAGCTACATGACACAGAGCTTCAAATGAATGAACAGGTTGCACCAGAGCATCAACATGCTACTGCTCACGTAGGTAGGCTTGTAAATCAGTGGCATAGAATAGAGCACCTGGAGACAGCCATCTACTACTCAACAAAGGTACAAACACCATATGTAAGAGACATACAGTCACTTGGCCAAGTGATCCTTAGCATATTGGTACTATCTCACCCTTCACAGAAATCAATGTACCAAAGATCATGTAAGAAGAATGACTCCCATAGCCATTTTACCACTAAGCCACCATGGTTGGGAGTTGGGGGGTGGCACTGCTTTTGAAGAATAAAGAAGGACATAAGTCACTAGGGAGTGGCCTTTGAGGTTTCAGGAGCCCATGCCAGGGCCAGTGGTTGGCTTTCTTCCTGCTACGTGTGGAATCAGATGTCAAACTCCAGTACTATGTCTTCCTGAATGCTGACATGCTCCCTGCCATGATGGCAATAGACTTCAACCCTAGAAAATATTAACAAGTCCCTATACAATGCTTTCTCTTAAAGAGTGGTCAACCAGGTGGAGGTGGTGCATGCCTTTAATCCCCAAGCCTAAAAAGTTATCAATTATGGCGCTTAAGACATGGTTCAGGCTGGGCGGTGATGGCACACACCTTTAATCCCAGCACTTGGGAGGCAGAGGCAGGCGGATTTCTGAGTTCAAGGCCAGCCTGGTCTACAAAGTGAGTTCCAGGACAGCCAAGGCTATACATAGAAACCCTGTCTCGAAAAACAAAAACAAAAACAAAAAAAACAAAAACAAAATCCAAAGACATGGTTCAGATTACTCTTGAGATGGTTAATATTCCAGATGACCGAAGTTCAAAGTTTACACTCACACCAGACAGATCTTTACTGCCTGTAATTTCAGTACTAAGGGATCTAAAGATCGAGCTTCCACGTGCAACTTCACATACTTCATATAAAATAAAAAACGATCTCCAGCAGCTGATAAAACAGGTATACCAACCTATAAATAGTAATAGAAAGTGAAGAGTCACCAGCTCTAAGTCCCAGAAAATATCAACAAAATCAGAAGAAAATTTTCCCAACCTAAAGAGATGCCACTCTTTCCCCTGGCTGGGCAGCATGGAAGCTGAACTATGCCTGGAGTTACTGTAAAAGATGTTAACCAGCTGCTTCATCAGAGCTCTGACAGCCTTCCTCAAAAAGTCCAGGAAGCTGAAAGTCCGGGAATGGGTGGACACGGTCAAGCTGGCCAAACATAAAGAGCTTGTCTCATATGATGAGAACAGGTTCTACCCACGAGCTGTTTCCACAGCACAGCACCTGTACTTCCACAGTAGTACAGGGGTTGGTTCTATGACCAAGATCTAGTGGATGGCAGAGAAACGGTGTTAGGCCCAGGCATTTCAGCAGAGACTGAGAGTGTGGCCTGCCGGGTCCTCCAAGCCCTGGAGGGGCTGAAAATAGTAGAAAATGGCAGAGACGGGGTCCTCAAGCTAACACCTCAGAGATAGAGACATCTAGACAGGATCGCTGGACAGGTGGCAGCTGCCAACAAGAAGCATTAGAACAAACTGCTGGGTTAATAAATTGCCTCATTCATTAAAAAAAGAAAAGAATAAAGAAAGAAAAACCTATAAACATGCAAGAAGCTTATAGAATAACAATTATAACCAAAAAAATCTCCAAGCACATAATAATCAAATTTAAATACAAATAATGTGTTTGGCAAGATGTCGTGATCCATTCCTTTAATACGAGCACTTGGGAGGCAGATGGATGGTGGATGGATCTCAGAGGAGTGCGAGCTGAATGTGGGCCTCTGCTGTAGCAGCAAGTGTTCTTAGCCACTAAGCCATCTGTACAGCTTCTTTTATTTTTGTTTTATTTTATTCCAAGGACTGTTTTAGCTGCCCTGGAAATCACTATGTAGACTAGACTAGCCTTGAATTTATGGTGAACTTTCTGCCTACAAAGTGTTGTGGGTACAAGCATGGGCCACCGGTCACAGATATAAGTTCACTATATATAAATAAGTAAATGAATACTTAGGTTCTTTATCTGTTCTTTCACTTGCCACATCAGTTTTTCCCCTCTCGGCTCATACTCCGGATGACTGTGTTACAGTCTTGACACCGCAGCAGGCAATGCAAGTTGATGGTCACAATAATGCCACCTGAGCAATCCTCAGAACCGCTGAGTTCTCTCTAGTCATAGATTGTTGTGATTCTTGATTTATACTACATAAAACATAAGAATGCTTATTGAATAAGATGAAGGAAAGATATGAGTGGGTATTAGGAGGGACATGGACTGAAGTCCAGCAGTAGTAGCTATATATCTGATTTTGTTTTTTGAAGTTTCTGTTCTTTTAAGGAAGTATTTTATAACCAAGGTTGGGAGAGCAAAGAAAACATTTGTTCATCTTCTCACTCTGCCCTTGCCTTTTCCATTTTTGTGTGTACATGCATTTTATCCACAGATGTGGATATACATGTGTATAGGTCCATATGTATATGTGTGTGCATATATAGGCCTAAGTTTAATGTCCTCAATCATTCTTCTACCTGGTTTACTGAGGCAAGATCTCAGCCAAACTGAGAGCTCACTTATATGGCTCATCTTGTTAGGCAACTTGCTCTGGGGATCCCTGTTTCAGTCTTCCAAAGCTGCAATTATAGGAGGGCTTCACATGGGTTCAGGCCTTGGGAATTTGAACTCTGGTCCTCATGCTTTTATGGCAAATACTTAACCTCTGAGCCATCTCCTTAGATCCCCATTACATCATTGAAAAGTATTGAGTTTTTAAGGTTTATTTCTGATTTTATTTATGTATATGGTCTGTGTGTGCTCTCAAAGACCAGAAGAGAGCATCAAAGTCCCAGGAGCTGAAGTTATAGGTGGTTGTCAACAGCCTGATGGTACTGAGAACCAAACTTTGATTTTCTGAAAGAGTAGCAAATGCTTGCAAGCATTGAGGCATGTCTCTAGTCCCAGAAGGCTTGCTTGCTTGTTTTATTTAAATGACGTTATAAGCTCCTCTGAGGGTACTGGTGAAGTTGCAATATGAATAAAAGAAATGTGATTAAGATAAACGCGTGGAGTCTGAGCAGCAGAGGTGTACACCTTTAATCCCAGCACTTGGGAGTTAGAAGCAGGTGGATCTCTGTGAGTTTGAGGCCAGCATAGTCTACAGAGGCAGTTCCAGTATAGCCAAGGCCACAGAGAAACCCTGCCTTGAAAACAAACACAAACAAACAGAAAGAGTAGATAATAATATATTTGGGGGACTGGAGAGATGGCTCAACAGTTAAGAAGATTGGCTGCTTTTCCAGACAATCCAGGTTCAATATCCAGCACCCACATGGCAACTTACAACTGTCCAATTCCAGGGCTTCTGGAACTCTCACACAGACATACCTACAGACACCAATACATAAGAAAACAAATAAATCTAAAATAAAGATAAAACCGTGGATCAAAAATTTTAAAATCTGTCAACCAGCTGTGCTACCACAGGGGACCATGTTAATGTGAATAGCCTGTGCTGCCATTTGAGACCATGTTAATGTCCTTGGTTTGTGCTGCTGCAGAGGGCCATGTTGGGGCCAATGGTCCTGCTGCAGCCAGGGGCAACAGCAAGTGTGGGGGTGGGAAGGGATGGTCATGCTGTAGTCCATCACTGTTGCTGCCCCTGAGGGCTATGATGGTGTCCATGGCTCATGCTGCGTCATTGAGACGTTTTGATGTTTGTGGTCTGTACTGCCACAGGAGACCGTGTGGATGTCCATGGTCTATAATGTCACCAGAAACCAGGTGACAGACATATGTAATCTGTTCTGTTGACTGTAAAGGTCAAGAAAGCTATTTGTGCAGTGGTATTGATGACTGTAGATTCACAGTTGAGAAAGAGAGACCCCTACCTACCCCATGCCACTCTCCCCAAAATTAACAGCCTAGACAGAAAGCCCTTGAAGAGAACTCTTAAAAATTGTGATAAGGATGTTGAAGCATAGTTCTCAACAACTGATGCCTTTCAGTAAGAATGGAGGTAGAGAAGGACTCAGTTTTCTTTAAAGAGCAGGCCACTAGCAGTTTGACCTCAAGAGCTAATAATGTTTTATACAACGTGGAGTAACTTAGGGTAGCAAAACCTAATGACAAAGGTGGTTAAGTGATAAGAGCCCTAGAAGGGTTCAACAACCCTGTCCCTATCGCTGGAGCATTGACTTGAGATTTAAACTAAAGATAGGAGAGACATTTCAATAGAGAACAAGGAGTACTCATAATAAGTAATTTTCTTCAAGGTGTAGTCTGATTAATTATTGTGTCATGTGGTACTGCAAAATAGCCCAGAGAACCCCTCATTTTGGCTGGCCAAGGTAGCACATGCCTATAATCCCAGCAGAAGAATCGCTTTGAGTTTGAGACCATACTGTGTCTTGAGAGAGTTCTTATTTTTTTAAAGGGTAGCTCATGTTTGAAGCATAAGCTGATTACTTTTGCCTTGTATCATGGATAACTGCCCTCATATGGAGGAAGGTCTGTCCTGGGTGGTTTTGCTTTTCTTGGAGCTCAAGATGACTAAGGATGAATGAAATAATTTAGGAAGACACTCCATCTGTTATTAACATGCCTATGCACAGTCAAGCAGGGGTTTGAGATGAAGGGAAAGATAGACAAAATGAAGGCAGAGATTCAAGTCTTTTTTTTTTTTTTTTTTTGAGACAGGGTTTCTCTGTGTAGCCCTGGCTGTCCTGGAGCTCACTTTGTAGACCAGGCTGGCCTCGAACTCAGAAATCCACCTGCCTCTGCCTCCCGAGTGCTGGGATTAAAGGCGTGCGCCACCACACCCGGCTTAAGATTCAAGTCTTTAATCCTGTGGTTGGTTACCTTGTGAAGCCAAGGAGGCCATCAATACCTTCAGCAAAAGCAATTTCTGAAAACCTATCCTGACAGGACATAAATTTCTAACAACAGTGCAACTTAAATTGTAAGAAAACACGGGACTGTTTCAAAGACTGATAGCATGTTGTCTCCTGTTTCATATATATCCTCATGGTTTGCTTTGGACTTTGCTCCCGACCCTTTTCATGTGGTCTCATGTAACTCAGGCTGATCTGGAACTTACTGTGTTGCTGAAGATGAACTGAACTCCTGATGCTCCTGCCTAACTTTCTCAAATCCTGGAATTTTAGGCAAGCACCACCTTGCTCGGCTTTTCTTTGATTTTCATTTAGAATATTAAAGAATAGTTTTATTTAATCTCACCATTCAGTAGCCAGAGGCAGGAGGATTTCTGATTCCCAGTCTGGTCTACAGAGTAAGCTTCAGGACAGCCAGGGCTACACAGAGAAACCCTGTCTCAAGATACCAATGAAGAAAGAAAGAAAAAACATTTTTCTTGGGCCTGGCAATATGGCTCAGAGGTAGAACTATGGCTTAGCATATAATTAGAAAATCATGGATTCAATTCTTAGTAACACACACACACACACACACACACACAAACACACTGGCTGAGTCTTGACTGCAAGTTGGCTCAGTTGATGAAGAGCTTGCCTCAAAGCCTGGCAGACACCCTGAGCTCCATCCTTGGAAACTATGTGGTGGACACATCCATACACATTCTCTCTCTCTCTCTCTCTCTCTCTCTCTTTCCCTTCCTCTCCTCCCTTGGTCTTTCTCACACATATAAATAAATAAATAAATAAATAAATAAATAAATAAATAAATAAAAAATATTGTAAGAATATATAGGTCATTTATATAAAGAAAATTAAAGATAAAGAAATGCTTTTAGATGAGAATGGAATATAAGGTGTTTAATCCTAAAACTAGAAAATTGTTCCCAAATGGACAAAAAGGGGTGATGAGGGAAAATCCAAAAAGTTGAAGTTTATTGCCAAAGGCCTGAGTATGTCACAAGAAGTTTGTAGAAGATAAAGTGAGGCCTGGGAAAGGAAGGAGAATTGGAAATTCACAGTCATTCTCTGCTACATAATGAGTTGAGGCCTGGAATATCTGGAGCCCCGTCTCAAAAACAGAAGAGCAACAAAGATATCCATGACGAGAGTCACACTTTCCTAGGTACTTTTTTCAACAGTTTTGCCACAGACATTAGAATGAAGTTGGAAATGCAGCCAGCCATTTGGGCTCCCAGATACCCCTGAATCAACTTTTATATTTGGCTTTTTTTTTAAGTTTTTAAAGACTTTTTTTTTTTAAAGAATTTTTGTGTGTGTGAGTGTTTTGCCTGCATATAGGTCTGTGTACCACACTCATGCATGGTGCTGGAGGAGGTGACAAGCCTCATGCACCTGCTAGGCATCCCACCCAGGTCCTTTGCAAGAATATTAAGTACTCTTACACACTGAGCCAACTCCCCAGCCCTGCTTTTGGGCTGTTCAACAACTAAGATAAGTAGAAACCAAATACGCACCCAGGGAAAATCACATACATACAAGAAGCCAGAAATTTGAGAGGCAATGTGTGTGTGTGTGTGTGTGTGTGTGTGTGAATAACATAGGAGGAATTGGAGGAAGGGAATGGGGGAGAATATGTAATTACATTTAGATTAATTCTTTTTTTTTTTTTTTAGTATAGAATATAGTTTATTCAGGGCATGGGGAGGGGAGTTAAGAGGGTAGCAGAGGCAGGGAAAGAAAGAAGAGAAGAGAAGAGAAGAGAAGAGAAGAGAAGAGAAGAGAAGAGAAGAGAAGAGAAGAGAAGAGAAGAGAAGAGAAGAGAAGAGAAGAGAAGAGAAGAGAAGAGAAGAGAAGAGGAGAAGAGAAGAGAAGTAGAGGCCGGCCATAAGCACATGAAGAGAGAGGGAAGGGAATCTAGATTAAAATTTTAAGGGGGGGGTAGCAATAAAGTGATTATAGTCACAGGAGCATGTCAAATTGATTGTCTTGGCCATGGATGTGTGTGTGTGTGTGTGTGTGTGTGTGTGTGTGTGTGTGTCTGTGTAATAATTTCCACAAACTTGTCATCTCTAGGCGGAACTCTAGGTGGAAGAAAGGATTCCAAACAGGCAAATTCTGGCTACAGATGAGGAGAGCTCACACAGGAAAGAACTGCCTGTAATGGAATGAAAAGAAACCAGGGCTTTGCTGTCTTGGGAAAGAGGGAAACCAGTGCAAAGGAGAATATGCTACCTTCTGGAGAGAGGACAGCCCTCAGCTCCATGACAGCTGTCCCAGGTTGCCTTAGCAAAGCCTTACTCAAGTGACTGCAGATATTCACTGAGGCTCCTTCGCTAACTTTCCAACATGGTTTTAATTAAACACACACACACACACACACACACACTCGTGTGTGTGTGTGTGTGTGTGTGTGTGTGTGCGCGCGCGCACATGCTCAAGCGCGCTCATGCTCAAGTGAACAGCCTGCCAGAGTTAGTTCTTTCCTTATGTACACGTATGCATGTTTGTGTAGAGAGAAGTATGTGCATGTGTGTTTAGTGAGGGGGGATGGCGTCCCTTGGAATTAGAGGCAGTTGTGAGCTCACCACCACCACATGGTTGCGGGGACTGAACCTGCATCCTTTGCTAGAGCAGTAAGCACTGTTAACCACTGAACATTCGCTCTTGCCCCTGTGCCTCGTGGTGCAATAGGTAAAATAAGATATTTTTTTCTTTCTTTTTTAAATGAAAGTTTTGTTCTCTGCCTTTATTGATAACCCAGGATCCCTTTCTTATTTGTGTAGTAACCAGTATGGGTTTGAACATCCAAAAGCCAAAGGAGTTATTGTCAGCTTCGGCCCCGTGAGGTGTCCAATAGGAATAGGACAAGGTATAACGCTGTCTTTATCAAAAACTAGAGGACATTCCCAGGCCTGTGGTTTACTTTGCCACCTAGCCTCTGTGACATGTGGATTGCAGTTATAGCAGCTACAGCAATGCTGGCAGCTAAAAACACAGAAGGGGCTCCGAAAGAAGTCTCCGGAGCAAAACACAAGCCGGTCTTCTACAGAAACAAAAAGAAAAAAGAATTCTGGTGTGTGTAGGGGTGGGTGGGTGGGGGGAGGCAAGAGAACAAATTAAAGACGGGCAAGAAACGCGGGAGCATGTGAAAGGAACCGCAAGCGCACAGTCATCTGCGGAAGCGACCGCTGATAGTCCCGGTCACGTTTCTGGAGCAGCCATTTAGGGACAGCCTGACAGCGCCGCACCGAGCGACGCAGGGACCGTTCCGCTGTGACGCATGCTCTCCCCCCTGCGGACACCCCGCTCCACGGCGCCAGGCTTCTGTAGCTTATAAGATGGCGGCGTCCACATGTATGCGTCCTTCCCGAGATTAGCCAGGCAGCTAGAGGATGACTTAATAAGGAGAGTGGAGAAACTGGCCAATTAATGAACATGCCCTGGTGAGTGCCGGGTCTCGCGCTGCCAGAGAGGTGGCCGCCGCAGCGGTCACCACTCAGACCGCCTGGTCTGCTGAGCGGGGTCTGCCGAGTAGTCGGTTGGCACTCCCGATTTCTCCCCTATTCCGCCCACAGTAGATAAGTGATCAGTGCCCACATCACCGGACCTCCATGGATGAGCCTGTCAGGCTGGGGAGGCTAATTCCTAGGAGAGACCGTGTTTTGAGGTTTCCTTTTGTTTTCCTTTGTTTAATTGGGGTTTGACGGATAGTGTCTCCAAAATGGAGTGTTTATTCCAGCTCCCCAGAGGCCTCGAAGACCTGCCTCAGTTCTTTCTCATCAACACTTAGTAGTTGATAAAACTAGCTTATTGGTAACATTAATTATGGTATAATACGCTTCCCCCCATGCCCTTTTTATGTACTCCAAATGAGGACCAGAGTATGTTTCTAAATATGTGGTCTGAGAACATCTGTTTATAATAGGCCTTATAGGGTGATCTGTGTTCTGTCGTTGGATGCTTACTTGGTCAAAGAGAAATTTCAGTACCTTAGCTAGGCATTGCTGAATAAAGCATGAATTGTTACAACCATTTGGAAGCATTGATGTAGCTATATTTAGAATAAAAATATATATGGAGTACCAAGTTCCAATATCTGGAACTCAGTAGTCTGATTTTCAAGGCTCAATCCTTCAGAAAGAGAAGCATCAGTATATAAATAAGGATACCTAAAAGAGGGTGTTTGTGCTGCAAGTAATAAGACACAACCTGTGTATCCATTAATAATTTAAAACGTCTGTATATTTTGACTCTTTGGTAAAAAAGATGATATGATAGCTTGTTACAATAAAAACAAGTTGTAGGATAATATGATCTCATTTTTTCATATATGTATGAGGGTGACAAAAGAATGTTTGCTATTTTTAAAACATTTTGGCAGCTTTATATATTATGACCTATTTAACACAAATGCAAACACAGAGAATAAAATGAAAGACGGATATTAGAGTTGACGTTTTTGCCATATCTATCCACAATTGCACCTCACTCTTTTGTCTTTTGTCATCACGTAGATTAACTATTATTTTCAGTTTAGTGATTATGCTTATTTTTCCCCTTTCCCCTACCAGTATTGGTTGTGGAACCTAGGACACTGTGGTGGTACTAGGCAGTCACACTACCACTGAACTAAATCTAGATTTGTCTCTGCTTTAAGATTTGTTTCTAATTGTGTGTGTAGGTATGTGCACATGAGTACAGTTATGGAAGCCAGAAGAAGCGATAGAATCCTGGGGAACTTGAGTTACAGGCGATTGTAAGCCCACTTTTTGAGCCCCTTATTCCCCCCTTATTTTTAAACCCCAAACAAAGTCTTCTGTAGTTGAGGCTGTCCATGACCCTCACTACCCATTTCTAGCGCCCAAGACCAGTCTGGGTTACTGGTATCATGCCCAGCTTGTATATCTTATTTTAGGAGTAGTAACCCAGGCTGGTCTTGATTTTGTAATCTTTCTGCCTCAGCCTCCAAAATAGCTGGGATTATAAGCTCAGCTTCTCCACTTAAATTTTGTGTGTGTGTGTGACATATGAGGTTCTAACATGGCTGGTATTTTGCATGGGGGGTTCTCAATACTTTGTAACTCAAGTTCCAGGTGATCCAAATCCTCTTCTGACCTCCTTGGGTACCAGGCACACGATGCACAAACATCCACGCAAGAAAAATATTTATACACACAAAATGAAATAAATCTCATTTAAATTTTTTAGTAAATCAAAACAAAATTAAAAGTACTAATTTCTATTTGCATAGGATCTTCCTAAGACCAGAATAGTCCATATCAGTGATTATTAATTATAGATATAGGACAACTGTTCCCACTGCATAAACAAAGGAGGCTTGGAACAGGGCACTACGTGGGCGGCTATGCTATGAATCACTTTAAATGGTTCTGCATGCAGGCAAAGGAAGTCACATATTTGAATCTTAGGAATGCTATATTCCTTGGGACACTGATGGCACTTTTGAAGAATAAACAATATAGCGCCCGAGACTCAAATTTAGAATGTTATTTCCACTTGTGTAAAAACGTTTCTGTGTTGAGGGATCTTTCTGCACAGCAGCAGTGGTTCAGGACTTTGACTCAGCTACTGACAGTCAATCAGCCAGTTATGAGCAATAAACCATGCCTTCAAACAGTCATATGTGTGGTCCCAACTAGAGGGTATCAGGACATCAGTGATGAATCTGACCCCTTCTGAGATGTAACAATACCATCACTTAACAGGTTCTATGGAGATTTGAAGGCAAGAAATCTGGTAGGTTAGGCTCCAGTACACGGCTGTACATGTGACTCCCTCAATATGACCTTTGTAAGGCTCAGGAGAAAAATATCCTGTTGCTCCACTCTTCAGGCAACACCAAGGGCTCTGAGACTGTGCTCATATCAATTTCTTTCTTGTTATTTTTGAGACAGGGTCTTGCTATGTGGATCAGGCTGGCCTGGCATTCCCAATCTTTCTGCTTCAGACTTGATCCATCAAACTTATGGCTATTAATTAACTTTCAGCCATTGAACCAGCACTGAAAAACAGACAAATATTTCAGTTTAATAATTCCAACCTTCATTACATATTTAAGTCTGATACTAATACATGCTGGGATTTTTAAAATTTAAACTGTGTTGTCGTTATTGTTTTGTTTTACTTTTCTTTTTATTGTCATATAACACACTGTCTAAAGGCAAAGTAGAGGAAGAAAGGCTTTATTTGGCTTGTGCTTCCAGATCATTAATCCACCACTGAAGGAAGTCAGACACTTAAGAAGGCTTGAAGAAGAAACCATGGAGGAATACGGCTTGCTGGCTCACCCGTGCATACTAGCTTGCTTATAAATCCCGGACCACTCACCCAGGGAATGATGCCACCCATCAGGCCAGTATGATTTGATCAATCTCTCAGATGACTGTAGACTGTGTCAAGTTGACAGTTAAAGCCAACTAGGGAATGTGCTTTGTATTCTCTCTCTCTCTCTCTCCCTCTCTCTCTCTCTCTGTCTCTCATTTCTTAGTTTGTTTTTTTTTTCTTTTTCGAGACAGGGTTTCTCTGTATAGCCCTGGCTGTCCTGACATGTTCTGAATGCCCCTGGTTATTCTGTCTTTTACTGCTTGTGTGCTCCTGGATTGTGAAGTACAGTTGCCCACCCTCCTAATTATCTCTCCCCCTCCATGTAAGTGAGATGTGAAGACAAGAGAGCTGTGGGTTAAAAACTTCGGGCTGGAATTGGGTGCCCAGATACATCCGTCCCCTTTCCCATCTCCTTTAGTCCTTGACAAAGCAGTTTATTTTGAGCAGGAGCCTTGTTCAGTACAGAACACTCTTAGGTATTTCGAAATGGCTGAATATATTTGAAGGTCATTGCACCCTCCTAAGCATATGGGATTTTTCTGCGATGTTCATCGTGAGAACCTGGTAGTAGTCCTGGAGGTAGAGATCATGAAGAATATTTGGACTCTCCATGGCATCGCTCTCCCCGTGCCCAGGCTCTTTGCTTGCTTTATCATTGTTTGTTTATTTATTTGAGACAAGGTCTCACTACATAGCCTTGCCTGTTCTGGAACTTACTATATAGACCAGGCTGGCCTCAAACTCACAGAA
>LR753327.1:1968080-2000446 GCA_902729485.2 Mus minutoides | reverse complement strand
CTGCCTCTGCCTCTGCCTCTGCCTCTGCCTCTGCCTCTGCCTCTGCCTCTGCCTCTGCCTCTGCCTCTGCCTCTGCCTCTGCCTCTGCCTCTGCCTCTGCCTCTGCCTCTGCCTCTGCCTCTGCCTCTGCCTCTGCCTCTGCCTCTGCCTCTGCCTCTGCCTCTGCCTCTGCCTCTGCCTCTGCCTCCTGAGTGCTGAGGCTAAAGGCGTGTACCAGCATGCCTGACTAGAATGACAGTTTTCAACCTCTGAGCATTCTGTACTGTAAAGCAGAAATCATCTATAAATTTTTGACACAGTAAGTTAGTGTCCATAAATTTTCTGCTAGGAGTTTTGGATTGCTTTTCATTTGTAGGTCATTCTGGGGGCATCACATTCCATTAAGGCCCCCTTTGCTTTGCTTTGCTTTGTTTTAGTTTTCAGCATATAGTAGTTTGTTATACATTTATCACTTTGCTATTGTAGCACTATAATAGTGACTTTTTTCCCTACTGTTACATAAGCAAGACTTTACAAATTTTCAGTTTATACTTGTTTGTTATTAACATGTTAGTACATTGCTTTTGTTTTATTTTGAGGTAGGATCTCCTATAACTCAGGCCAGCCCCAAACTCCCCAGGCAGCTGAGTCTTTCCTTGAACACTTAATCCTCCATCCAGTCTTCATCTCCCAAGTGCTGGCATTACAGACATGCTCCACACAGCTTGCACACTGATTTGTTTGTTTGTTTTTTGTTTTGTTTTGGTTTGTTTTGGTTTGGTTTTTCGAGACAGGGTTTCTCTGTGTAGCTCTGGCTGTCCTGGAACTCACTTTGTAGACCAGGCTGGTCTGAACTCAGAAATCCGCCTGCCTCTGCCTCCCAAGTGCGGGGATTAAAGGCGTGCACCACCACTGCCCTGCTAACACACTGATTTTTATTACCAGCCTTGGCTAGTATGGTTTGATGAGACAATCTGCTGTTGATGTGTTATCCTTTTGTATATTCTTTTGGTTTTCTTTTTTTCTAAACACCCCCCTCTCCAGTATTAGGAATGGAACTCACAATGGAACATGGTAGGCAGTACTCTCCCACTGAGGTACATTCTAAGCCCTTACAGTTTTTATTTTCTTTTGAGGCAGGGAGTCTTTGTAGAAATTAGCCACAACACCTAAGTTTTCTTGGGATAGTCTAATTAGACAGTGTTTGTGGCTTCAGTTTTGATCATTCTTTGTTTTTTGTTTTGTTTTGTTTTGGGTTTTTTTTTGTTTGTTTGTTTGTTTTTTGGTTTTTTGAGATAGAGTTTCTCTGTATAGCCCTGGCTGTCCTGGAACTTACTTTGTAGACCAGGCTGGCCTCGAACTCAGAAATCCACCTGCCTCTGCCTCCCAAGTGCTGGGATTAAAGGCATGCGCCACCACTGCCCGGCTAGCTTTGATCCTTCTTCTGAATATTTTTCCTGTCTCCCGTCCTTTTTTTTTTTTTTTTTGCCTAATCTTCAAAACATTACTGCATGAGCAGGAACCACCACTGCTTTAGACTGGTGGTAAAGGTCTTCTTTGTCTTATTATAATCTTGATTTGATTCTTTTCCCAAGACAGGGTCTCTCTGCATAGCCCTGGCTGTCCTGGAACTCACTCTGTAGATCAGCCTGCCTCTGCCTCCCAAGTGCTGAGTTAAAGGCAGGCACCACCACTGCCTATCTTAAGAGTGAAGTTTCAGAACTTAAGCATTTCTGTGATTTGTATGTGCATATGCTTTGTTGTGGTAGCATTTCCTTCTATTAGCTGAGAGGAAAAAAAAATATATATATATATAATTTATTTTGCCTGCATGGATGTCTGTGTGAAGGTGTCAGATCCCATGGAACTGGAGTTACAGATAGTTGTAAACTACCATGTGGTTTCTGGGAATTGAACCTGGGTCCTTTGGAAGAACAGCCAGTGCCCTTAACCACTGAGCCATTTCTCAGCCCCTAGCTGAGAATTTTTTAAAAAGATGTATTTAGTTACATTTCCGTGTGTTTACATGAGTTTATATACACTACATGCATGTAGGAGCCTATGGAGAGCAGAGGGTGTCAGGGCCCCTGTAACTGGAGTTAATAATACTTCAGAGATAGAATCAGAAGGGTCAGGAAGGAGTTCAAGACCAGATTCAGTTAACTTGTGAGTTTGGTGCCAGCCTGGGTTAGATAAGATTCTGTCTCAAGTCAAAATCAGTGAGCTAATGTACTAGCAAGAAACCAGTAGAAATTGAATTTTGAATTTTTTTTATAAATTGAAATTTTATAAAGTTTCATTTATATAACTACAGAAAAAGCATCGTGTCTATAGTACCTCAATAGCAAGATGATGAATGTGTAACATAGGACCTTCAGCATCAGTTATAGCTGCCGGATATGGCTGCTGGGAGCTGAAACCCAGTCCTCTGTAAGACCAGGAATCGGTCCTGATCACTGAACCATCTCTCTAGCCCATCTACTGACAATTTTTAATCACAGAAAAACATTGATTGGGAGGGGGCAGGGGAAATGGCTCTGTTATAAAGTGCTTGGAGCAGGAGCAGGAGCACTTGAGTACATTAGCACTGAGCATGGTGGCAGGCAATTGTGACTCCAGTTGAGTGAGGGTATCAGACACAAGTGGATTACTGTAGCTCGCTGGCCAGCCAACCTAGCCGAATAATGGACTCTAAGTTCTTTGAGATCTTGTCCCAAAAACTAACATTGAGAGTGATTGATAATGACAAAGCATGACTCTCTGACCTCCACACGCACACATGCACACATGCACATACATATGAACACATACACACACAAAATGATGTATACACATAAATAGTAAATAAATAAATAAATAAATAAATAAATATTGGATTTTAAAAAAATGCATCTGTTGATATGATTGTGTTTCTTCTTTCAACTGTTGGTATGGAAAATTTATTTTGCCGTTATAGCCCAAGCAAGAAAGTTTCAAAGTACTATGAATGTAAGACCAAATTAGAGTCCTTTATTAGCTTTCAACGGAGCGCAAGCTCTTGCTCCGAAGAGCACTGAAGCTCAAAGTTACTGCATTTGTTTTTGTTTTGGTTTGGTTTTTTGGTTTTTTGTTTTGTTTTGTTTTGTTTTTTCTTTTTGGTGCTGCATTTGTAAAGGTAAAAACTGCAATGACGTCATTGGCAGGCGTGGGTCTATCTGGTAACGTTTATTTTGGTTATACATTCAGCTGATATGTTGATTATTCATCTGGGCTGTGGCCAGGGCCTTGGAAAATTCCAAATATGCTGTCAAGGTAGACTGGACTTTTTAGGGGATTAGGGACTGAAAAAGGTACCTGAACAAAGTGGAGTCAGGGTAAAATCAGGACAAGATGGCCTTATCACAGTCACTTCAGCAATAGTGGGGTTAAAACTGGAGTGTGCTACGCAAGCAGTCTCCCACTGACCTATGCTCTCTGCCCAGGTTGTTAAAAATCATTAATTAGTTAATGAATTAATTACTTAATTAATTCTAATTTAAGATAAAGTCTCCCTTGTAGTCTAGCTTACCCTTGAAGTCCCAATCCCTCTGCCTCAGCTTCCCAGGGGCTCGGATTCCAGGTATGGTCCACTGTGCCTAGCTCATTATGGATTGATTTTTTAAAAATTTAACTTCCCCTGGGGTCTGGCAATAAACTACATTTGCCTGTAGTATGTTCTCTTCCTATAAGCCCTATGGTCTTACCATCTCTACTTCCCAGCACTGAATTAACAGATGCTGTCACACTGCCTAAAAAACAACAACAACAACAACAACAACAAACAGTGGCTGGGATCCTAACGAAGCCCTCACACATACACAGAAAACATTTCACACTGAGATATCTCCCAAGCTCGAATTCCTTTCAGGTGGTATTTAACTTAATGTAATATTTTGTTATAGGTTTTGTACCCAAGCAATACTGATTTTTATTTTTGATTTTCTTTTACTTGTTTGCTTTCTCTTTGGTTTTGATTATCAGGGTAATCTGGACCGGTAGTTGGGAAGTGGCTTTTGCTTTTCAGTTGTTTTAGGAAAGCTGAGGATTTTGTTGTTTCTTTGCTTGCTTGTTTCTGTTTTAAAGACAGAGTTTTACTCTGTAGCGCAGGCTCTGCGTGGCATGCACCGTGTTGAGTAGGCCCCAAACTTGCAGTGCCCCTCCTGACTCAGCCTTCTCTTGCTGGGCTTACAAACAAGAGCCAGAAGGCCTGCCTCAGGAGCTGGTGTTGACAGACAAAGCCTGATGATGTGTCAGGCATCGTGGAGGCCTTTATGTCATGGATTTGGTTTCTACAGTAAATCAATGTGCTTCTGCTGATGTTTAACTTATAACCCAACTATGACAATTTCTGTTTCCCAAGGAATTACTTCTTTTTGCCTTCATTTAGCAAACATTAGCATCACCATTGCCAGACTTAGTGTGGGATGCTCTGGGAGCTGTTCTTTAACTGTTGATATTCATAAAATATTTTCTCTTTCTCTGACAACAGTGGTTGATTTTGCATTTCTGGCCTCCTGCCAAGACAGGAGCAAGGGCATGTCCCATTTTCTGACCAAGGATAGAACTCAGAGCTGTTGCTTACAAGGTACATGCCCTAAATTGGTTTGAGCACTTTCTAGCTCCTGTTGTCATTAGCAGTCCCAGATGTCCGGTGTGAACTGTGTTTTTTAAGTCATTCTCTATCACTAAAGTTTCTGTTCCTTATACAAATCCTACCCTCCCACTTCCTTGTATATATATCTTTCATTTTTTATTGAAACTTGAATATTTTAGATAATATGTTGCAGTGATTTCTTTTATTGGAGGGTGTTTCTGAGACATAGTCTTACTCTGCAGTAAAGGCTAACCTAGAAATCACTGGTAGCCTAGGCCTACCCTAAACTCCCAGCATTCTTCTTTCTTAGCTTCCAGAATGCAGGGATATAGGCTGGGTGAACTATACTCTGTCCATCAAAGCGATTTTGAGTAGTGTGTCTTCCTATGTTTTAGAGTTTATTGGTATGGTCTACTTTTTTCATTTAACGATTTGACAGGACTTCAACTAAAGTGCTTATTACTTATATTACATCCTCGGTGTCACTCTTAGTGGAGAACAGCATTGAATTTAATCTCTGGCTCTTGTTATCATATCTAACTATGGCTTTGTATTAATTATGTGCTAATCTATTGTTTTTTTTTGTCCCAGGCACTGGGGTGTGTGTGTGTGTGTGTGTGTGTGTGTGTGTGTCTGTATCTGTGTGTTTGTGTTCTCTCACACGGATACACACACACACACACACACACACACACACACACACACGCATGTATACACGCACATCATGTGATCAGACATTGACTTTGGGTGTCTTCCTCTATTGCGCTCCACTTTGCTTTTTAATTTTAATTTTTTTCTTTGAGATAGGATCCCTCTATGTAGCCCTGGCTGTCCTGAAACTTACTCTGTAGACCATGCTGGCCCCAGAACTCACAGAAATCTACCTGCCTCTACCTCCAGAGTACTGGGATTAAAGGTATGCACTACCACTGCCAGCAGTCTTTAAATTTATTTATTTCATAGGTAAGGGTATCTTGTATGCACACATGTCTGCATACCACTTGTGTGCTAGGTGTTCAGGGGAGGCAGGAAGAAGTAACTGGATCCCCTTGGATGAAGCTGTTGATAGTTGTAAAACACCTATTTATAGGTGTCTTATAGGTGCTGTGAATGAACCTACATCCTCAGGAAGATCAGACTATGTACTTTACTGCTGAGTCAACCTACATTATGTTTTTACGATAGGATGTGGTAGTTTGAATGAGATATCTACCATAGTCTCAGGCATTGGGATACTTGGTCCCTAGTTGGTGCCATTGTTTGGAAAGGCTAGGGAGGCACAGCCTTGTTGAAGGAATTGTCACTGGAGGCAGGCTTTGAGAGTTTAAAAATCTGCACCATTTTGACTTCACTGTTTCTGCCTTATGCTTGCAGTTCAAGATGTTCAACCGTGCCTGCCGCCTGCCGCCTCCACTCCTTCATGGAACTGTAAGCCCAAATAAACTCTTCCTTCTATAAATTGCCTTGGCCATGTTTTATGACAATAACAGAAAAGTGACTGATGCACAGGGTTTCTCATTGAACCTGGAGCTGGCCAGCAAACCTGTGGAATCCATCTGTCTCTATCCGTAAGTCCTGCACTGTGCCGTCATGCCCAGCTTCTAAAGATATGCTTGGGATCTGAACTATTGAACTATCTCCCCCATCTCTCCCATGGCTCTTGGTAATGTTGTTCCAAAATGTGACTCAAATAAATTTGCATCCTTTTGTAAAGGTACTGTTTGAAGCCTATGAAGAAATTCAAGAATGGCCACTCCCAAACATGGTGCTTTATTATGCTTGCTATATCAAATGAGAGTAGAAGATACTAGGAAGGTATACCTCGGTCTGCTTATAAAGCTCAGACCTACTGAGGAATATAATAATCACCTCTATTCTCTTTCTTGAGTTTTCTTTTCTTTTCTTTTCTTTTCTTTTCTTTTCTTTTCTCTCTTCTCTTCTCTTCTCTTCTCTTCTCTTCTCTTCTCTTCTCTTCTCTTCTCTTCTCTTCTCCTCTCCTCTCCTCTCCTCTCCTCTCCTCTCCTCTCCTCTCCTCTCTTCTTTTCTTTTCTTTCCCCCTTAGAGACAGGGCTTCTCTGTGTAGCCTTGGTTGTCCTGGAATTCACTCTGTAGACCAAGCTGACCCTGAACTCAGAAGGCATGCACCACCATCCCTGGCTTTTCCTTAGGTTTTCATTAAGCTGATTTGTGCCACAGGGAGAAAGACTGGAAACTATATATACCGAGATACACCTTTGTCATACCTACATCATTGCCTTATCCTTAGGTATCATTTAATAGACCATAAAAGCCAGGCAGTGCTGTCACATGCTTTTAATCCCAGCACTTGGGAGGCAGAGGCAGGTGGATCTCTGAGTTCGAGGCCAGCCTGTTCTACAGAGTGAGTTCAAGGACAACCAGGGATACACAGAGAAACCCTGTCTCGAAAAAAGTAAAAATTCCATAAAAATAGTCTGTCTAGAGCAGTGGTTCTCAGCCTTCCTAATGCTGCGAGTGGCCCTTTAATGCAGTTCCTCATGTTGTGGTGATTCCCAACCATACAATCATTTTCATTGCTGCTTCATAACTGTAGTTTTGCTACTATCATGAATCACAATGTAAATATTTTTGGAGATAGAGGTTTGCCAAAGGGGTTGTCACCTATGGTAGTTTGAGTACCACTGGTTTATAGGATCCACAGAAAGTCCTAGCCCATTCCATGTTTCTCTTAAGTTTACTGAATTCTCATAAAAATGATTTTGCTACTCCCATTTAAAGTGTAAACATCCCCCACTTTCCTGTTCCCCTGTAGAAAATAGGGTTACCTGTAAGCTTCTAAATTAAGTGAGACTCATGGATAGTTACCTTTAATTTGCAAGCTTTTTCTCTTATTCAGTCTGTCACTTCCTACTAGTGAGCTTTCACATAAGGCAGACTGAGTGAGGAGTTAGACTAGTTTTCTTTGCTAAGCTAGTCTTACTAGTTCTTACTAGTTCTTACTCTTCAGTTTAATACCTTCAGCTAGTTAGAATTTCCTGTTTGTTGTTTTCCACCAACATCTCTATTGTGATTGGGAGCATCCTTAGGCTTTTGCTTCCCCCCATTGTGTTCCTAATCAGTTTTCTTGCGGATGCCTTTCTGGGCTCTGTCTTCCTTCATCCTGGCCTAAGCCTCTGTCTGCCCCATTGCAGCTGAGGCTTGCTTTTCTCAGAGTGATACATCTTTGTAGGGTGTTTGGCAGGGATCCATTGCCTCTGGTTTCCTAAACAACTCTATTACTCTCAGGTGGCTTTTGCACTGTGTGTCAGAGCTCTTGTTCCATGTAACTGTCTTGACTCCTGTAGTAAGCCTTATGTTGTAGTGCTATATGATGCTCCTTAGCCTTGTGACTGGCAGGGAGTGTGCCTCATCTGCTTGATTTATTATATCTCAGTTTTGGATTGTGTGGTGGTTCCCTACTCCCTACTCCTGCTCTCTGCTCCATCTCCCAATTGTAGACACAGTATTTATTTCTACCTTTTCCCCAGAGCTGTTTTATTTAACCCCTTCCAGTCCATTCACCAGGGTCAGATGGCTTTCACACCATCTGGCTGTAGTATTTGTTGCCCTTCTCGTATGGAATAAGGATTTTGTTCTGTATAGGAGAGGAAGATCTAGGTTGGGCTTCTTGGTGTGTGTGCCATTTTTTTCCAACTCTCCCCACACTGTTTATGCCTAAAGGGTGTGGTCCATGGGTCATTTCCCAGTGTTCTCCTCAGCCTTCTGTGTGTCCTGAACACATAAATGAAGAAAATCCCAGAGGAGTGAGCAAAGTTCCTCATTTTTTATACTTTTTATTCTTGTGCTTGTTAACACATGTCCCAGCCACTTCTCTTGATGTCTTAGTGAAGAGGCGGTCAGATCCGTTGGAACTGAAACTGTGAGCTGCCATGTGGATGCTGGAAATGAAGGCAGGTCCTCTGCAACAGCAGCCAGTGCTCTTAACCACTGAGCCATCTCTCTAACCCTTAATTATCAATTTACCCTTTACAATCTCTCTATTTTTTTCCTCCTTTGTGATAGGATCTCATGTAGTCCAGAATGGCTCTTGCCTACAGTAAGATACCACACCAAGCCGGGCAGTGGTGGCTCACGCCTTTAATCCCAGCACTTGGAAGGTAGAGGCAGGCAGATTTCTGAGTTTGAGGGCCAGCCTGGTCTACAGAGTGAGTTCCAGGACAGCCAGGGCTACACAGAGAAACCCTGTCTCGAAAAATCGAGAGAGAGAGAGAGAGAGAGAGAGAGAGAGAAGAAAGGAGAAAAAGAAAGAAGAAGAAAAAAGGATTTAACGCTTGTGCAATTTCCCCTGGTGTGCGTGCTTTCAGGAGACTGTCTCATTGTTTACCTTGTTCTGATGTAGGACCTCCAGCCAGCCAGCTCTTCCTGTAGGACACCTATGCTAGTTTGCAGAAAAGCAGACAGCTCAGGCCTCCTAGTTCAAGATCTTAGGTCCAGACCAGGGAATTGGGCCACTGGGTAAAAACACTTGCAGTGCTAGTCAGACAACCTGAATTTGTCCCCCGGAGCACAGTGGCACATCTATAAACCCAGTACTGCTCCAGTGAGATGGGTGGAACAAAAAGGAAGAATCAGCCAGAAGCTTGCCGGCCAGCTAACCCTGAGAAGGCCGCCCAGTGGCAGACCTGATCCTGAAGGTTCTTGTACCCTGACTCTCTCACACACTCCAGCATCACACTTCGACACTTGATGGGGGGGGGGGGGCACCCTTACCCTTTCAGTCTGGTAGAATGATCTAAAACCCCCAAATAGGGACCCTCCCAGTTACTCCTTTTTCTCTCCCTTAGCCTCACCTTCTGTATGTTCAAACAGGGCTTCTTCCCCTTGTTCTGTGTCTCCTCATCAATTAGACTGAAACTTTCCGCTGATATACTTATTCCACCTCACCCCACCCCACCCCACCCCACCCCCAACATAAATGTTGCTCCCAATAACCAGAGCTTTGACTGGTTGCATGTAGAATAGAAGATATGTGATTATTTCTTACTCTTTCCTCATAATCTTAGGGTTAATGACAGCCGTTGGCACAGGAACTATGTACCTTGTACACTACTATTCCTTATCCCAAGACATACAGGAAATCCTTGATGCCATTTCTCAGTCTTTAACAAGAATCTAGGATTGGGCCTGCGCAGGTGGCTCAGAGGTTAAGAGAGCTTGCTCCTTTCCCAGAGAATCTTAGTTCCCAGCACCTGCAACTGCCTATAACTCCAATTCAGTAAGTTCTAGAGGACCCAACTCACTCTTCTGGCCTGTGCAAGCACCAGACACTGGGGCAGTACTTATGCATGCATAAGTGAGGAGTGTGTCCATCTCAGAAAGGGGCCTTTTCAGGGAGCAAAGCCTTAAACAGAGAGAGCTGCGGAAAAGGACACACTCAGCTTCTCCGGCACCCAGGGCCTAGGGGCCACTAAACAGTGACTCACCACAGAAGCCAAAGGCTCACTACGCTCATTGTCCTGCAGAATTTTCCAGCTGTCCCTTTATCTCAAAATGTATTTGGGATTTTTTAAGCGCCTGCCCCAGCCCAAACTACAAAGTTTAATGCACCTTTTAACCCAATTTGGTAATGTCAACCGACTTGGGGTGTTCTTGCGGTACACGTCTCCCTCACTACGGACCACAACACCCTTTGCTTTCTGTGACTGACCTAAAGCATTGCTGTAGACTATGCATACTGTGCCATTGGCTCAATAAACCTTTTGCCGGAAGGACATTCTGACTGGGCGCCTCCTTTGACCCCCACCCCCAGTGATGGGGAAGCTGAGCAAATGTGTTGAAATAAAACAAGACAGTTTGCTGCATCTGTTAGCTCTCTACATCTGCTGCTCTCTCCCTAGCGCTAGGATTGAACTTTAATCGCACTTTAGTGCTTTGAAGCACTTCTACTGTGCTACCAAGTGAATGTAATCTTTTAAGTTCTTGTGATATAAGCAACGTTTACAGCATCTTCACAATGTTTAAAAGCCATCACAAGAAACTTGTTCTTTTTCTTGTAAGAAAGCAAACTCATCATCCATTCATTTTTATTTATTTATTTGCTGGTTTGTTTGTTTGTTTGTTTCTGTGTGTGTGTGTGTGTGTGTGTGTGTGTGTGTGTGTGTGTGTGTATCTGTGTATCTATGCTTTCAGAAGCTGGAAAAAGGTGTCACATCCCCTGGAACTGGAGTTCCAGGCAGTTGTTAGCTGCCACATGGGTGCTGGGAACCTAACCTGTGTCCTCTTCTTGAACAGCCGGTGCTCTTATCTGCTGAGCCATCCCTCNACGTGCATCACCACCGCCTGGCTAGCAGAGTGCTTTTACCAACATGAACGAGGTCCTAGGTTCAATCCCCAGGAGGGGCAAAAGAAGAAAAAAGAGATATTGTAATTCATAATTAAACTAGATAATTTAAATTATTCCTTCATTGAAGCATCAACTGAGAAATGGATACTGTGTTATTGGCATGGAAAGACCGATCTCATTGCGCGTCATCCTCATAGCTTTTGTGTGAGCAGATACAGACCTGACTGTCAGGTTTATGGCTGTCACCCTTACTCACGGAGCCATCTCATTGGTTCCTGTATAGACTTTTTAACCTTGTCTTTCTGAACTCCTTTGTTCTATGACTAGTCTTCATAATAATACTGTTTTGTCTAAACCATGCCTTATCTGCCTAAAGGACCAGGAACAGGAGAAAATTTCAAGAATAATTGAGAATCAAATGTTTTTTTTTTTTTTAATAATTTTATTCAGACTATACAATTGAAAAGCTGCTCTGCCTTCTGAGTGCTGGGAGTAATTACTCTACCATGACTGGTTGCAGGAATTTTTAATACTTAGGTCCTTAAAGATATATTTAAATATATAAGTTTAAAATAAAAACTTTTATGATAATATATACCACAAACTATTCAGAAGGAACCTAACTTGCTTTGCATACAAACCATAAAGCCTTTGTAATTATGGTCTTAAGCTAATTAAGTTCTAGGCCAACCTGGGCTAAAGAGTGAGTTCTACAACAACCAGGACTAAACAGAGAAACTTTCTCTCTTAAAACAAAACAGACCAAAAAAAAAAAGAAAGAAAAAGAAAGAAGAAAAAGAAAAAAAATCACTGAAACTCTTACTTTTCAATTGTATAGTCTGAATAAAATTAATAAAAATCATGAAATTCTCAATAATTATTCTCTCCTGTTCCTGTTGTTATTATTAACTAGTAAAACTAGGTAATTAGGCAAAAAGATAAAAGTCAGTGAACAAAAAGGATGCTAAGGAAAGGCAGGATGTACTGGTAAGTGACATCTTCTCATCTCTGGGATAAAGTCAGTACACAGTAGAGGTAGTGATAAGAAAAGGCCCTTTTTTGTGCTGCTATTGTGGCTGTGAGTAATCACTTTCTTTTTGGATAGATGTCTTGGCTTCCCGCAGGCAGCCCTTCCTCCTTAAACTCCCCTTTGCGTTTGTTTGGCCACATTTCTTGCCTTGGCTTCCGTATAGTAGCTTTGATTTCTTTGTTTTTGGTACCCAAGGAATGTCTTTTCTACTCTTTGATGTTTCTTACAGATTATTAATGTGTTATTCTTTATACAGTATTTCTACTTTGAGTTGCTTTGCTTAGGCAACTCCTCAGTTTATTTATTTATTTTTTATAGCATATAACTTGCTTCCAAGTATTAAGGAATTAACATAATTGCATATAAAATAAAATAGTTCATGGAATTAGCATACATTAGCTTTTTTTCTTTGCTGCTGCTGGTGGTGTTAATGGTGGCTGCTGCAGCTGTGGTGTTGATGGTGGCGGTGGCGCTGGTGCTGGCAGCAGTGGTGGCGCTGGTGCTGGCAGCAGTGGTGGCGCTGGTGCTGGCAGCAGTGGTGGTGGTGGTGCTGTTGTTTGAACAGGGTTTTGAGTATCCCTGGCTGGCCTTAAATTGGAGTTCCCAGAATTTCTATGATCCTGATTTCACCTTCCAGGCCCAAACCAACACAGCCTTGCAAACTGTGATTCAGTATCAAGAACAGAATATTCACATTATTACTTATATAACAACATGATAAATACATTTTGCTACCTCCCTATTCATGAAGTCGCTTGAAAATTATTATTTTTATTTAGCAAACAAACAAGTGGGTTTTATTACAGCATTTGCATACATATATACCTCAAACTCACAAAAATCAGCCTACCTTGGTTTCCTGAGTGTTGGGATTACATGCAGATGCCTGACTTGATAATTTTACTTTGAATTGTTTCAAGACTCTTCACACCAACTTCCAGAGTCACTGTACCAGTAAAATAAAAGTTTCTCTTTCTCCACACCATTGTTGGCTTTCCCCCCTTTCCACAATCTCAAACGTAGTCCCAACTTGCATTTCCTTGATGGCTTAGGGTGATGGACATATTTTCAGATATTGGCCACTTGTGTGTGTTCAGTTTCATTTACTGGCTGGATAATTTGTGGGGTTTTGAAGGGTTTAATTTCTTTATAAAGAACCTGTCGATGTTAACCCTTTGTCTAATGTACAGTTGGCGAAGACTCTTTTTTTAAAACCCCATTTTGTGGACTGTCTCATCATTTTCATGACAATATTCTTTAAATGTTATAGATTTCATTCTTTGATATTTAATTTATTATTATTATCATTACTACCATTATTATTAGTGTTTGTGTGCATTGCTGTGCTGTGTGTGTGGGGTCAGTTCTCTCCTTTCACCTTTATATGTGTTCAAGGGTATCATGCACCTTTACCTGTAGGGCCATCTCTCTGGGCCTTTCATATTATTTTTACCCTAACATTAGAATACACTGTTTTCATCTATCACAAATTGCAAAGAAAGGCCGTGTGTAAAGGAATAGCAACAGGAATGTCATTGTATTGATGCTGCCTTTCCATTATGGTGTTCATCACACAAGTCTATGCATGTGATAACATGAAATGTTAATATGGCTTGGGTACTGTGCTTTTTATTTTTTCTTAATGCTGATAATAGCTTTTTCATTTTTATTATATATTTTCTTATTTACATTTCAAATGCTATCCCTAAAGTTCCCTATACCCTCCCCCCCCATCCCCCACCCCTGCCCTGCTCCCTTACCCGCCCACTCCCACTTCTTGGCCCTGGAGTTCCCCTGTACTGGGGCATAAAAGTTTGTAAGACCAAGGGGCCTCTATGTGCTTGATTGATTGATTGATTGATTGATTTGATTTTTCGAGACAGGGTTTCTCTGTGCAGTCCTGGCTGTCATGAAACTCACTTTGTAGACCAGGCTGGCCTCAAACTCAGATATCCACCTACCTGCCTCTGCCTCCTAAGTGTTGTGGTTGCAGGCATTCCACCACTGCCCGGCTTGTACTGAGCTGTATTTACGGGCAATGTGATTGCTTGGAAAAATCTGGGAGGTGTGTGCAAGGTGGCTATATTGTATTTGTCTCATACTAATAACTTTCTAGCACAACATGTAAAAATGTAAATCATCAAGGTAAAAGAAAACAGTCTGGAGAGATGGCTCAGCGGTTCAGAGCACTGGCTGCTCTTCCAGAGAGCCCAGGTTCATCCATGTGGCAGCTTACAACTGTCTGTAACTTCTGTGTCCTGATAGGACACCCTCATACAGACATATGCACTCAAAACACCAATGTTCATAAAATATAAATAAATAGGTAATTAAAAAACAATCTGAATATAGGAGAGTGACAGTTTGCAAATGATAGGAAAAAATGAAAAATGATATGAGCAAGTAAAAGAGAAGATTGGTAGGGGTTGGGAGTTTAGCCCAGCAGCGGAGAGCTTGCCAGCAAAGCCTGCTGTCCTCAGATAGGGGGGAGGGGTTGGGGGGGACAGTGAGAGGCAGTGGGGGGCCAGTAGGAGGCAGTAGGGGGTGGGAGGCACTGGTGGGGGGCAGTAGAAGGCAGTAGGGTGCCCTGGAGAGTAAAAACTAAATAACAAGATTAGTGTAAAAGAAACTGACTCCAAAATGGGACCACTGCTTCACTGCCTGCGGGCCATTCCTAAATGCCAGGTTTTTGTTTGTTTGTTTGGTTTTGGTTTTGGTTTGTTTGTTTGTTTTTGGATAAAACAAAGACAGAACTTATAATAAATGAAACAAATACTGAACTAGAGGGGAAAAGTGTTCCAAACGTTTATGTGAAAACAACAGGTCTTGGTTTCTCATTATCAGTTAAAACAGATAAAATGCTAACGTGAGTTTTGTCAAATGGAAAGATGAAGACACAAAACTTAAAGTGAGAATGTATTGGTTAAGTAGTCACTCAAATCCATAAGAGAATAAATTCATGGAGGTACGAATTAACAAAGTTTCCGCATGAATATTTCAAAACAACTACAGTGATTTATGAAGGTAAACATAACATAAAAAAGAGTCAAGGCAGAAAAAGTCAGCATAAAATGGCATTTGCAGGAGCTCTCCGCTGCTGGCTGAAGGCCTCCCCTAACCATGCTGGCTGTAGCCTGGCCTGCGAGCACTGTATGTGCATCCTGACCTGCTCTTGCTCAATGCTTTTGAAATCATCATCACGCTGGTAGCTGGCTGCCAGCTGTCAAACATCTGGAGCATCACCTCCAAATGTCCTTGATTTGGTGGAGATGCTTCAAAGAGGGCAGCTCCTATTCTCATGGCTACCAGAGCTACATGGAGTCTGGGAAATAATGGCAGGCACCCCCCACTCTTTTGCAGACATATCCTGGTCATTTGTTTCATCCCCTCTTTCTCTTTCCTCTGTAGACCCCAAATGACTGTTTTTTTCTGAGAGTGACTGGAGGCCTCCTGGCTCAGGTTGCTGCTCTTTTCCAGATCATCCTCCTGATAATCTGCACTGTGAAGGACACACAGACCTTTAGCTTTCATGCTAACTCTGGTCCCCTTTCCCCCTATTTCTTTAAGAGATTATTAATGTCATTCATGGACAGGGCAACATGGTGGGGCTTTGTGAAAAGATAAAGCCCACATGGCAGAATGAGGGTCCCTTATTATCATTTTAGAGGAAGGGTAAGGTCCTCCAGCACTTGAGTAATGCACATGCTTGCTGTCTCATCCTGGCTGGCAGTGGGGATGGAGGGAGCCTGTTAGCCTGGAGCCTATAAGCTGAGTCAGCTATGAGGGTGGAGATAGTAAGAATGTAGGAGAACTAGTTATTGGAAGAACTTTTTTTTTTTTTTTTTTTTTTGGTTTTTTGAGACAGGGTTTCTCTGTATAGCCCTGGCTGTCCTGGAACTCACTTTGAAGACCAGGCTGGCCTCGAACTCAGAAATCCGCCTGCCTCTNCCCCCCTCCCCAGTGCTGGGATTAAAGGCGTGCTCCACCACGCTCGACTTGGAAGAAATTTTTGAAGTAGCAGGGCCCTGACTAACAATCTTGACTTCTGTTTCTGTTAGATAGGTTTTAGAATGCCATAAGATAGTTTGTTTCAAAGGTGCATTAAGCTTTAAGTCCAGCTACAGATGAGCAGAAAACACTAGTCCTTGCGAATGCATGCTAGGCTACCAATTTCCTAACCCCCCAAAGTCTGCTTCACCACACACCCTTCACCCCACCTACAAGTGTAGAGAATTAAATTACTCGTAGCTAAACTGCATAGCTATGCACCTGATAAGCTGGACCAAATAAACAAGACGTAATACATAGAGATGAACCTGTTTTGTTAAGAAAATATATAAGTAAGTAAGTAAGTAAATAAATAAATAAATAAATATGAAATAGGAAAAGATAATGCCTAGATGAAATGTTAAGATTGTCCAGATTGCGCACGCCTTTATTCCCAGCACTCGGGAGGCAGAGACAGGCGGATTTCTGAGTTCGAGGCCAGCCTGGTCTACAAAGTGAGTTCCAGGACAGCCAGGGCTATACAGAAAAACCCTGTCTCGAAAAACTAAAAAAAAAAAAAGATTGTCCAGATTAGGGCAGACCTGAGCGAGCAGGGTTGACCGGAACGAGGAAAAAAGATTGTCCAGATTATGGAAGGAAGGAAGGAAGGAAGGAAGGAAGGAAGGAAGGAAGGAAGGAAGGAAGGGGAGGAAAGGTCATGGGTTAGAGCATATACATTTCTCAGTGCACTGGGCCAGCCCCTCCCCCCCCCCATTCCAGGCTGATGCAAATAATAAGCTGCTTTGCTTTCACTTCTGAGTCTCTAATGCTCTTCCCTCCCTCTTTTTTTTTTAATTAGTTTTTTTTCTTGTAATATATTTTGATACTATTCACCATCTACTCCACACTTCGTTTAGATCCACTCCCCCTTTCGTACCCACCCAACTTTGTTCTTCTCAAACCCTCCAGTACTCTCATTGTAAAGCAAGTATTGCTTACAGTTGGGGAAAGGGGATGATGGGCAGGTCAGCATCCTAGGGGATCTCTCTCTCTCTCTCTCTCTCTCTCTCTCTCTCTTTTTCTCTGGTCAAGAGTGGCATACTCATCAATGGGGCCTTGGAACAGTCTCAGAAATTTTGAAGAAGGAAGGTTCTGTGTGAGAGAGGTCCTTCCTCAATAGCCTCCAAGCCTGCTAATGTCTGTCTACCTAACATTCTCCCATCAAGACTTAAGACTCGCCGGGCAGTGGTGGCACATGCCTTTAGTCCCAGCACTCGGGAGGCAGAGGCAGGCGGATTTCTGAGTTCAAGGCCAGCCTGGTCTACAGAGTGAGTTCCAGGACAGCCAGGGCTACACAGAGGGCCTAATGTTTAAGAGAACTGGTGTTCTTCTACAGGAACTCAAAAATTATTTCCCAGCACCCATGTTGGATGGCTCACAACTCCAGTTCCAGGGCCTCCCACACTTTTCTCTGCCTTCTGTGGGTACCCACACACATGTAACACACACACACACACATACACGCGCACACACACACATATAAAAAGAAATGAATGAAGGCTGGAGAGATGCTCAGCAGTTAAGAGCACTGGCTGCTCTTCCAGGGGGCGCAGGTTCAATTCCCAGCACCCACAGGGCAGCTTACAACTGTCTGTAATTCCAAGATCTGACACCCTCACAGGCAATACACCAATGCACATAAATAAATAAATAAATAAATAAATAAATAAATAAATAAATAAATTTAAACTGCTGAAATAAAATTTTAAAAATACTTTTTTGTTTGTTTTATTTTTGTTTTTCAAGACAGGGTTTCTCTGTGTAGCCCTGGCTGTCCTGGAACTCACTCTGAAGACCAGGCTGGCCTCTAACTCAGAGATCTGCCTGTCTCTGCCTATTGTCTCCAACATTATGACTGATTTCCAACATTATGATTGATTTTTTTTTTTTTTGCTCTTTATTTTGATGCAGGATGTCACTAGGTTGCCCAGGCAGCTCCGTTAAGCAATCTTTGCCAAATTGGTCTACCCCAGATTCGGGTAACTACCGTCCTTTTTTCTGTTGTCTCTGTTGGTTTGACTATTCTAGGTCTAGAACATGTACTTGTGCAGTATTTATTCCTTTGTGTCTGGTATATTGCATTTAGAATTCTATTTTCAGTACTCGTCTGTGCACCATGCATCTGAATTTCAGGTTACGAAACCCCTGTCTTAAGGAGAGGGGTAGTTATCTGTCTCCACAGCAGTCAGACTGATCCCATTTGCTCCAGTGTGACCCAGTGTTATGAACCAGGCAGCGACGGGATCTTTCATTGCTTATTTTTTTTTAAAGATTTATTTTTATTTTATTATATGTAAGTACACTGTAGCTGTCCTCAGACACTCCAGAAGAAGGAGCCAGATCTCGTTACGGATGGTTGTGAGCCACCATGTGGTTGCTGGGATTTGAACTTATCACCTTCGGAAGAGCAGTCGGGTGCTCTTACCCACTGAGCCATCTCACCAGCCCCTCATTGCTTATTTTAAAGCCTTCTTCAGTTCAAGCTGTTTAGGGACGAAGTATTCCCTAGAATAAAAGGTACTTTTGTATGGGACTATTATTAAACCACACCCCCTCAAGTTAGATCACAGATTTTCTCATCTTTTTTATTAAAGATTAGACCTATGTGTCTTTTCTCATTTTTACCAAAGTCTTTTTCTCCTCTTTTTTCATGCTTCTGTTATTTCCTTGGGTTCCAAGTTCTTGGATCCCAGGAAGGACCCTTCACTTAAACTGTACTTTCCCCAGCTATAATAAGTGGCAATCCAACACCTCTAATTAATCCTTTTTTTAAAAAAAATCAAATTCACCTGCTAAATCAGAGGCCAACATGGAGGATGCTAGCTGTGGCTGCTTTTCTTATAATTCCTCCTTTATACCAACAGGCTCCTGCTGGGCTGCAGTTCCTGCCCCAAAGCATTTCTATCTCATAGCAGTAGCGCAGCAACTTCCATATAGCCAGGTGCTGATACTCTCTGCCCTTCCGTGCTACTCTCAAAGACTAACATTTGAAACCTTTCGCTGTTCTCAGGCATCTCCATATTCAAGTGTTAGATTCCACTCATCAGGCAGGTATGCTACCCCAAACCAGAGGGTTGAAGACTGCCTTCCTGGGATCCCTCTTACAGACACCCCACCCAATGGCTCAGCCTTAGTTACACATCTTACCTCTCCTAGCAGGAACCATGCAACCAATACTGTAGCAAAAACGGCACGCTAGCGCACACCGTATGGGTTGGGGGTGTGGTGGTTTCCAGTGAGGAGACTGCTTCGTGGAATTTTCCCCTTAGATGACCCCCACCCACCCCACCCGGGCCCCCCCAGTTTGCTCAGCCTCAATTGTATGGCTTGCTTTCTATAGAGAAGATCACACCATCGCTCCTCTCCAACTCATCTTTGCTCCTGTCAGGTCCCTGTTGGGACACTGAAGTTTGTTGTGACACACTTTTGGGGGGAATGCAACACATACATACTCATCTACTTGACCCAAAAAAGGGAGCCTATGGTAGACAAAAGTCATGACTGCACCAAAGTCCAACTTGGTGAAGCAGTTGTGAGCTTTAATTGGAGTGACTACAAGGAGTATGGGTGAGTGGTCAGTCACAGATACCGAGCCAAGAGCATTTTAGTCAGGAAAAGCTTATCTTTGGAACTCTCTGAAAAACTTGGAGGAAATTCAACCAGCCTCTAGACAGCTGGGCTAGTCAGTCTCCTTTCTCTTCCAATGGTTGTTTACTACTTCAGTAAAGCTGGGCAGAAGCCTTTGAGAGTCTTGTTACATTTCTATTCAGTAAGAGATACCTGAAGGCCTCCTCTCCTTAGAGGGGTTGTTTTTGTTCACAGGAAACTGCTACACTACATAGAAGCAAGCAGGAGTGTGGGTGTGGTGGGGGATGATAGTGGTGGTGGTGGTGGTGGTGGTGGGGTGTGTGTGTGTGTGTGTGTGTGTGTGTGTGTGTGTGTGNAGAGAGAGAGAGAGAGAGAGAGAGAGAGAGAGAGTGATTGCCCATCAGAGCTAGAAATAATCTCCATGTCTGTCAACCAGGCAGTTCAGAGACAGACCCAGAGCACTCCTTAAGATCTCCTAGCTTATTTGTATCGTAGCCAACTTAAGCACACTTGCTTGTATAACCAGAATACTGGAGTCTGTGCTAGCTGTCACCACAAAGGCCACTGAGCAGAAACAGTAATTGAATCTTAGCTGTGCTTTACCTAAAAAGCCAGCAGTCTTGAGAAGGTAGATCTTAAAAACAAACAAGTAGACAAAAAAGAAAAGAAAAGAAAAGAAAAAGAAGGAAGGAAGGAGAGAGAAAGAGAGAGAGAGAAAAGAAGAAAGGGAGAAAGAAAGAAAGAAAGAAAGAAAGAAAGAAAGAAAGAAAGAAAGAAAGAAAGAAAGAAAGAAAGAAAGAAAGGAAGGAAGGAGGAAAGAAGATGAAACAAAAAGAGTTCTCCCTGCTCCGTCCGCTCTGCTTCTCAGTAAAGCACACTCTTACAGGGAGGAGTGGGGTAAAGGGGACAAAAGTAGCCTGTCCTTCCAGAGCGCCTCTGGGCAGGTGGCCAACCACATTTCTGAGACTTGTGATGGCTGGGCTTGTCTTCTCGTCATTCCCCAGCATTTTCTCTTTCCTTCTTTTGGATTTTTATGCTCAGGCACATGGACACTCAGTCTAGTGAGTTTTTACAGGGCAAGACACTGTAGAGCTTCCTCCATCTTGTATTCTTGCTGAGACCATTTCAAGTTTAACTAAAATTCTCCATGCTCTTCTTCATGGAGAATTCTGTGGAAGTTACCTAGCTCTTTTCTAAGACCTAAGAAGATGTCCATACTAACTTATCTTCGTTCCGGTTGAGCTGCTCCTTTGTGCAGACCTCCCCCCAGCAGCTGCCCCAAGTAAGGTACCAGGATGGGTTTTGCTCTAAATGCTCAGGGCTACACTTATGCCCTGAATACCTGAGAGCAGTCCCAGCAGCTGGAATCAAGACTTGCAGTTGCTATAAACTGTGTCTGGGGTCGAGAGGGTGTTTTCCCTGTAACAGTCAACCTGTATTTCTCTAGGGGCATGTATCCTAAGAAAGGGGAGTTAGTTAACTCAGAATAGATGCTTAACAGTGGATATAAGTTAACCATTAACATATATGTGCGGTTCCTTTGCATAATCTAAACTACCATGTGCCCTTACACTATAGAACGCAACTCTCCCTCTCCATTCTTCCTGTTCCCTATCATTTGGGTTGGCTTTGCTTCTTTTAAGAAGTCTATCTTTCATCTTTTACTCAAAATAAGCCCTAAAGAAACTACCTTAGAGAAATGTTCTTGTGCCTTATGGTACTGTACAACGGATACAACCTTCCTAATTAAAAACAAAAACAAGATAAAACTCTCAGAAGTAGTACATCTGTGTAATCCCAGGAATTAAAGGCTAGCCTCAGCTACATAATGAGTTTGAGGCCAACCCAGGCTACATGACACCCTCAGGGGTCAGGGGACTCGGGCAGTGGGGGGTGCATACCTTTTTTGTTTGTTTGTTTGTTTGTTTGTTTGTTTTGGGGGCACACCTTTAATCCCAGCACTTTGGGAGGCAGAGACAGGCAGATTTCTGAGTTCGAGGCCAGCCTTGTCTACAGAGTGAGTTCCAGGACAGCCAGGGCTACACAGATAAGAAACTCTGTCTGGAAACAAACAAACAAACAAAACTCCTCCCAAAACAAAAAAAGTTTCAGTTTTATGTGAAATGATCCATGCCAGAGAGTTACCAACTACTGTATTAGTTAAGCCAATCAAGAATATGAGTCCTGCCCAGCAATGGTGGCGCACGCCTCTAATCCCAGCACTTTGGGAGGCAGAGACAGGCAGATTTCTGAGTTCGAGGCCAGCCTGGTCTACAAAGTGAGTTCCAGGACAGCCAGGGCTATACAGAGAAACTCTGCCTCAAAAAACAAAAACATAGAAACAAAAAACAAGCAAACAAAAAGAATATGAGTTCTTTAATAATGGCCAGACCAAGAGAGACTAAGACCGTCCAAAATGTCTCCTGGTGCCACATTAGTATTCAAGGGGGACAGGAGGTTGGAGTAACCTTGTAACATCTGTCTTTTTGCAGAACTTAGTATTTTTCAGACATAATATGACAATTATTTTTTATTTAGGTTTCCTTTAATTATCTTAGTTTTCTGTTTTAGCTTATGCAAGCATTAATTATTTTGGTTAAGACATCTGGACCATTAGTCAGGGTCTCAAGCAGTCCCAAAGTGTTGCCAAGGCAGATGTGGCTATTGGGGGAGAGTATTGAAGCAGTCACAAAATGGAGTCAGGAAAAGATAGCTTTAACCTTAGTCAACTGATATCATCATTCAGGTCTGATAAAGCCTATAGATGACTGCCATTGAAAAAGCATTTCATACGCCGTGCAGTGATGGTACACGCCTTTAATCCCAGCACTTGGGAGGCAGAGGCAGGTGGACTTCTGAGTTCAAGGCCAGCCTGGTCTACAGAGTGAGTTCCAGGACAGCCAGGGCTACACAGAGAAACCCTGCCTCAAAAAAAAAAAATAAATAAATAAAAAACATAAAACAAAAAAACACATGCACAAAAAAGAAAAAGCAGATCAGGCTGGGCAGTGGTGGCACACTCCTTTAATCTCACACTTGGGAAGCAGAGGCAGGTGGACCAAGGCCAGCCTGGTCTACAGAGTGAGTTCCATGATAGCCAAGGTCACTCAGAAAAACCCTGTCTTGAACAACCAAGAAGAAAGGGAAGGAAGGAAGGAAGGAAAGAAGGAAGGAAGGAAGGAAGGAAGGAAGGAAGGAAGGAAGGAAGGAAGGAAGGAAGGAAGGGAAGGAGGGAGGGAGGGAGGGAGGGAGGGAAAAAGAGCAAGCAGTTCAAACTGGCTTAATGGTAGCCTTTAGTCTAGCACCAGGGAGGCAAAAGCAGGCAGATCTTTCCATTGTTGGTCCCGCCCACAGTTAGCAAACTGTATCAGATCCAACACCCTTGTTTGGATCTGTTTTCCATTTTGGCCTAACCACCCCTGAGCCTCCTTCACCTAGTATCCACACAAAAATGCATGTTTGCCTTCCCAGCACTGGAGAAGCTGGAAACAAAGCCAAGAGCCAGTGAAACCAACTGATTAGTGAGCTCTAGCACAAAGAGAGACGCTTATCTCACAAACAAGATAGAACATAAGCCTATAGTCAGGGCCTGGAACTGGGTTATGATTGTGTGGCGATGTATCAGTTGCTGGTTCAATTGGTGAAGTGTGAGTTGTAGGGCTCGTATTACTAAATTGAAGGCATGTAAGCCTCAGCTTTGGCCAGATCTGATTTAAATCGTGGCTTCGTTGCTTGATTTGGTTCTTCAAATTGAAACCAGGGAAAGTACCCAAACCAACTTTGAATCAAAGAATGTAACTTTTTTGACAATTTACAACCTCTGCCTTCTCCAGGGGGACCCAGTGGATCTCACCTGGTTTGGGCCAAGCCATCTATCCTTAAAGCACGGAGGGCAGGATCCTTGTACAAGGTCCCTAGGCATCCTGAGAACGCTGCACAGTCTTTTCCATTCCTGGAACTTCAGGCTCCCTGGGGCAGGGGTGAGGATGAAGAATTTCTGCCTTTATATTTGAAGCATTAAGTCTTTTGACAAGGAGGACGGTATTGGGGGGGGTGTCAAGGGAAGAAATTGCCACATTGGTCAGTGAGGATCCTTATCTTCCTAGTGAATGTGACTCTCCTACTTTGCCAGGCTGAAAATCCCAGCCTCGTCTACCCCCTCACCAAGTTAGTGGATGCACAGGATGTGAGTCCCTCTCCTGTAGTCATCAGCCCATTATCTACCTGACCACTCTTTACAGAGCTCACCCTTTCCCCTGTGCATCTCTGGAACAAGCCACCACAGCACAGACAGAACCTTGGGATCATACTCGATTTAACTCTACTAGTAGCTCTGTTAGAAAATGACCAATACTCAGGGCAGTGGTGGCGCACGCCTTTAATCCCAGCACTCGGGAGGCAGAGGCAGGCGGATTTCTGAGTTCAAGGCCAACCTGATCTACAAAGTGAGTTCCAGGACAGCCAGGGCTACACAGAGAAACCCTGACTCAAAAAACCACACCAAAAAAAAAAAAAAAAAAACCAAACCAAACCAAACCAAACCAAAAAAACACCAACATGACATGTGGTCACTCTTACTGGGATTTGAACCCAGTAAATCGGGTCCTAGAAAGAAATCAGACCTTTTCAGACTCATCATTGGGATTTGACCAAGACAATACAATAGGCAGCAGTAGAAAGCAACACAGACAAATCAGCAAACCGGAGAGCCTTCCCAACATAGTGTTAGGCAAGTGAGAGAGCCACAGAGTAAGCCAGAAGGAATGTGAGCACATCTTGTGCCTCTCAGCTCAAAGGGCATACACATTTGTGATATGCCAAGTATCTATTTTCCTCTAAGGTGTGTCCCTGGAGCCCTGCCTGGATGGAGCTCCAGAGTTTGTGGATATGGAAGATACTCTTGGGACTCTTGGGTCCACTTTATTTTTACCAAGATAGCCACTATTTAAAAAAACCTTTACCCAGAGAATTTCTTTGCAGCATGCCAGTCCAGCCCAACACCAAACGAGGCAGTACAAAACACACAGAGGCACATGCATGAAGTAACAGAATCAGTTTATATTAAATGTAAGAGAAAAGACAACAACCACAGGCCAACGCCTGCTCAACCAGTGGGCAGGGGAAAACAGACAAAAACAACGGAAATAAAACGAAAACCCAAATGGCAAAAACAACTAGGCAGACATCAATGCCAAAGCTCCACAGGGCCATGCTGTAACTAAGAGGTCCTTCTTGTGGCTATTGGCACAGTGAATGCCAGCTATGGAGGTCTTCCGGTGAGGTAAGCGCTTGTGAGATCTCCCAGAGGGATGTGGGCATTAGCGTGTCATACAAATCTGGATACATCACACTGAAAACCTGGAAGGAGACACAGAGGAGTTGAAAATGTCTCTACCATTAGTAGTTCCTGAGAGAGGCCAATTTGTATTAACATAAAATTACAACAATATGCAATTATAAGAATCCACTACAGTTCACCAGCTAGTACCTCAACATCAATTTTAAATACAAAATAATGGTGTTAATTAGATTTCTATTATTAGATCAAATAACTGAGATAATCGATCTAAAAAGAGAAAATGTTCATTCAGCTCACAGTTTCCATACGTCCACACCATTGGCTGCTTGATCTGGGACAGTGGTGAGGTACTTAAGGGATCTTTCAACTCATGGTCAGAAATAGAGGACAGGGACTCACTATCCACTTTCAGGCATTCCTAATGCTCTAGTCCCTACCCCCACCCTACTTAAAGTTTTCAACATCTCCCAATAGTGCTCATGCCCTGTGTAGGTGAAGGAGACTTTGAACTCCTGATCTTCCCCTCTCCTTGCCCAAGTACTAAGATTACAGGCATGTGCCACCATGCCCAGACAGTTCCCAAATCCTTTACAACTGCCATTGTTTGTCCAATGTTTAAAGTTTCCAACACAGAATTTAAAATGTTTGCAAAACAGAGTCTGTAGGATATCGTTTAGAAAGCATCACAATGTGAAATTTTGGCAAAAAAATTTTTTTTTTAAAATTGAAGTCTCTACATTAAAGTTAACTTACAAACAGCCTTATTTTTTAATCCCAAATGGCAAAAATAATAGAGAAACAGCAAAAATTACATGAGTAAAAATGACTTGCTGGAGAAACAGTAAGTAAGTATTCTAGAAACTTATGAGTTAACTGGACCTTTGCTATTTCAGAAGGTGGCACCATTACCATCACAAGGTATCAGCAATCACTCTATGGGGATCTTGTGTGATGTCACTACACCAGTAACATGGGTAGTAACTATGGTATGTGTATAACATATACAATTAAATATATATATGTCACAAAGACTGCCTCTTATCTTAAGACATGTTAAATCTTACTACACTGAAGGTTTATGGATCAAGTCATACACCCTACTGGAGACAGTTTCTTCCTATAATATAGTAATTCTTACCTTTTAGAGCTGAATAACATCTCTTCAGGAGTCCTGTTAATTTCAAAAAACAGTTAGCAAGCTGGGCGTGGTGGTGCACACCTTTAATCCCAGCACTCAGGAGGCAGAGGCAGGTGGATTTCTGAGTTCGAGGCCAGCCTGGTCTACAAAGTGAGTTCCAGGACAGCCAGGGCTATACATAGAAACCCTGTCTCGAAAAACCAAAAAACAAAAACAAACAAACAAAAAAAAAAACCAAACAAAAAACAAACAAAAAACCAAACAAACCAAAAAACAAAAAACAGCCTCAAAATATGATGTCAATATGCAACCGTAGTCAAAAACAGAAAAAGGCAGTCTTTGTGAGTTTACTTTGCAATTTAACGAAGACTGGCTTTGGACCTCTGGGATGTTGTTTTCCAAAAGGTAGACCACTGAAGCCACTGCAGACAGCAGAACCTTAATCAGCTTGAAAGAGAACGGGCTCAACAAAAGAGAAAACTGTCAACAGTGATCATGAGGTGCAACATTCAACTTCACAGTTCTTGGAATCCTAAGGAAATTTAAAAGTCAATGTTTTTTTTAATCCCATTGTTCCAAGCTGTAACAATCCTATAAGCGCTAGGATTTCTGGTGCAGAAAACAGGTATGTCAGAAACAGTATGGCTTATTATGATTCCAGGTTTTCTAGAACTCTTCAGTAAGATTCAGTTCTGCAGAGGCCTTTTTACTTTCTGTCCTTTCATGATAGCTGTAGCAAGGAGACCTTAACAAAAGGCAGCAGACCATCCTGTATCCTCATCCTGTATCCTCATATCTGCTACTGTACACTGTACTTGTTGAGTTTGAAAGTGCTTCAGCAACTGACCACTGCATGTGATAACTATCTGAAAAGCTGCAGCAAAGTTCGTTGTTCTTTTGAGAAATGTTTCTCTCTGTCCAGTGGTTGAATTTCCCGAGACTCAGATAAACGTGGTTTTCAATGGCTTAACATGTTCAGTGTATGCATTAGTACCCATAGACTCCAGTACTAAAGACATACCAGTGCACATAAACTAAGACACTATTCCACAACGTCCTTAGTGTTCTTTTCACTTGAATGGCCTGGCTGTGGAACAGCAGCGGGTTCTGGTGGTCCCAGACAATGTTCTTTATTGAATTCACGCCTCTGCTTTTTTTCTTTTTCCTCTAGACCCGGCACTAATTTGTATACTATGCTTTGTAATTGTGGATCCATCCTCAAGTTTTTAAGAGGTTTGGCCTCGTGCACTATTAGGTTGCACTTTGGACACCTGTTGCTGTGTTCAAAATGTTTGACGATGCAGCTTTTACAGAAAGAATGAACACACTCTGTAATGGTCGCCGCATCTATTAAGTAGCCTTTGCAAATAAAACAGGAGATGTGTGGGTTTAACTGTGAGAGAGAAGAAATGAGACGCTCTTCCTGGTCGGACCCCACCCTCTCTGGGCCAGGAAGCCTGAATCCTGAGCCGCCTTGCGTCGTCCTCGGGCTCTGGGTAGACGGGCCCTGCCTGGCAGCTAAGTTCGGTGTGGCGATTACAGGAGAGGCTTGGAGTGGGGGTGACAAGACCATTGCTCCCTCTACTCTGGAAACATCCAGGCTGCCCTCTGGGACCACTAAGTCACTTTCCATGGCGGCTTGGGCAGAGCACAAACCTGTAGAGGAGAGACAAATTAGGAAGCGAGATCTTACAGAGGTGAGGCGAAGCTAGAGCGTGGGGCCGATGAGACCTCGAAGCGAAGACCGAAGACTGTGAGTTGAGAAGACTCGGGCTCTGAGCAGGAAGCCAAGCAGAAAACAAAAACAAAAACAAAAACAGAAAGGCGACCGTAGGGGGTACTGTTTAGGACCTAAGACCCGAAAGGGCAAAGAGGAAGCAAGCAGAGTACGGAGGAGCAAGGAGGCTAAAACACAAGCCACTAGGCAAAGGAAGGAAAGGAAACAGAGTAGGCGGGGCATTGTGAGGACCCAATGAGGAAGGTCTATATAGGGAGTCTTAGGAAGCTGCTAAGCCAATCACAAGTTGCGATGTTCAGGGCCTTTGCCAATCTTTTCAAGGATTTCATGCTTCACAGAGGGGGTTGTTGGTGGGAGGAACAGAAAGTACTAGAGGGAAGGAAAGCTGTGGTTCAGATGTATGCTATGAGAAAATAAATAAAATTTTAAGAAAAATCACGTTTCAGCCTAAGATTCTGTTTGTCTCCATTTATACACCCGGCATTGAACTGGATCCTGGATCTCGTTTGATGATGCATTCGAAATAATGATTTCTGGGCTGGAGAGATGAATCAGTGGATAAGAACATTGGCAGCTTTCTGGAGGACCTAGGCCCAGCACCCATATGGCCTCTTATAACTGTCTGTAACTCCAGTTCTAGGGGATCTGACACCTTCACACAGACAAAAATTCAGACAGGCAAAACACTAATGCACGTAAAAAGTAAATAAATCTTTAAAAAACAAAAATAAAACAAAAAAGCAGCTGGGCAGTGGTGGCACACACCTTTAATCCCAGCACTTGGAGGCAGAAGCAGGCTGATTTCTGAGTTCAAGGCCAGCCTGGTCTACTGAGTGAGTTCCAGGACAGCCAGGGCTACACAGACAAACCCTGTCTCGAAAAACCAAAACAAACAAACAAAAAACCAATCAAACAGAAAAGGAATAGTGATTTCCGATTAAGCACCATATATGTGCTCCTCTGGTAAATCACATTTATCCAAGACTACTTTTGCTAGGTAGTATGAAATTCCTGTTTTGAAACTTGTACATTTATTAATTATATATTGGTACAGTTAGAAATCTGATTGCGATTTTTTTTTTTGAGATAGTATTTTGCTCTGCAGCTCAAGCTGGCCTGGTGCTTATGATATGTTCCAGACTAGCCTGGAACTTGAGGTTCTCCTGCATTAGACACCAGTGCTCTAGGATTATAGGTGTGTGCCACCACAACCAACGGTTTCTTCCATCGATCTCTTTTTCAGAGTTCTCTCATTGATTTTTAGCCATTCATATATTTTTGTTATTAATCATCAATAATACAGCTATCAAATACTTTGTCTCAACTATAAGTTACATTTTCATGATATTTTGTTTTGTTTTGTTTTTAAAGACAGAGTTTCACTGTGTAGCTCTGGCTGTCCTGGATCTTGCTGTCTACAGCAGGATGCCCTCTAACTCTGCTTCCTGAGTACTGAAATTACAGGCCACCATTGCCAGGGCATTTTCATTATTTTGTGTTGCTATTTTGTTTTGAGACAGCCTGGGAATGTAACCCTGGCTGCCCAGAACTGGTAAGCAATTCTTCTGCCCCTGTGTTCAAAGTGGTGGGATTATAGCTATGCACACACCACCACACATGGTTGTTTGAATACAAATGTGGTTTTGTTTTCAGGAACAGGGCTTAATATAGTTCATGCTATAGTAAAGATGACCTTAAATTCCCATTCTCTTGCTTTTCTGAACTTTGCTTTAAAGTCATTGCCAAGTCTAATGTATTTTCTTGTTAGCACTTATGATTCTAACTGGTCTGTTTTGGTCTTTGATGCATTCTTAGTTCCTTCTGTTTGACTGTGTTTGTGATGTCTCTGTGTGTGTGTTCCTATCTGTGTGCATGTGTATATAGAGGCTAGACTCAAGTCGATAGACATTGGTATTAAATGTCTTCCTTAATGACATTCTAATTTTATGTTGAAGTTCACAGCTTCGGTGACACTGATTGGCCAGTGACTCTGGAATCCACCTGTCTCTGCATCTTCAGCAATATTACTACAAATGTATGCTATCATATCCTTATGTGGATGCTGGGAATTTGAATTCAGGCACTTTATCTAGCAAGCCATCTCCCTGGTCTTGGGATCATTTTTTAAAAACACTCTTTTTTTTTCTTTTTTTGGTTTTTCGAGACAGGGTTTCGCTGTCTAGCCCTGGCTGTCCTGGAACTCACTTTGTAGACCAGGCTGGCCTCGAACTCAGAAATCCGCCTGCCTCTGCCTCCCGAGTGCTGGGATTAAAGGTGTGTGCCACCACGCCCGGCTTTTTTTGGCTTTTCAAGACAGGGTTTCTCTGTATAGCTCTGGTTGTCCTGGAACTCACTCTGTAGACCAAGCTGGCCCTCGAACTCAGAAATCCGCCTGCCTCTGCCTCCCAAGTGCTGGGATTAAAGGCATGCGCCACCACTGCCCAGAGATTTTTTTTTTTTAAATTCTCACTGTATTAAGTTTAAATATAATTGCTGATCATTTAAGATTGTACAAAATATTTAAGAGCAAATTGGTATTATGCATTGGCTGCACCCAAGGGGATGCTTTCCTTCTTCAGAAAGGAGAAGTTCACCAAGAGCCAATTCACACTTCAAGATACTCTTTCCTTCCTGCGTGTGCTTGTGTCTGTGTTTCTAAGCTGCAAGTAGAGGTAGCATCCAGAGCCTTCTGCACTGAGCTTCATGTACAGCCCTCATTTCTTTACTAAGTTTAGCTTCTAGTTTCTTGATATATACTTAACTACTGGGTTTTGAAAAAAAATTCTGGGGATTTTTGGAGAAGGGGCGGCCACGGTGGCTGCGACGGAGCGAGCGCGCGCCCGGCTTTGAAAGAGCAGAACTGGGACTGAGCTGGCTGAGCGCGAGCTGGAGGCAGGCAGCCGCTGTGCGCGCGCGGCCGGCGGCAGCTCGGAGCCTCGGCGTGGCGGGCGGGCGGGGAGGGGGAGGGGCAGGCTCTGGTTTTCACTATAGCCATCACTCAGTTTCCGTTCTTTAAAGTTTTTACTTGCCTAGCAACAGTGTTTTTGTTCCTAAAGAGATTAATGTGCAGATCTGGCAGGGGAAGAAAATTAAGTGGAGATCAAATAACTTTGCCCACCACAGTTGATTATTCATCTGTCCCTAAGTAGACAGACCTGGAGTAGTGGACTTCCTGGGATGAAGATGCACCCACGAGTGCATCTAAGGAGGGAATGGGAATGTGGCAACGCAGCAGAACTCCTTGGAACAACTGGAACCTGCCTACTTCAAGGCCATGACCCCAACTATACGGAAAACTCAGAAAATTGTCATTAAGAAGAGAGAACCATTGAATTTTAGTGTCCCACATGGTAGCACAGGTTTTTCCAGTAGGTTGGCAGCTGCACAAGATATTTCTTTTATTCATCAACCTTCAGAATTAGGTGACTTAGATACGTGACAAGAACATACCAGTGCATGGGAAGAGGATGAAGATGCAGGCTGGCAAGCAGAATTCCCGAGGCAGCAGAAAATTGCAGACAGAGAGAGAAGAGAGTAGCAGAACAACAAAGAAAGAAAATGGAGAAGGAAGCGCAATGCCTGATGAAGAAGGAAGGAGCAAACCAAAATCAGTGTGAAGCTTTCCTAACACAGGCATTGTCTTGTCCCGTGAAGTACTGTGGTGTCCAGTAGAAGTCTGGGCCCACAGCCTACACACAAGCATTTGCATGGACTGGACAGTATTTTCAGAATAAAAACACTCTGCCAGATCTCAGTGAGTTTATTGAGCTATCCAGGACACCAGGATTCTCCCATAATACCGTGAACAATTAGGAATCAAGACTCAAAACACAAAAATAATGAGACAATTTTTTGCTGGAGAGAAGTTATTTCAAGAGGAATATACCTTTCAAGCTAGTGTTTCTAGATGAATAAATGGGTGTAAATAATTTTATGGTGAAAAAGTACTCTGCTATCTATTATGCTTTTGTTCATTGTGCATAATTATAAAATAATTTTAATGATCTTTTGTTTCCATGACCACTTGATGTAAATTAGACAAACTGTAGGTAGGGCTTTATACTCCTCCTGTTTGTTTGTTTGTTTGTTTGTTTTTTGAGACAGGATTTCTCTGTATAGCCCTGGCTGTCCTAGACCAGGCTGGCCTCAAACTCAAATTAATTTTGTTTTCAGGTACTGTTGATATACATTTTCTATCATTTGAACTGGCATTGTTTGGTACATCACTAAGGAATATGGTGATTTGGGTTTTTAAGAAAATAACATTAAATGTAATAATTTTATTTATCAAAAAAATCTGCCTTTCCATGTGAAAAGATCATGTAGACATTTCTTTTTTTTTTCCTCTCTTTATTAGATATTTTCTTCATTTACATTTCACATGTTATCCAGAAATTTTCCCTTACCCTCCCGCGTCCCCGCCCTGCTCCCCTACCCACCCCCTCCCACGTAATGGCCCTGGCATTCCCCTGTTCTGGGGCATATAGAGTCTGTATGATCAAGGGGCCTCTCCTCCCAATGATGGCCAACTAGGCCATCTTCTTCTATATATGCAGCTAGAGACATGAGCGCAGGGGGAACTAGTTAGTTCATGTTATTCTTCCACCTAGAGG
>LR753327.1:1894537-1967980 GCA_902729485.2 Mus minutoides | reverse complement strand
ATGAGTTCTTTTGTGATTGGGTTACCTCGATGTAGACATTTCTAAAAAGCAAACTTCAAAATCTCTACTTGGAACTTCCATAAGGACCAAGACTCATCACCATCTGACCAGCGTTCCTTGCTACTCTCTTCTGTCTCCTGCTTGTCCCTTCCACCCTCTTGCTATTCAATCTGATGGAACTCACTTAGAGCGAGCCTTCATGCACCCAGAGTATGCAACTTGAACGCAGGTAATACTGAATCCCAACTGGTAGATATTGTCTATGCAGGGTCTGGGTCCATCTACTAGGTAGGTCTCTAGTTATCAGGGGCAGCAGATTTGACCATCCTTCCAAGCTCCTCCATGTGCCTGCAGAAAATTGCTGAGGGGCAGGGTACATCTCTGTCACAGCTTCAGTCTGAACAGACCTGGCATATATCAGGTTGAAGTAGAAATTTAAGGGTTCTTTGGAAAGTCGGTTGGATGGTGTTTTGCTAGGGGCAACACATGAAGGAATGTTTAGCTGAATCAGACACAGGAGAAAGGACGTTCTGCTAAAGCAAGCATGCAAGAGGGCACATGATGAAGGTTTCTTTGCTAACAACACTCATTTCTTGGCCCAGCTTACATTGTGTAATTGAGCTGCATTTGTCAGTACTCCATAAAGAGAAACGCACCAAAAAACTTCCCATAGTGTGCTGCAGCTTCTTGTTGTTTCCATGGACTCGGGCTGATTGGCAGTGTGATGTCAGCTAAGACAAGCGCACATACTGAGGCAAGACCAGTGGATGGACAGTGATTGAGGCCAAGCTTGGACTGCTTATAGAGCTAGCTGTGAAATGCAGTGTCTGTGGGTCTCCAGACTTGGATAATTTTCTGCTTCCCTGAGAGAGGCACAGCTGGGAACTTCTTCTGGTGTCCCTCCAGGTCCCTCCTGCTGACTAGTTCAAAGCTGAGGGCTGCCTGTCTCTGCTAGGTAGTGAGCGCCATCTCTGCTGATACCTGTTTGCTATGAAGTGTTTGCGCTGCGAGTGGATCAGGCTGCCACTGCTAACCTGTAAACTAAACTGCCGATGATTTCCAGACAACACAGACAGGAGTTGCTCCAGAGAACCTTTTTTTAAAAAGTCTGCTTCCCTGTATCCTTTCTTTCCCACTACTTCTGGTGGGTAGTAGTTTACAAGGGAGGTTAAAGCATTTACGATCCATCATTAAAAATAGGTTTTGAAAAAAAGTAAAGTTTCATCAGGTGCTCAAAGTTCCCATCGCCCACTAGGAAGGAAGATTGCCATGCGCCTCTGCTGTGCTACACAGAGGACAGAACTTCCCTGTGTCAGCTGTCTGGGGACACCCTATAGTCCAGGGAGCTTCTCTCAGGTTTAGCTGTGTGTGTGTGTGTGTGTGTGTGTGTGTGTGTGTGTGTGTGTGTGTGTATGTGTGTGCGCGTGTGTGTGTTTCCATGCCTTCTGAGAAGCAAGACTGCTGTTCCTACTTTTCATCCCTAGGCTTTGGAAAAGTACACCACCTTGTTGTACTTGGCACAGGACGCCTGTGCCTTTGCTCTTGTTCCACATCCCACTCCTTCCTGGTAACAGTGCCTCTCTCTGATGAGCTGGTGAAAGCTTTAATCCTTAGCTCTCCTCTGTGTGGGGCCTTCCCCTTTAAGGGAGGCAGGACAGCTGCTGTGCTGAGTGCTGCATTCAGCCTGGCTGGGGAGCTGGCAGCTGCAGCTCCTGCTCTGGCCTCTGCTGGTGGCTGCAGTGTCTCCTCAGAGGGTCCCTCCCCTCAGGCCTGTCTCCCCTCCTGTATTGTGCTCCTGCACTTAAAAGCAGCAGTACTGGAAAGCCTCATGGCACAGGCAGAAGGCCCGCCCCTCCCCCGCCCCAGCCAGACCTAGCTTTTCTTCCTAGGCAGGGATGTGACAAAAGGCTTCCTCTTCATTGTGCCCGCTCTGGCTCTGTCACCAGCACAGGCCAGGAGGCTGGCTGCTGGGTGGAGATGCTGCCTTTGAAGAGTATGTGTGTTAGGGGCTGGGGCAGAGAGACAGTTATCATCCAGAAACCCACATGTGGAGCTGGACAACCAGGACCTGAGGGGCAGTGGGCCTATCTGGGGGCTTACAGGCCACCCCAGCAATACAGGGGACCCTGTAGTCAGGAAGGAGAAGCCACCACAGAGAAAATACTGTTTTCTTGTGCTATCTGGTTTATGCAAGAATATTTGGAGATGGCATTTTAAAAGTACAAGAAATACTGTCTTGGCACATACTGTTCTTCATCTTTCTCTCAGAGGAGAGGCTGTGAGACAGGCTTCTTGCTAGTGAAGCAGCGTTGTTCCTGCTCTGCCCCCACTGCTGAGGGACAGGCAACAAGCAGCCTTTGTGTCTATCCAGAGCCTCATGCTGAGCCAGGTGCCCGTAGTAGGTGTAAACACCACTCTGCTTAGCTTGGCTCAGTTTGTAATCCCTGGCCTAGTGCGGTGCACCTGCTTTTTGAATGAGGGCACTTCCTTCCCTCATTCCAACATTTTCCTGTCCGCACGCCAGTGGCTCCTTTTCTATAGTCAAAACCATAAAATATCTGTGACCTGGAATGTTTACACTGAAATATGAGTGTCACAAAAGCACACTCTGAGTGTAAGCCTGCTGTTGGAGGCTGTGGTTTGTACCCAGAGAGGAGAGGAGTTGGTATTTTCAAGGAGAATATTGTTTTTCACATGTAACAAATCATTAAATCACCAGTACTCTTTAGTGGGTGTTTACATGCCTGTGTTTACATGTCTGTGTTCATATTAGCTGTGAATAAAAATTCCTGAGAAGAAGCTGTGTCTTGCTCTATGAACAAAACTCTTCTGGAAGAAGTTTCTGCGTCTTCAGAGACTGATGATGGGTGAATTGGGATTTCAGTCCTGTGGAGAGATTGGAATTTTGCTGGTTCAGAGGTTAATTACTTTGTCTTGGGCCAGTTTTAGTTTTACTGGAATGGCTATTGTTTGCCAAGCCATTGTATTCTCTTAGCAGGACACTAGCTTCTTCCATTCAGTAGCTAAGAATGCTTGCTACCAGATTGTATTTTAGGCCTATAATTATCATCCCCCATCTTGTTCTACTTGCCTTACTAGTTTATCCATCAATATATTTTAAACTTGCCTTGATTTATAACTTTCTCTGTTCTGTAAAGCTATAAACCTTCATGAAACTGCTTCCACATCAGATCATGAAATTTCATGTAACCTAAATTTGTTTTCTTGGTCATGGTTACTCAAAATAGCTCCAAAATAAACTAGCTCTTATTCCTTTTCAGATGTGATTTTTTTTTCAAGACAGGGTTTCTCTGTCTAGCCCTGGCTGTCCTGGAACTCACTTTGTAGACCAGGCTGGCCTCGAACTCAGAAATCTGCCTGCCTCTACCTCTCAAGTGCTGGGATTAAAGGCGTGCACCACCACGCCCAGTCAGATGTGATTTTTATATCAACAGTTTAATTCTATGTAACCTATGGTTACTATTGCTATGATGAAACATCATAACCAAAGCAACTTGGAGAGACAACGGTCTATTTGGCTTTGTGCTTCCATAACTCTGTTCATCATCAAAGGCAGTCAGGACAGAAACTCAAATAGGGCAGAAACCTGGAGGGAGGAGCTGATGCAGAGACCAAGGAGGGGTGCTGCTTACTGGATTATTCTTCATGCCTTGCTCAACCTGCTTACAGAAATCAGGACCACCATTTCCAGGGATGGTATCACCCATAATGGGCTGAGCCCTCCATCATCAGTTACTAATTTTAAAAGTACCTTAAGGAAGGAGGATTTTCTCCACTGATGCTCCCTCCTCTCCTGCCCAGCACAAATTTTCAGCCTATAATGCAGGTGAATATTATCTCATTTTACAGGTGAAAAAGAAAGGAATAGAGAATAACTTCCCCAGATCTCTCTGTTAGTGACTGGGCAACATAGCTTCCTCCGCAAAGAATCCTTTTTAAACCTTTCCTCCTATCGCACACCAAATACCACACTTTCCTTGGGTATACAGACTAGATCTCAGAATAATGTAGAACAGTTTCCTGATTAGTTTTAGCTCCCTGCTAAGGGCAATATATAAATAGAATGTTTCATTTACTCTTGGGATGGAAAGCAGACTGAGAGAAAATGTCTCCCAGAAGGGAAGCATAAGTAACAGGGCACAGGGTGTACCATATTCCAAAATATACAGCCAGGCATGGTAGCTTCTGCCAGTAAATCCAGTTCCGGGGCCATTAGGCAGTAGAATTACCATGAGTTTTGGGCCACCCTAGCCCACATATACTCAAGAAAGCAAAACAGGGCTGGGGCTATGGTCCAGCATTTACCTATTTGTTTAAGGCCCTGTGATTAGGAGCTTGGTAAACATAGAGAGAAGGAAACACAAAATACTAAATATACATCCTATAGTCTTTGTTGTGCTGGTCATTAAACCCAGGGCTTCACACATCTTAGACAAACATTCTACCAAAGAATTACATCTATTTTTTTATTTGTTTATTTGTTTGTTTGAGACAAGGTTTTCTATGTAGCCTCTGTCTGTTCTGGAATTCCCTCTGTATACCAGGCTGGCCTGGACCTCAGAGTTCTGCCTGCCTCTGCCTGTGAGTATTAGAATAAAAGGTGTGTGTAAGCATATCTGGTCTGAGTTACATTCTTTATCTTAAAATTTTAAGACACCTTCTTACTATCTTTCCCAGACATCCTTCATCTAGTTCTATAGCCCAGGGAAGCCTCCTGCCTTGGCCTCATGAGTAGCTGGGGCTATAGGCTATGCAACTAGGACTGGCTAAGATCTGAACTCTTTTTTTTTTTTTTTTTTTTTTTTTTTTTTGATTTTTCGAGGCAGGGTTTCTCTGTGTCCTGGCTGTCCTGGAACTCACTCTGTAGACCAGGCTGGCCTCGAAATCAGAAATCCACCTGCCTCTGCCTCCCAAGTAAGATCTGAACTCTTAAAACTCCTAGGAAAAACTCAACATTGTTTCTTGGCAGGAATTAGGGTTTGTGCTTTGGTGTGGCGGGAGTTGTCTTACTTTTGCACAGCCAACAAACTCAAAAATCAGATTCCAAATTGGCAGAGAATATATTTGCTAAGGAGTTAATATCCAGAAAATTTAAGGAAGCTAGACAACTAACTCCAAAACAGAGCAAAACAAGCAACATAATTTTAAAGAAAATGAGTGAAGGGGCGGAGTAGACATATCTCAAGTGATGGCTGGTGCAGGGAGAAGGCTCTCAGCAACCCTAATCATCAGAGAAGGCCAAACTAAACCCACCACCAGCTCTCAGGATGCAGGAAAATGACCGTACAATCCAAAGTATTTCAACAAAGCAAAACATTTTATTTCTGCTGAAGGGTCCACAGTTCTGCCCTGTGCAGCAGGAAAGCATGCTCAGTGGGATGCGGGTGTCTGTGCTATATTAACTGTATTACTGTGCTGTGTGTTACTGTATTACTGTGCTGTATTCCTGTATTACTGTATTACCGTGCTGTATTACTGGGGTAAAGAGTACAGTGTGCTTCCCTAGGAGTGCACATTCTTTATTGTTTGTTTTGGTCTTTTGCCTCTTTTAAAATTTTCTTTTCGGGGGCTGGTGAGATGGCTCAGCCGGTTAGAGCACCCAACTGCTCTTCCGAAGGTGATGAGTTCAAATCCCAGCAACCACATGGTGGCTTACAACCACCCGTAACAAGATCTGACGCCCTCCTCTGGTGCGTCTGAAGTCAGCTACAGCATACTTATGAAGAATAATAAGAAATGAATCCTTGGACTGGAGAGACCAACCGGAGCAAGTGAGGCTGTCCGGCGAGCGAGCCGAACGGGGACGGCCAAAGCAAGCAGGGATGGCCGGAGCGAGCGGGGCCAACCGGAGCGAGCGGGGCCAACCGGAGCGAGCGGGGCCAACCGGAGCAAGCGAGCAGAGCCGGCGGGAGCGAGCGGGGTTGACCGGAACAAGGAAGGAATAAATAAATAAATTAATTAATTAATTAAAAAATTTTTTTCTTTTCTTTTTTCTTTTATTTGTTCTTCTTTTCATAGCACATCCTGCCGGCAGTTTACCTCCCTCCTCTCCTGAGAGGGTCCTCCCCACATCTCACCTCTCCTCCAGATCCACACCTCCTCCCTTTCCTTCAGAAAAGATCAGGCCTCCCAGGGGTCTCAACCAAGAATGGCATGACACATTAGAAGAATAGGCACAAACCCTTACATTAAGGTTAGACCAGGCTAGCTGGGCGTGGTGGCGCATGCCTTTAATCCCAGCACTCGGGAGGCAGAGGCAGGCAGATTTCTGAGTTTGAGGCCAGCCTGGTCTACAAAGTGAGTTCCAGGACAGCCAGGGTTATACAGAGAAACCCTGTTCATGTGGGAGGAAAAGGGTCCCAGAAGCAGGCGAAGAAGTCAGAGACACCCCTATTCCCACTCTTAAGGGTTCCACAAGAACACCAAGTTACACAACTCTAACACATAGAGAGGGGCCTAGGTCAGACTCATGCAGGCTCCCTGATTGTTCAATCTCTCTGTGAGCCCTGTTTAGGTGATTTTGTGGGGTTTCTTGTAGCATCCTTGACGTGCTCACATTCTTTTTCTTTTTCTTTTTTTTTTAGATTTATTTATTATTATATATAAGTACACTGTAGCTGTCTTTAGATGCGTCATTATGGGTGGTTGTGAGCCACCATGTGGTTGCTGGGATTTGAACTCAGGACCTTAGGAAGAACAGTCAGTGCTCTTACCCACTGAGCCATCTTGCCAGCCCACATGCTCACACTCTTATGATTAGCCTACACAGAGCAGCACGGTCTCCAGGGAGAAAGAAGTTGAGCACATTTTTGGTTTTTTTGAGGTTTTTTTCCTAGGCAAGATCTCACTACTATCCCTGGTGGTCCCTGAACTCACTCAGCAGACCAGACTTGCCTCAAACTCAGCGGTCCACCTGCTTTTGTCTCCCAAACGCTGGGATTAAAGGCATGAGCCCTTATGCTTACTCTGGTTTTGAGCACATATTTTATTTCAAGAAGTGTTGACTCTGGAAGAATTTGAGTTTCTGCCAAGTGGCTTCATTACAATTTTTTTTTACTAGAATTTCATCTTATTTAACCCTTTGATAGAAAAAAATCCAGTATATTTTGTTTCCAATAATTTCCCCGTTTACAATACATTTTCATTCTTGTCCTCAGATTGAGTTAACATTGCTGACTTGCCAGTTTTGAGGCATTCATCAGTAATCCTATTTTGAGATGATGGCAAAGTTTTGTCAGTTACATAGTCTTTGCATCAACAACCACTGTAAGGGGACCTGTGAACTAGAACAAGGGATTTTAGGACTGAAATCCTTATCGTTTTTCCTTTCCAAGACATTGCATCCTAATATTTGAAAATGGGTCATTTATTCCTGAATTTTGTTGTGGGGTAGAGCCAAAGGCCACTCAGCACGACCAAAGTCTGAATTGATAGTCTGTATTAAGTCAGTGGGCCTGTAGCGACAATACTTCTAACCTATAGTATACCTGTCTTCCTCAGTTCCCAGGTGCAAGTCTGAGGGCAGTGGAGGCTGAACCATGACCCTAAATTTAAGCCAAACACAAGCCTCAAGAAGAGGCTGGGCAGTGGTGGCGCACGCCTTTAACCCTAGCACTTGGGAAGCAGAGGCAGACAGATTTCTGAATTCGTGGCCAGCCTGGTCTACAGAGTGAGTTCCAGGACAGCCAGGGCTACGCAGAGAAACTCTGTCTCGAAAAACAAACAAACAAAAAAATCAAAACAACAAAACAAAAAAGACTCAAGAAGAAGTAACAGAGCAGGTATTAGAAGGGCTTGAAATTTTTATTAATTTAATTAATTTTAATTTTAATGGGCCCAGAGTCTGGGGACAGTCCACTTGGCATTATCATCTGTGGTTTTGGCTTTCTTCACCTGGGTATAGTGGATCCATGGTGTAATACCAACTATCTTCATGGTCAGAGGAATAGAGAATCACTGTGTAGGATACATTTTAAGGCCCCTTTGGCTACCTACTTGACCCAGACAGTTATTATTGGACTTGAATAAGGGGAAACTGGTGGTGGACTTGGAGGTTGGTTGGGTCTCTCAGATAGTCTGAGGAATCCAATCATGTCTCACACAGAGTCTGGATACTAGATCAGTGGCTGCAGCTGGCCTTTCCTTTATGTCCTAAACAGAAAGCCTTTTTTTTTTTTTTTTTTTTTGGTTTTTTTCGAGACAGGGTTTCTCTGTATAGCCCTGGCTGTCGTGGAACTCACTCTGTAGACCAGGCTGGCCTCGAACTCAGAAATCCGCCTGCCTCTGCCTCCCGAGTGCTGGGACTAAAGGCGTGTGCCACCACGCCCAGCTTAAATTTATTATTATTTTAATTAATTACTTTATTATTTGTAAGTACACTGTATCTGTCTTCAGACACTCCAGAAGAGGACATCAGATTTTTGTTATGGATGGTTGTGAGCCACCATGTGGTTGCTGGGATTTGAACTCGAGACCTTTGGAAGAGCAGTCGGCACGCTTAACCACTGAGCCATCTCGCCAGCCCCAGAAAGCCTTTATGGAGAACTTGAGGGCCTGTAATGACTAGTTTTATCTGAAATGAAGCCAGTCATATCAGTGTAGAGTTTTGTATTAAGATCTTTCAGGGGAAGCCGGGAGTGGTGGCGCACGCCTTTAATCCCAGCACTCGGGAGGCAGAGGCAGGAGGATTTCTGAGTTCGAGGCCAGCCTGGTCTACAAAGTGAGTTCCAGGACAGCCAGGGATATACAGAGAAACCCTGTCTCGAAAAACCAAAAAAAAAAAAAAAAAAAAGATCTTTCAGGGGGATGTCATCTCAAGACAGTCATGGATGAAAATCACAATGGGCCCAGAGTCTGGGGACAGTCCACTTGGCATCATCATCTGTGGTTTTGGCTTTCTTTACCTGGTGTAGTGGATCCATGGTGTCTCTATTGTGTTTTTCTCTCTCTCTCTCTCTTTTTTTTTTCTTCGAGACAGGGTTTCTCTGTATAGCCCTGGCTGTCTTGGAACTTACTCTGTACACCAGGCTGGCCTCGAACTCAGAAATCCGCCTGCCTCTGCCTCCCGAGTGCTGGGATTAAAGGCGTGCGCCACCACGCCCGGCTGTGTTTCTCTTTCTATATGTTTCTGCCCATTCTATTTTCCTAGTGGATTTCTCTGGTGTGAGAATCACCCAGCCCCATACCATCTCCGCTTAAGAGCTGTGCTCTCTTGTTAGGGACCTGAATGCTTTGGCTCTATATGGAGAAAGTTCCCCAAACATCTCACTCCATCTGCTCTGGATAGTAGATCAGTGACTGCAGCTGGCCTTTCCTTTATGTCCTAAACAGAAGGTACTTTTACTTTAACCAGACTTACCTCAGGAGGTGACAGACTAGATGATTCTTTTTGTTTGTTTGTTTGGTTGGTTGGTTTTTTTGAGACAGGGTTTCTCTGTATAGCCCTGGCTGTCCTGGAACTCACTTTGTAGACCAGGCTGGCCTCGAACTCAGAAATCCGCCTGCCTCTGCCTCCCGAGTGCTGATTCTTACTGAAGGAATTTTAGACAGGAATGTAGGATGCACCAAGATCTTCTCTCCCAGAGCCCTTGAAAGTTTCAGGTTCTGAACCCCGCTAGGGGAGAGTCTGCAGGTACTGTGGTTGACAGCCTGTGCCAAGATAGTTGGTCAAACTGTTAAGAGTCTCAAAGAGGTCTCAGTGGGATTTCATTTTTGATAGGTAGAGACCCAAAAACCACTCACATGACTGAAGTCTGAATTAAAAGTCTGTATTAAGCCATCTAGAAATTGTGTGGAGAGAAAAACAGGCTCAAATGCATTTTATGGGGAGTTTTTAAAGGCAAAGATTACAGGAAAACCACATCTTTGTTGACAGATGCAGGGGAAAGTAAAGCAAGCAAGCAGATTCGCAGAAGCAAACAACATGCAGTTAGCTGTGATTTTGACCCTGAATTTCTGGAACAAAGATGGTTACAACTGAGACAAGATGGAGGAACCTTTCCCCTGTCATAATTTCAGTTAACCTATTGAGCATAGTAGGTAGTTCCTGAAGAACCTTTGTATGGTGCTATCAGAAGTTTTCTTTTCAGAAATGAAGTACAACTTTACTACCTGCCATCTCATAGATTCCCCTATATGTATTAATATCACAGTGAGGGCTAGCCAATTTACCATGCCATTTCACTGATGACCTCCGGATGATCTGCTATGCCTTTGAGTGGTATAGGTACCCTTGTGTAATTTAAAAGTTTTTGTTGGGTTTAGAATGCATCCTTTATCCATTCTACATTTTTTTGTTTGTTTGTTTGTTTCGAGACAGGGTTTCTCTGTATAGCCCTGGCTGTCTTGGAACTCACTTTGTAGACCAGGCTGGCCTCGAACTCAGAAATCTGCCTGTCTTTGCCTCCCGAGTGCTGGGATTAAAGGCGTGCGCCATCATGCCCGGCTCCATTCTTCTTTTTTATTTATGGTAGATTGCTGACCCAAATCCTGGGGCTATTTGGTTTGTAGCATTAACCTGATTACTGGCCCCTCTTGAACTCCAGTGGAATCTATAGAAACCTGAGGGTCAATGACATTTCTGTTTTGGATGAAATCATTGAATTTGGCATTGGTATACTGACAATATGTGGTGGTGAAAGCAATAGCCAATTAAACCAAAGTGTAGGTCCTGCTCCAATTGGTTGGTAAGATTTTAAAGTTATGGTTCACCATATATCTCGTCTGGCAATGCTCAGACTAGTATGGTGTCACATCTCCTCAGAGGCACAGAACTTCTTACATTCAGATACATTTTGCAAGAATTCCAGCTCATTTCCCCATCTTAGGACACAGGAAGTATAATTGCTTCCTGTCAGAGAAGGTTAAATAGTGAGGAGACATTCTTTGGCTCAGTCTCTCCATGGTAGGGAACAAAAGGAACACAGATTTAGAACACAGGTTTCCCTAAGTCATCTCGTCTTAGAGGACAATCCTGTAGCCCATCCCTAAGGTGTCTGGTGTCCACCCGAGGAAGAATGAGATGACTCAAGCTTCTGGCCTCCCTGTCACAGAAGAATAATAGTGTCTGAATAGTGACAGAATATTTGATACATTCCAGCCAGATACTCATCTTAACACACCCAGTTTCAACCCCTATTGTGTATTTTAAAATTTAAATGTTCCTACTTGTGCTGTTTTGAGTCATCTTTAGGAATCTCTGGTTTAGAGGTAGGGCAAGGTTAGGTAAATAACCTAACAGAAAAAATGTGCCCAGGGCCTCTCTCTCTCTCTCTCTCTCTCTCTCTCTCTCTTTCTCTGTGTTTCTCTCTGTATCTCTGTCTCTGTCTCTGTCTCTCCCTCTTGGTTTTTAGAGACAGGGTTTCTCTGCATAGCCCTGGCTGTCCTGGAACTCACTCTGTAGACCAGACTGGCCTCGAACTCAGAAATCTGCTTGCCTCTGCCTCCCAAGTGCTGGGATTAAAGGCATGAGTCACCACTGCCCGGCCCCAGGGTCTCTATTTCCCAAAAATAAACCTCATATACATGTAGGCCATATATTCCAGTGATGAATGAATGAATTCTGAGGCATTACATGGAAGGTCCTTACAGTTTCCTGGAACACTGCCCTTCACCATTCAGATTTTGTTGTGGAGTCCTTCAGTGAGATCATCCCTTCACAGTATAGAGTGTCATAATCACCAAACTCATGATGTGGAGGAAATCCATGGAAAGAAAACTCAGGACACATATATCTATCCATTCAAGGTCTTTTTTGTTTCCATAGCGTAAGAAAGCCACTTCTCTACTTGGACTTTACCTGCCTGTTCGTTTATTTGTTTTTAGTCTGAGAGTTAGGAAAAAAAAAATTCATTCCAGCATAAGAGTCAATGAGCTTGAATGAAGAAATAGTTCCTGAAAACAAGAAAAGTTAGAAAGGAACGCAAATGCAGAGTCAGAATTTTTATATGCTAAGCCTGCAATTCCAGTCATATATAGAGACGTATGTTCCTGTTGTAGTTAAGATAGAGAGAAATACGTACCCCATAAGGTTAGCCAGAAAAATAATTTCTTTTCCCAAAAAATCCACACTCAAATCTTCTGTAACTTTCTTTGCCGGGAGTGGTGTTGCACGCCTTTAATTCCAGCACTTGGGAGACAGAGGCAGGCAGATTTCTACATTCAAGGCCAGCCTGGTCTACAAAGTGAGTTCCAGGACAGCCAGGGCTACACAGAGAAATCCTGTCTCGAAAAACAAAAGAAACAAACAAACAAACAAACAAACAAAATGTTTAATACATTTTACATGTATGGGTATTTTGTGTTCATATATGTCTGTTCACCACATTCATATGAATGCCTAATGGAGTCAGAAGTTGGATTCCCTGGAATGGGAGTTGAGTTGGAATGGGTCTTGTCATGTGGTCAAAACACTTCAGCTCCTATTATCAGCCCTATTTCTATTACTACTGTTGCTGCTACTACTACCACTACCACTACCACTACTATTACTACTATTATTGGAGCTCTCTTCACTAGAAAAACATCAACTTGGGCTAAGTATAGAGTTGGGACCCAGAAATTGATGCAATTTATCTGTTTGTTGTCCCATATCTCGAAACCCTCCACCAGAGGCATCCACTTTCTTTTGTTCAAGCATTATCTTCCATTACTGGAACATGTGTGCCAGAGGCCTATCTGGGGAGTTACTCTTACTGGTCTCAGGTCTTTTAGTATCCCTCTTCCTGGAAAAAGGACCTGGTTTTCCATCCCTATCTTGTGTTTGTGATGACTTGATCAGAGGCTTAACCCCCTTTATTTCTCTTCCTATCATGAAAACTCTCAGAAAACTTCATAGGGGTCTTTCTTGGCTCCTGGTAGGTCCCCATAAGTACCTGATGAGTCCATATGGAAGACCTTATGCCACATAAGGGGCTGATTAGAGGATCTACACGCCTATGCATATCTGCCTGGTCTAAGCAACAGATGATCATTTGATGTTTGTGTCATGCTCACTTAGTCAGGATGGATATAAGTCCCCCCCTCCCGCCCCAGCCCCCTCTCTGTCTCTGGCTTAGTTGATTATTTTAGTTGACTTATCTTAGTTGACTATCTGCTAGCTGTTTTGTACTTGGCCAACATCCCTACCTTGTGACTTTGCAGGTGTCTTGCTGATAATTAGAGTAAAACTCTCTGGCTGTTTTCATTGCTCTCCTTGACTATCTGTTGACTGTGTTTTACTGGCTGATGTTGCTACCTTTGACCTTGCAGGTGTTCCACTGCTGTTAATTATGTTTTCTTCTCTCCCTTGCCACAAACGCAGCTGCAGTGTTTATGGTTATCTCGTTGTCTACTAAAGGATGATGGTCTTGAGTGTCTTTCCTGAAAGGGCAAGGGGGTTGTTAGAAGCTATCCTTATTTACAACTTAGTCGATTATAATTACTACATTAGACATGATGCATTAAAAGCAGTAATATAATGTGTAATACTACCTAGCATGTTCTTGCTTCCCTACCGGGACAGGTCTCAAAAAAGCTAAGCTAACCGCTAACCAGCTTTTGTCACTGGTCTTGCTTCTTAGATCCCCTTTGTTTCTTCTCTGACCTATTTGGCTCTCTCATTTTTTGTCTCTTCTTGGTGCTTCTAGGTCTGCTATTTTAACCCTTACATTGCCTTTTATCCTTAATATCCATTCCCTTTGTAACACACAGAATAACTACAAGTTTTCACCGTAGGCTCTTTTTCTTACTGCCTGATGTGTTTATAAAAAGATAAAGAGAAGGGAGATATGTTCTATGGGGGTGTAGTCAGGTATGGGGGAAGGGGGTATCTCATCAGGCCCATGCCAAGGCCTCCCTGACCCCCAGAGGGACCAGTCACACTAGTGTAGAATAGAGTTTATTCAGGGCATGGGGAGTGGAGTTAAGAGGGTAGTAGAGCTGGGCAGTGGTAGTACACGCCTTGAATCCCAGAACTTGGGAGGCAGAGGCAGTCGGATTTCTGAGTTTGAGGCCAGCCTGGTCTACAAAGTGAGTTCCAGGACAGCCAGGGCTACACAGAGAAACCCTGTCTCGAAAAACAAACAAACACAAAAAAGAGGGTAGTAGAGGCAGAGAAAGGCAGAGGGAGAGAGAGAGAGAGAGAGAGAGAGAGAGGTAGGTAGAGGAGTAGAGGTCGGCTATGAGCATGTAAAGGGGTGAGGGAATGGGAAAAGAGGGGGGAAGAAAAGCAGAGAAAGAGCAAGAGAGAAACAAGAGAAGGAGCAAGAGTAAGAGGACAGGGAGGGACAAGCAGCCCTTTTATAGTGGGTCAGGCCTACCTGGCTATTGCCAGGTAACTGTGGGGTGGAGCATAGACAGAACGCTAACACTGCCTACTATGAGCTAACTCCTGCCTCAACATTTATCTTAATTTTTAGAAAATTACGTAATTGTGTGCAACTTGAAAGGCATTTTGCATTCTAAATTATGTAGAAAAGAATTTGTGAAGCTTCAAAATTTTTTTAAAATAGTGTTGGGTGGTGGCATCTCTCAGGAGGCAGAGGCAGAGGCAGGTGGATCTCTGTGAGTTTGAGACCAGTCTTGCCTACACAGCAAGTTCCAAGACGGCCAGAGTTACATAGAAAACACTCTATCGCCAGGCAGTGGTGGTGCACACCTTTAATCCCAGCACTTGGGAGTCAGAGGCAGGCAGATTTCTGAGTTCGAGGCCAGCCTGGTCTACAGAGTTCCAGGACAGCCAGGGCTACACAGAGAAACCCTGTCTCAAACAAAACAAAAACAAAAAACAAAAACAAAACAAAAAACACCCTATCTTGAAACTACCCCCACCCTAAAACAAAAAGGAAACAACAAAAAAGATAGGATAGAAAGAATGAAAGAGAGAGAGAGAGAGAGAGAGAGAGAGAGAAAAGGGCAACAATTGACTTTTCTGAATGTACCACATACATGAAATACAGATAGTTTAATGTTAATAGTTGCTCAACTGTACCTGGACAGGTTACCCACACTAGCATCCCTATTATGGTCACACACTATGTTAGCGGGGGGGGTTTTTTTTTTCTTTTTTTTTTTCTAGGCTCTGCCTCATAGTTACCTGGCAAAAGATGCCTGACTCACTCTACTCCTCTTTCTTGCCTTCTTGCTCTTGTTCTGTCCCCTTGTTCCTGCTCCCTCTCTTCTCTGTCTCTCATTCCCCTCCCCCTCTCTCTCCACTGGCTCATGGTTTCTCTCTCTCTCTCTCTCTCTCTCTCTCTCTCTCTCTCTCTCTCTCTTCTTTTCTCTGTCTCTACTCTCTCAACTCCCCTCCCCATGCCCTGAATATAGTCGTGTGTCTGGTCCCTCAGGGGTAAAAGATGCCTCAGCATGGACCTGCAGAGGCACCCTCTTCTCCCACACCTGACATAGTCCACTGAACATATTCTTTCTCTTCTTTCTTTTTTATAAAATACAACATTTGGTGCCATGATTCAGCTGTGCGTGTGTGCCACTGCTCAGCGGTGCCATGGCCCTGCGTTCCCTCAGGCACGGACGATGATGTCTGACCTATTGTGGCTCTCTGAGCTCTGTAGGCTCTCATATGCAGCCCTGGCCAGGACACACGCCTGGTGCCTCTTTCGTGCACATGCTTGCCCAGCGCTGCTGCCCCAGAGCAGGGAACCACCAGGTTGCCTAAGGAGGGGTGAACTGACCCAGGTCAGAAATGGAGCAGGTCAAAACTCCTGTGCTGATCATTCATGGGCCTGCACACCCGCCTGGACAGTCAGTGGCCCAGGCCTAAACCCGCCTGGACACATTCACTTCCTGTTGCCACGATCTCATACCACCCCTGTCAGTTTTCTCTGTTTCTGTCCATTTTGGTCCACATTAACTCTAAGCCAAGGGTACACTAGACAATTTGTCTCTATGTGTGTCTCTTCATGTGTTTTTCTCTGCTAATGCAACCTGTCAAAGTTGCTTAATGATTAAGCTTTTTGTTCTGTCCTGCCTTGGTAAATAATGATTTTTGCTATTGCCATTAAGTTACAGTGTGCTCTATTTACTTTATACATTCTCAAACAAGTAATTTAACAAACACAAGTTGTCTAACTCAGATTGTGCTCAAAAGATACTGCTCTCAATCTTGTCAAAGGTCTGCTAATGTATTAACATTTAAGCTTATGACAGACAGAGACTCCCAAAGAGAGTTACCCCCAAGGTCTCCAAGAAGATATGGACACAGTGACAAGAGTCTACCTGGATTGTGGTATGATGACCACTAAAAACTACTGCTATTGTCCTGCCTAGGCTTGGTCTACACTGTGGACAAAACAGGATACCCTGAAAGTCAAATGCCTCATATTGCCAAAATCAGTATGTGGGTCATTTCTCATTTCACACATATTTATTCCACAGTACCAAAGCTCTTCGTCTTCTGAGTCTGACAAGCAGACTGACACCACCCAAGCTTTGATGGCGACCACAGGGGCCTAGGGACTGTTTAGGAGGTTGTCCATGGATGAAACTCTGTCATTGTAAATTAATACATGACTCCTAGATTATAATTTATTCTTCCCCAGACTTCTGATTACATTGACAGCTAAGCTAACTATAGCTGGACAGCTAGAAGACAGACCTAGCTCCTTACCCTTAAGGCAATCCACCACTATATTTGCTCATTAATAAATTTGTTAACTAGCTAAGACTGCCAGATTTCTTACAGACTTCATGATAAACGATACAGAAATTCAGATGTAAGCTTTTACAGATGTAATCTATTACTTCCTTACTTAAACTCAGTTTCCAGTGACTAAATGCTTCATATTTCTTCTTCTTGCTATGGCACTATCCTAACACTATTTGAGTTCTTATAAATTTGCCTAACTCTATTAAAACATTCCACTATACAATCCAACTATATAATTACAAATTCAAATTTTTAGTTTTCTTCTTTCTTTCTTTTTCTTTTCTTTTTCCTCTTTCTTTTTCTCTTTCTTTCTTTCTTTCTTTCTTCCTTTCTTTCTTTCTTTCTTTCTTTCTTTGTGGTTTTTCGAGACACAGTTTCTCTGTGTAGCCCTGGCTGTCCTAGAACTCACTCTGTAGACCACGCTGGCCTCAAACTCAGAAATCAGCCTGCCTCTGCCTCCCGAGTGCTGGGATTAAAGGCATGTGCCACCACTGCCCGGCTTTAGTTTTCTTTGATTGTCTTTCTACTAAATTTAAAGTGTCTCTCATGCTGAATCTACTGAAATATATGTTTCATTTGATTGCACTTAAGGTGTTTCTCTTGCTATATGATCAACTGTATTCACAAGGTAAGGGTTTCCTTAGTCTCTTAAATATAAACTTCAAATTGTTTCTCGTTATGTATATTCAGTCTCCTAGACAGAAGGAAAAATCCTTCTTGCTCCTTTTGCTCTCCTGTGCCCTGGAATTGGGACTCACCCCCAACCACCAAGACCTAAGAGTTTAATATGTACACCTAAGAAAAAATTTCTCCCAAATGTACTTAACTTTATTCTCTACCTATAATGTGTGTGTGTGTGTGTGTGTGTGTGTATGTGTGTGTGTGTGTGTGTGTGTGTGTGTGTGTGTTTCAGCATCTTGTCCACTCCAGGCATTTACCTCAATCCAGGACAGCACCAGAGAAGCAACCTCCAGTTGCTCCAACCTTCTCTCACAGACATAGATGCTTCTATTTGACCTATTCCTTCTGATCTATCCTCAGATCGTTCCACAGACCCTGGACAGCAAGGAAACAGCCAACTCTCCTAAGACTGGACGAAGATCCCCATACCCATTTTCTTAGGTTTCCTAGAGACATGTTACCAGAAAGTCAGCAGGAAGTGGCTAAAGATCACGATGACCATATTCCTGCTCCACCATCACTTCTTTCTAGTTTTACTTTTTTAGTTAAACCAAAATGGGGGGATGTTAGCATTTTGTCTAGGCTCTGTTCCACAGTTACCTGGCAATAGCCAGGTATGCCTGGCTTACTCTAAAAGGGGCTGCTCTCTCTCTCTCTCTCTTGTCTTCTTGCTTTTGCTCTGTCCCCTTTCTCCTGCTCCCCCTCTCTATCCATTCCCCTCCCCTCTCTCCCCACAAGCTTATGACCAGCCTCTACTCCTCTTCTCTTCTCTTCTCTTCTCTTCTCTTCTCTTCTCTTCTCTTCTCTTCTCTTCTCTTCTCTTCTCTTCTCTTCTCTTCTCTTTCTCTCTCTCTCTGTCTCTTCTTTTCTCTGTCTCTACTCCCTCAATTCCCCTTCTCATACCCCTGAATATACTCGAATATAGTCGTATGGCTGATCCCTCAGGGGTAAAGGATGCCTCAGCATGGGTCCACAGAGGCAGCCCCTTCTCCCACACCTGACTATAAATCATCCAAACATATTCTTTCTTTTCTTTATTTTTATAAAACACAACACACAGCCAGGCGTAGTGGCGCATGCTTTTAATCCCAGCACTCGGGAGACAGAGGCAGGCGGATTTCTGAGTTTGAGGCCAGCCTGGTCTACAAAGTGAGTTTCAGGACAGCCAGGGCTATACAGAGAAATCCTGTCTCGAAAAACCAAAAAAGAAAAAACAAAAACAAAAACAAAAAACAAAAAACAAAAAACAAAACAAAACCAAAAAAAAAAAAAAAACCCAACCCAACCCAACCCAAACCAAACAAAAAACCCCAAAACACACTGCATTCTTCACATATAATCCTTGTGTTGTCTTGAATCTTAAAGAATAGACTTCCTTAACTGCTCTATTCAGCTTTCCAGTTGCAACTGTCCCTTTGAAGGGGCAAAGCACAGTTTCTCTAGGCTATCAATGAGGTATGGTCAACAACTTTTGATGGTGTCTCTTTCCATATACACACATTAAAAATCAGGGTCTTTCTATGGCGGCCCCACTGACCAGAAAATCACTAGGTAGCCAAAGATGCCATTGAATTTGTTATAATCCTGCATTTGTCTCCTGAGTATTCGGATGACAAGCCGGAGCTACTATGACTGCCTCTTAATGGTGTTTAACTTTCTCCAGACTCATGCTCTTCCAAAGACATTTTCCTCATCAACCAAGTATATAGAAAGAGTGCCTGCTGGAGTGGTTGGCCAGCTACAGAAATGGACCACGCCTGTCCTCTGTAGAGTGCTTAGAAGGACTTCCAAACAATACTTGAGCTGCCGGGTCTGTTTCAAACAAGGGTGCAAGCTCTTAGGGAACTTTACAAAGGAGGCCTCGTGCTTGCTTCGGCAGCACATATACAAAGGAGGCCTCATTGACTGAGAAGGTGGTTGATGGGAACCCAAGAGAGATATTACCATTCATAAATGAGGTCACCTGGAATCACAGGAATCTGGTAGGTCAACAAGCAAAGGGAGAGGAGAAAAAAATTAATTTGCAGAAAACATAGGTCTAAAAGGAGGGAGTAGGGCCCATTATTCTGCTTTGGGGGAGCTACTCCTGAAGGCTCTGGCCCTGCTTAGAAACACAGCTAGAACTGGAAACTTTAGACCGTAAACAAGTAAAGAATGAAAAAAAAAAATAACTAAGTAGAGCTTAAAGCAGCTTCTAGGCCACAGGTAAAGAGAGAGGACTTTAAACTTTGAACTATTGAGTAAACACCAGGTCAAACAAGCACAATAGGAACATCAGGTTACTTATTAATTTATTAGCAAACCACCGAATAAGAAACAGAGGAAACAGAGGGCATAGTCGATTTTTTTTTCTTTTTTTTTTTTTTCGGTTTTTGTTTTTATGCCATGCTGGGCGTGGTAAATGCTAGGAAAGGTCTCTTCCAGCAAGCTTCATTCCAGGTCTTTGCTGGCTTTTGAGTCTTTACAATGTATGTTACAAGTTAAATGACAAATGTGAAGCTGTTGCAATTGACAAAAGTCACAGAACTAATCACATCTTTGCTCAAATGATATTTGTGCCCAGACACTCTTGAAATCTATAGCTATTTTGATCCATCTCATCTTTAAGTGGTAACTAAATATAATATATAGAAAATTATGTGCTTGAAACGCTGACCTTTAGCTCTTTCTTTGACTAAATTTTCTAGAGTTATAACATTAATGTAGTAAAATGTTTATGTGGCACATAAATGTTCTCACATGAATAATAAAAGTTGGCATACATCTTTAGCACTTATAAAATGGCTTGATAAAATGATAACCCAAGTCAGGCATGTGGCTTCTGCCTTCAGTCCCAACAGCTGGGAGGCTGAAACAGATCACTGTGAGTTTAAGGTTAGCCTGGTCTACACAGCAAGTTCCAGGCCAGTCATTGCTACACAGAAAGAAAATGAAAGAAGAAAGACACTTGGGAGGCAGAGGCAGGTGGATTTCTGAGTTCGAGGCCAGCCTGGTCTACAAAGTGAGTCCCAGGACAGCCAGGGCTATACAGAGAAACCCTGTCTAAAAAGAAAGAAAGAAAGAAAGAAAGAAAGAAAGAAAGAAAGAAAGAAAGAAAGAAAGAAGAAAGAAGAAAGTAAGTAGTTAGTTCACCCATGCATTTTCCAACAAATGTAAATTAAAGGACATCTCTATTATAACCTTATGGCTGTTGGAAGGGGAACCTTGATAGATGGGCCCACAGCCTTAAGACTGTAATAGCAGTCAATAAGTACTGTTACCAGTCCCATTCATATATAATCAATAATTCTTATGACTCTCACAGATGTACTCAGTCAATTTTGTTCATTGCTCATTTCAACAGCCTTTTGGGCTACTTCCATGTCTAAAAGTACATAACATATCCTTTCTACCTACCTGTTTACTGTTTACTAAGTTCAAACAGCTTTGCATATATATATATATGTGTGTGTGTGTATGTGTATATATGTATGTATGTATATATATGTGTGTATATACATACACACACACACACACACACACACACACATATATATATATATATATATATATATATATATATATATATATATATGAAAAAGTACAAATATCACAGAAATCCTACTTGCTGAAGCAAAGGGTTTTATTGAGGTTACTTACAGGAGTATGGGTGAGGGATTACTTACAGGATCAGGCCTGACTCAATGGCAGATGCATCACCAAAGCCCACCCACCCTAGCATGGATGATAGTTCATGAGAGCTGGGATGCTATGGTTCACTGCACCCCAGGCTTGACAGGTTAAGGAAGATCAAAGACTGGCTGCTCTCTGCCTCTTTCAGGCAACTTGGCTGGCCCAAGAATGTCCCTAGGTAGTCTTTATTGCTTATATAAATAAGCTTGGAGACAGGGGGCATGGTGCATCTTCGGAGTTTTCAGGGGCTTCCTGAGTCTAACAAGCCTCCCTTTTGAACTCCTTGAGTCTTTTTTCTTTTCGGTGTTTTGAGACAGGGTTTCTCTGTGTAGCCCTGGCTGTCCTGGAACTCACTCTGTAGACCAGGCTGGTCTCAAACTCAGAAATCCTCCTGCCTCTGCCTCCCAAGTGCTGGATTAAAGGTGTGCATCAACACTGACGGGCGAACTCCTTGAGTGTTAATGATCTTCCCTTGAAGATAGAATATATCAATTTGTAGCAACTGTTATGTTACTCTGTGTGTGAGTGTATGTGTGTGTGTTGTATGTATAATCAAACACAATAGGTATACATTTTGGGGAATGCAAAGCCAAGATACAAAAAAGTTGAAAACTATTTATTACCTCCATGCAGTAGGCAAAGAGATTAAGGCACTCATTACCAATGTGATGCTCTCCATGGTCAAGAGAAGTATGCAGATTCAACTCAGGGGGCCACACCTAATCAGAGATAAGAGTGCTGATTCCTAAGCAGGTTGAGTTTAGGAATACATTCCAGACCTAGCTCAGTTTAAGATTACAATTTCAAAGGAAAAGATCGTAGATACATTTTTGCTGTGTAGCTCAAAAGTCTCAGAGCATATATTAGAGATTCTAGAGATGAACAGAAATGCCTATGGGCTTGCACCATAAGGCTTTAGCAGAAAATAAAGGGAAGCTTTCATACATTAATAGTATATATTAATGTATTAATACATTTCATACATTAATAGGGAGTCTGTTCCTGAAAGTACCCGCTTTGCTTAGTCACTAACATATGCACATTTGTGTGGGTTCCTTCCTCAATCAGCTCCACCGTATTATTATCATTATTATTATTATTTTGAGTTGTGGAGTCTTGGGTCTCTCACTGATTCAGCTAGGCTGAGCTCCAGGATTCCTCCCGTGTTCAATTCCATAGCCAAGCGCTGGGATTACAGATAACTCTCCTCTTCAAGCCAGTTCTGTGGACTCCAATGCAGAAGTTCATGTGCTGCAGACAGGGTGCTGAGCCAGCTAACTTCCTCGAATTTGCAGATGATTTTGACGACATCTACCCTTCTTCGGAAATTCATGGAAGTATGGCATTAGATTAAGAGTGTCTTCCAGTGGGATTGAGTTGGCACACTGAATATTACGTTGGAACGTTGTATTCCTCAGAATTGAAACATTCTGTCCTAGAGGGAAGCAGGTGGTTCACAAAACACAGGAAGCTCAGAAATTAGAAGGTTCCTAAGATCCATCCACAAAATTATAAAAACTGTAAACAACTGCTACTCTCTGCTGGAGAGCCTCACATTTATTGCCAAAATTACCTGCAAGTTCTGCAGAGTCTAGAGATACAGCTTCAGTGAGCTGTTACCTGTTAACCCCTTCCCACCCAACACTCATTGCAAGGCCATGGTAGACTTGGATGGCTTGAGTCTCTGCTCTGTGGTTGTCGGGGCCATGGTCTACTTGGATGGGTTGAGTCTCTGCTCTGTGGTTGTTGGGGCCCTACCTGGGATGAACTGATGTGTGTTCATCTCTGCCCAGGAAAAGTGGCAACACATTTTAAGTCCAATATATTTTAGAATTTTGAATTTTAGTGGTGATTTATCCCTCAGTCCCACTCTACCCTGTGTCTATGTGTCCTAAATGAATTGTACACCTCCTTCAACCTGAGATCTAGTGTCCTTAGGAAGCCAGGATAAATGCCTGACACTTTCCTTGTCAGGTTTCCAAACATGTTAAATCTCTACTATCTCCTAAAGAGGATATAGTGGCCAGGGCTACCATAACAGGTCATCACAGAACAAGTGGCTTTGATCTTTTATTCTTGTTGCTTATTTTGTGCAAATTCTCCCCCTCCCCTCCTCTCCCCTCTCTCATATTTTATTCTAAGGCAGGATCTCATATATCCCAGGCACACACATTGAACTTACTGTGTGTGCAGTCAGGAATGAACATGAACTTCTGATGTTCCTCCTCCTACCTTCTCAGTGCCGCTATTATAGGCACACATCACCACACCTAGGTTACATATACATGGCTAGGGATGGAACCCAGGACTTTGTGCATGCTAGCCCTCTTCTAGCTGGGCTACATGCCCAGTCCTAAAAAGCATTCTCATTATTCCTACTCAGTTCCAGGTGTAGAGGAGGACTTGGGAGTGACTAAAAACCTGCCTCCGCTGGATGAAGAGGCTCAGGAATAAGTGTGATGCGAATGATAAGTATAGCAGGGGTGCCCAGTGAAGTTTCATGCCTCATGGAGGTCAAACATTAAGCCTCCTCTGGAAGAGAGCCTGCAACAGACTGTGTTGACAGTCTGGATAATTAGAGGCAGCAGCTTCCAGTTGGCAGCCAGAGATTAAAACAAAAAACAAACTCATCCTTGCACCACCCCCCACCCGCTCCCCTACCCACTCAGCCACAACTGGTTCTTGAAATCCAAAAGTGGGAACAGATGTGAAAATCCAGCTTTCACCTACTCTCTCCCCTTCTATCCCCTCTCACACTTCCTTCGGTTGCAACACAGAGGAGGGAGAGAGAAGAGGGGACATACAGTAGCTTGAACTGAAAGCCCATTCTATTTTTACACTTCCTGGGCTGACAGCCATTCCTCTCATTGGACCTTATTCTACACTACATCGCACACGCACATTACACACACACACACACACACACACACACACACACACACACACACACAGAGTCAATAAGTCAGCCTGGGCTTGAGCTTATTCAAGCAGCCTTTTCATCAGCCCAGCTGAAATCTGCCTCCGAGTGTAGTTCTGAGCCAACTGACTTTTTCCAGAGCCAAACTCCCTAGATGCTCTTCAGAAGACCTTAGACTCTGGCTCAACCAGCAGCTGGGGGGCTCTGGAGACCTGCTAGAGACACCTCGCTTTCATGCCCCTATCTGGAGTTTCCACTACTCCTGCTCTGAAACACTCAGACCTTACTTTAAGCAGGAAATTCGTTCTTGCTTTAAGAATTGCATCATTTGTACCAGAGACTTGCTTCCACCAGGAAACTCCTTCCTGCCTTGAAATGCACTGTTAACAAGCCTTGAAAAAACATTCTTAGTCCCTGACCAAAGCTCTATATCGAAACTCCTTCCCCATCATTGCCAAACTCAGCGGCCCATTATGACCCCCATTCTAATAGGCAGGGCCAAGGGAGTTTTTAAAGATAAAACAGCCTTGCCTGGACAAACAACTCCAGGAGGGAGAAACTTCAGGCTTGCAACTGCTATAGATCCAGTAGTTGTACTCTTCAAACCTCCTATATAAACTCAAGTATACCTTGCTTTTTTGAAGACACCCCTTTCTTACTCTGGACATTTCCTTCAATAGTTGAAATAAATAGTCCCATCTTCTGAGATCAGATGGGTCTCTTTTTCTGTTTCCTGTCTTTAAGCCGCCCCAGAAACTTAACATCCATTACCTCTGCCATTCACCCTCGGCCTGCCCCTAGAAGACTTCTTCAGAGGACTGCTGTCAGACCCTACCATCTGTGGATTTTGGTTGGGCTCGTGGCCAACATCCCAAGGCCTCTTGGTTGGCATTCTGCAGTCACTGAGAATCTTAGGGTTTCTACTTTCCCATTTGAATAGTTACTCTGGAGTACCAGATGAAGTCTCATCCTCATCTTAGCCTTTCCTATCACCTTACACCAATCATGTAGTAGAAGCAAGACACGAACCCTACTGGAAAACTGACCGTCTCACTAGGAGACTTGATACCTCCAGAACATCATCCGTGAAGACAAGCTATTGAGGAAGAGTAAGCTTGGGAACCAGAAAGCCTATGGAGGTTGGTCCCATGAGAGCATTCTCTTCCCCAACTTCTCCAGTATGTACGGATGTTTTATAAGCATATATGCTGTGTACTACATGTATACAAGTGTCAACTGAGGCCAGAAGAGAGGTTAGAGCCCTTAGAACTGGAGTTGTAAATGTTTATTAGCTGCCGTGGGGGTGCTGAGAATTGAAACTAGGTCCTCTGGAAGAGCAGCTAGTGCTCACAACTACTGAGGCATCTCTCCAATCCTTATGGCCATTTTCTTGACTTTTCCCTAACCTAAGACGTAGATTCCATCATCCAGAAACCAGATTTATGCTTTTCTTTAAAAAAAAAGTTTTTTAAAGCTTGGCACTCAAAGTTTTACCGTATTCATCGTAAAATGGCTCCTACACATTGTAGAACAGAGCACTGCCTTTATGCTCCTTAGCCACCTCACAGAAGTACCTCCTTCCCCATCAGAGCATGCCTTGGTCAGACAGTTGCTATGGGTGTGGAAGTCCCTGGTTGGCCAGCAAAGGTATTGACAAACCATACACACACAAAACGCTATAGATCCAGGTGCAGGAAATAGGTGACCAAGAAGATGGTTCAAGGAGTTCCCTCTAGAAACTAGTATGGAGGAATGAGAAAGGTTTTGTTCTTTGATTTGTTGTTTCTCAAGGCAGGGTTTGTTTCTCTGTGTACCCTTGGCTGTTATGGAATTCACGCTGTAGACCAGGCTGGCTTCAAACTCACAGAGCTCTGCCTGCCTCTGTCTGCGGAGTACTGGGATCAAAGGCAGACACTACTACTGCTCTGTTGCTACCTGACTTTTTTTTTAACCCGAACACTATTGAAGCTAGAGACTGACCTGCAAGACCATCAAGCACGCCATCAAATGATCAAAGAACATTTCCTCTGACACAGATCTGTAGGCCAGTCATCTGAGGCGAAAGCCTAAGAAAGTTTGGGTCCTTCTCTGACCATAGAGAGGATCTGCCTTCACACTGTCTTCCCTTTGTGCTTCAACACTCTGATAATCTCTCCCAATTGCTCTTTTGTCTTTCTGCATTTCTAAAGGAGCACCTTGCTTTTTGCCCTGGCTATCAGGAAGCCAACAAATTACAGTTCCTCACAAACACAGGAAGCAAAGAAAACAGGAAATGGGGCCAGACTGTAAAACCTCAAAGCACTCTCTCCAAGAGATTTCTGTCCCCTCTAAAGATGCCACCTCCAAAAGATTCCATAACCTTCTGTCACATCCTTACATGGCCTCAAGGACTGACCTGACTTTAGGTGGGGGGAGAAGTCAGGGAATAAATAGACAAGCAGACACACAGAGAAGCCGGAATTGGCTGGACAGGATACTCTGATGGAGAAACCACAGAAGCCTGGAAGGACAGCACATTTATTATATAGAGTCCAATAGGCTGGTGGGTTATTGCCTGGTGATAAACAAGGAGGTAGGAATTATGGTATACAGGTTGCTCTAGGTTCAGTAGGTACAGTCTCTGTAGGACACCAGTCTTCAGGCCATAAGTACTCAGGGGGAGAAAGCTGCGGTGGAGAATTCATGCACACTCTCACTAACACTTGCTCTCAGAGCCCAAAGGAAGACTTTAGCATCCCTCCGACCTGCATGGGGATGGGGAGGGCACTTGGCCACTCCATGGGGCTGAGCGTATGCTCCTTGACATGGCGGTGTCCACATCAGCAACACAGCAGTTGGGAGAGAATATCAGAGTGTTGAAGCACAAAGGGAAGACTCAGGCTTTCCAAGGATTGGCCACAACCTTCACCAACAGCACCAGCAACTGGAGCGAGAACGCTGGAACACGATCCTATGGGGATCTTTCCTGTTCAAGTCCCAGCTTCCATGCAAGTCCAAAAAGTAGAAGGCTAAATTCTGCTCAGTGTTAAGGCTCTAATGTCCTCTTTTTAAGGACAAGTGAGATGGCTCAGTGGGTAATGGGACTTTTGACCTGCCACCAAGCCTGATGACTAGAATTCAATATCCAGGACACATGTGGTGGAAAGAGAAAAATGACTACAAGTTGATGTGATTCCTTACCTTCATGCACACAAAGTACAATAATATGAGAGAGATAAAAAGGTTTTGTCTAATCCTCTGTCTTCTGAGCCCATTCAAGTGGGGGGAGAGGCACCTCACTTCTGAGAGTCAGCCCTGAAAAGAATGTGGGGTACAAAGACACAGATCCCTGGCTGCTACGGTATTGATTCAGCATGAGGCTCTGGATAGACACAAAGGCTCCTTCTTGCACAGATTTCAGTCTGTCCCTCAGAACAGGAACAACACTGCTTCAGTCGGAGGGCCAACTAAAAAAGGGAGGGCTCTGTCTCACAGCTTCTCTGAGTAGGGGAGGAGGCGGGGAGAGGAGGAACAGTATGTGCCAAGACAGTATTTCTTGTACTTTTAAAATGCCATCTCCAAATATTCTTGCATAAACCAGATAGCACAAGAAAACAGTATTTTCTCTGTGGTGGCTTCTCCTTCCTGACTACAGGGTCCCCTGTATTGCTGGGGTGGCCTGTAAGCCCCCAGGTAGGCCCACTGCCCCTCAGGTCCTGGTTGTCCAGCTCCACATGTGGGTTTCTGGATGATAACTGTCTCCCTGCCCCAGCCCCTAACACACATACTCTCAAAGGCAGCATCTCCACCCAGCAGCCAGCCTCCTGGCCTGTGCTGGTGACAGAGCCAGAGCGGGCACAATGAAGAGGAAGCCTTTTGTCACATCCCTGCCTAGGAAGAAAAGCTAGGTCTGGCTGGGGCGGGGGAGGGGCGGGCCTTCTGCCTGTGCCATGAGGCTTTCCAGTACTGCTGCTTTTAAGTGCAGGAGCACAATACAGGAGGGGAGACAGGCCTGAGGGGAGGGACCCTCTGAGGAGACACTGCAGCCACCAGCAGAGGCCAGAGCAGGAGCTGCAGCTGCCAGCTCCCCAGCCAGGCTGAATGCAGCACTCAGCACAGCAGCTGCCCTGCCTCCCTTAAAGGGGAAGGCTCCACACAGAGGAGAGCTGGGGATTAAAGCTTTCACCAGCTCATCAGAGAGAGGCACTGTTACCAGGAAGGAGTGGGATGTGGAACAAGAGCAAAGGCACAGGCGTCCTGTGCCAAGTACAACAAGGTGGTGTACTTTTCCAAAGCCTAGGGATGAAAAGTAGGAACAGCAGTCTTGCTTCTCAGAAGGCATGGAAACACACACACACACACACACACACACACACACACACACACACACACACACACACAGCTAAACCTGAGAGAAGCTCCCTGGACTATAGGGTGTCCCCAGACAGCTGACACAGGGAAGTTCTGTCCTCTGTGTAGCACAGCAGAGGCGCATGGCAATCTTCCTCCCTTGTGGGAGATGGGAACTTTGAGCACCTGATGCATGCCAGGTTTGTTCAGCCTGAAGTTGTGCTAGATGTAGTCTATTCCTCAGCTACTTTCTGCAGACACTGGAGGGAGCTTGGAAGGATGCTCAAACTGCCCAGAATCACAGACACGGACCATTGCCTGGGCATTAGAGAAAGATCCACAGCCCGTGGAGACTCAAGAGGTGTTCCATGAAAAGAATCTATCCCTTGGGTCCACTTAAATTAAGAGGGATTCATCCACTTCTCTCTGTGTTTTATATGTCTCATGTCGCTTTATCAAACAACACCTTAAAAAAGATGATGGCTCCTAGCCTAGCATCTTATTAGTTTTGCATGGGAAGAAGTTTTACAGACCCACAATAGCCCCCCAAAATCAGACATGTTGTTTTCAACTTTTATAGTGGATTTCAGGTCCGAACCTTCCTATCCCTAGCTCAGACTGGACTCTGACCCAGTCAGTAAACACTCCACATTCCTCAGTAACCTTTCGAAAGAGCTTTGTTTGCCAGGAAAAGCCATTAACCCTCTTATCTGCCCCTACCTCACTGCAACCTCCGGAATTAACTCAAACCTCTAGCAGTTTTAAGCCCTGCACTAGTTTCAGGTTCTTCCAGCTAATCTTCTCTACTCTCAAAACCCTGGCAACAGCCAGTTTGCTTCTCCCCCACTTTAGCCCAGGAGAGTCCCCCAGCTGCCTTTTGCTAGTCTCAGCCTTTTAAAATAGTTTTCTCTAAGCATGGAATGCGGTTGTCCTTTTTTTTTTTTATTTCACTGTGCCCTTTGCACTCAGTTGTTTTCTTCAATGTTGTTGTCAACCCTAATGCTTCCAACAAATGCCGTTTTACACACACACACACACACACACACACACACACACACACACACACTTCAGAGACAGAGCCAGGAGAGAAATATGTAATGTAGTTAAGGATTAAAGCTGTATTTTAAGCATAGTTTGTCAAAATTGGACTCCACAAGGAGTCCAAGGTATTGGCTGCAGGGTTTTCTTTACAATGGGTGAAATTGAAAGGCGCTGAGCACTCAGTAGGAAAACAGACTGAACTCCTAGTTGTCAAATTTCTCAGGGTATATTATCAAGCCGGCTGCACTTTCCTAATGATAGTTCAGTGGGGAACATATGCTGGCAGAAGATGCTTCCAGAAAAATTTCTTCTTACAGCAGGTAGACCCCAATTCCTGATGGATCCACAAAGGAAGGGTTCGGTGATCCACATAGCTTGGCTTGGAGGAACTCTTTGGTATTTGTTTTTCTTTGCCCCCCTTTATTTTTTATTTATTTATTTATTTATTCATTTATTTATTCATTTTTATTTATTTATTTGCTGGTTTGTTTGTTTGTTTGTTTCTGTGTGTGTGTGTGTGTGTGTGTGTGTGTGTGTGTGTGTNACGTGCATCACCACCGCCTGGCTAGCAGAGTGCTTTTACCAACATGAACGAGGTCCTAGGTTCAATCCCCAGGAGGGGCAAAAGAAGAAAAAAGAGATATTGTAATTCATAATTAAACTAGATAATTTAAATTATTCCTTCATTGAAGCATCAACTGAGAAATGGATACTGTGTTATTGGCATGGAAAGACCGATCTCAAATTAGTCATTCCCATGCAAAGGGGTAAAAAGTGACTAAATTTAGAAGACTTCCAACTGCTTGGCATGATGGCACATACTCAATTCCACTACACAACTCAATTCCACTAAAACAACAAGAAAAGGCAGGGCAACACTCTCTCCAGGAAACAACCCCCAGCTACAAAAGCGGTGTATGGACTGAAGATATGCAACTACATGTTTTAGAATCTATAGAACCACACATCAGATTATCAGCAAAATGTTACAAATTGAGAATGTTATATTTCAATTGTTTAATGAAATATCCACATTTATTAACTACAGGCAGAAAGCTGTACAACAATATTGAGAATACCTCAACAGCATCTTTATGATACCCCAAGTATTCAAATAAAGAAAATAATTGATGGAAATTAATTCTAAAGAAACAACATATAAATACTAATGTACAATGCATATTACATTTTATATAAAAAATTGGGAAAGTCCAAATTGTACAGTAATATAGTATGATCTAAATAAATACAGAAGCACACTAGACGTAGAGTTTATATTTGTACCAATCAAAGGAGGACACAGAAATATACTTTTTAAAACTTGAATTCAAGATATATACAGTATGATGGCTATTCTGTTCTGAAATTATGCTGTATCCATACTCAGATTTTTATAAGTAATTATTTTGTGGCTTATGCATGTTCACAGCTTTCAAAATGTTGATCATGTTACTTTCACTGAGGGAAAATAAATTCCTTTTTCAATAGAATAAAAAAAGCCCAGTCCAATTAAATCAAGTTACTTTCTTAATGGTCTTCAATCAACAGGTCATATTCTTGTCAGCTGGGTGCTGGCTCTCTTGCTCCTTCAGGTATTGGACTAATTCACTAGATGAGAAAATTTTTAGTTCAACGTGCCTAGTGAGCTGAAAGTGGGAAGCGCATTCAGAGTCACCAGAAGAGAAATAGCTATAATTTAAGTGCACAGGGAGCTTTCCTGTGTTAAACGTCTTCCATTACAAAAATTATAGTCCTTCCCTGAAGTAGCTCTTGTCTGATGTTCCACCATGCATTTCAGAATAAGTTTTAGGTAAATTAACCTTTGGTGCTAAGGCAGCACTAAGGATGTCTGGAGCCTTTCTGTCTACTGGATATAAATTGTACTTCTTTAATCAGTTAATTAACATTTCTTGTTCTATACCTTGTCCTTAAGTCTTTAAACACCCAATTAGGTAAATAGAAATCTCAAAACAAGGAGTAACATGTAACAAGTGACAAGACGTTGAAAAACGGTCTATGAATCCCTCACAAAAGAAAGGCATCTCACTACTATTTCCTATGGGAAACAATATCTCCCAAAACATCAGCATTTGTCAGTTGGTCACGGCATTTCCTAACTTCCCTCTCCGTCTTCTTGGGCCACCACTCCTTTCGTTCTATCCAGAGAGCAACTTGGGTTCCAATCTGCATAATCATTGAGTTTTCATTCATGATTCAGCTTTTCACAGATCCAGTTCTGGGCAGGGAAAGAAGATTGCTGAAACACAGTTGGGTTGGGCAAAGAGAGGCAGGAGTTAAGGAGTCCACACAAGAATGAAGAGGCAAGACCGAGGATAATATATAAAACTTGACTCAGGAGTTAAGGGAATACAATGTAGAATAATTGAAAGTCAAGACTTTTCACACCTAAGTTCTACCCGACCCATCCCAAGAGACTTAACCAAGTCTGCCAATGTCCATGATTGTCTTAATTCCTACAATATTTTCTCACAGAGTTTCTGTTCTTGTATATAGCTTCTCTAGTTGCCAACATGCCATCAGATGGCTGGTATCAAACTAATAAACAAGAATGTTCTGCATTGTAGGAGTGACCATGAAGTCTGCATCTACCTTCAAATCCACTGGCCACCCTCTTCGTTCTGACTTGGTATTTTGGTGCTATCTTATGATATTTGGACGAGAGGAATTTTTCATTGTTGGTGTCTAACAGTCTAACACAACAAAGGTTTCTGTGTATTTTGTAAGGACATTAATACTGTGGAAAAGAATGGTTAACGTAAACAAAACCATAAGACAGGGTTAGCATGTGACTGAGAACAGGTACCTGTGTTCTATGATAATAAGGCTGACTACTTGGTATATGAGGCTCTGTGTGGCTGTGGTTACCTTGGACAGTATTTTTCATCCTTGTCTAAGCCCCAGGGGCAAATATAAAGCAGCCCAGATTTCTAAAGGGCCAATCATGAGAACAATGATTATTAAATCAGTGTTGAAGTAAAGACACCAGGGTCCTTTCCTCAGCAGCTGGGTCAGTAGAAAAGCATCATGAGGACAAACTGTGCAATCCAGCCAGGTTCTATCGGCTGTTGAGACTTTCTTGTGTGTTTCTTCTCAAACCTCAGTTCCATCTCTCTGTCATCCCAAAGTGCCAATGGAAATTCTACAGTATTCAGTAAGTTGGATGCTTCCTGATACTAGAATGGTTTCTATCAGTGGTGGTGTACCATATTAATCTTCATCCCTCTATACTTTTAAGATAAAAGATGAAGTAGAGAACAGTGCAACTTTCTAATGAACATGTGCCCATGTCTACAATCCTAACAACTGAGAGGCAGCAGCAGGATTGCTATAAGATCCGGGCCTTCTCGATCATTGTAGGGAGTTTCTAGACAGCCAGAATTACCTAACAAGAAACAAAAAAGGAAAACCACAAATCTTGTGCTTCTTAGAGTTCATGCCAAACCTCGAATCCTTTAATGACCACTCCAAGTTATCTTCTTTATAGCTCTGCCTGCTCCAGTGAAGAGATGGATTCTTTCATAGAAAGCTGTTCTAGTGGGGTATACATTCTGCCCTCTGTGGTGGTTTCAAGGAACACTGTGGCCCTAGCTCATGTATCTGTAGACTCCTATCCCAGATGGTGGTAACATTTGGGAATATAATGGAACCTTTCAGAAGGAGAACCTTGCTTGAGGTATGTCACTAGGGGCAAGACTGGGGTTTTCTACCCTGGCTCCACTTCCTGTTCTCACTTAGCTTACCACACAGAGGCCATGCCTTCTCTGTTACTATATCCTTCTGGAGCTATGAGCAGCAATAAAATTATAAATAGAGGTATGGGGAAAGCAGTTAAAGGAAAAATGAATACCAACCATAACAGCACACCCCAGATTTTAAAGATGAAGCTCCTACTCAATGATCACTGTAGTCCAACCTAGGGAGTAATTGGTAGCAATTATAGTAACAACAGAGATGCAACAATTACAAGCAGGCAATTCCAAAACACAGGCATAAATACAGTATTTCATAGAAAATATTACATTTATGGTACATGAGCTATTATCCCTTCCACACCCTCAGTATAGAAAAGAAACAGATATGGAATCCTTTTTATAAAACAGTCAAGGCACAGATTATCAATCAATCGGAATTGGTTTGTAAGGTAAGATATATCCACTATGATTATACTACACAGAACACAGTAATGCGCTGCAGAAGTAAGCACGCTTCGGAGAGCTTGAACGTTGAAGGCCACTGGCAGGAACAAGCTGAGCCCATGGAGATCACAGAGCAGGCGCCCAATTAATGTCTGTTGATGATTCATTTTTTCATTCAACAAACATTTAATGAGGCCTACAATGTGCACCGGATTAGGCACTGTGAGTACAAAGTCACCATCCTTGCCCTTACGGATTAGTCTGACAGACGATAGCCATAACCTCGGACAATGATAATACAACCTGCTAAGTGCTAGAACACTTAGCAGGTTGTATTATATCCACCCGAGTAGGATTTCTTCAGAGGAACACCACTCCAGGTTGCTGCGCGATCCATGAAGTTCTCCTGATCACCAAGGCCAGCTGTTGTTTCTTGCTCTCCAGGGTTGACGGTCACAAGAACTAACATAGCTAGTTACCAGTGAGAATTCGGTTTCAGGTCAGCTGTGACCATTTCCCAAACAGCCTTTTCTGTGTTTATACAAAAACCTTTATTCAGCTATAACACACGATTTCAAAAAGCTTTTTAACTTAGAACAAAGAAGAAAGGCAATAGATTACTTACTAATCCAGAGCATGAATGGAAGAATCATCGAGTTTCCTACATGGACTAACTTCACATTAGTGAATCATTGAAAATGTCCATGACCCCTCCCCACAATACCATTGACCATTCAAAAGGTATAATAGTAATTAACTTTCTTCTTTTAATTCTTGCATTGTCTGCTCCATCATTAACAGCAACAATAACTAAGATGGCATTTAGTGGAAGCAATCAACAAACAGGCTAGCTAATGCCTATACCCAAACCCTAGAGTCACTGTTTGCATGCACACTTCAGAACTTCCGTTCCCAAATCTGAAACCATTTACTTAAGTAAAATTTTTGTCATTTTAAACGCATTATTTGAATAGTAAAGATCAATACTATAGGTCTAAGTAGAAAACATGTTCATAGATTGTGTTGTTTCAGTCAGGGACTTGTTATGAAACCCAGACTGGCCTCAAAGTCAAGATGGTCTTCTGTATAAGGACCCGAAATGCTGGGATTCTAGGCATGTGCCAACACGGCTTGCTCTATAATGCTTTGAGATCAGAAACACCAGAATGGATATTACACATATCTGATGTTTCAAAGTAAAGCAATGAACATTTCAAGTCTCTAAATACTTCAATAGACTTCACATGTTATTTCAACGAAAAATAAAAGTTCAGGAGAAAGCCTGCCAGTGACAATAGAATACTTAGATGAGAAGGACAGGGCACTGTTGCTATCTCAGTGTCGTACTGAGGACTGGCAGTTCCTAGATACTGCTGTTCTACTGAGAAGAAACTAAACGTACATCTAGGGAATGAGAGGATGGCAGCTATCCGTGACAAAAAAAATCCTTCCCTCTAAAACACTCCTCTATATATCCACCCCACACCTCTTAGTGAGTAACTAGTCAGCCTGTAAGGTTTAACACATTTACCTGAACATCTGTCATCTTTAGACTTAGGAAACGGTATTTCCTCCAAACCAGAAAGCATTTTGAACATATCATCCTTCAAGAGTATATAAACCAAATTTGTGTATCTATGTATATGCTGATCTGGGACTAATTAAATATCCTGACTACTGAGAGAACGGAATAATAACAATAATAAATGATTCGAACTGTGGACAAACATCTAGGTCAACATGAAAAAGTGATCTGAGAGGGAAACAGACTCTTAAAAAGGCCCTTGTAGTCCCGACAAAAGTTACTCATGAGTTAAAAGACATTTGTTGGCAACACTATCAATAATCTTAGCCTAGGAATTCAAGGCCAATAAGGATGTCTGGATACAAATTTCTTCAACAATATGCTACTGAAAACTTAAACATTCAGAACCACTGATTAAACTTCGCAAAAATAATACATTACCTAACATAGTAAGAGACTATCAATCTTTCTTTTATTCTTTTTTTACTCTGTTGAGACATGGTTGCTCGGTGTAGCCCTGGCTGTTCAGGAACTGGCTTTGTAGATAAGGCTGGCCTTGGATTATCTCAAGGTAGACAAAAGGAATGTATCCTTGATGTGATCTTCACATTTGCAGATTATGTTTATAAGATGCTGTTTGTAATTTTAATTGTTAGCTAGTCCAAAAACAAAATGTGCAGGTAGAACTGAATAACATTGCCTGTTTTTAGTGCTAGGGATTAAGCCCTCTGTAACACACATGTTGGGGATATGCTCTACCATTGAGCAGACAACAGGAACATCCTCCAAAATGCTCTATCCAACATACCCAGAGTTCCTGAGCTTGTTTTCTACACATAAATTAGAAACAGAAGGGTAGACTATAGTCTTCCTGATGCACAGAATTTTTACGATTGTGCTTAGCTGTTAGATAATTGCCTTTAAACCCTCGTTGGGATGCCTCAGAAGGCTGCTATGATGGTCATCAAAGGGGAACATATCAAGTGGGGAAACGAAGCTTTACTAGAAAACTGGGACCATCTAAGAGGTTAAGGATTAAAGTTGACTTTCAAGATTAAGGTGTACAAGAGCAGGACTTGCCCAGCATGGGCAAGGTCCTGGGTTAAAACCTAAGCACATTTAACCACAAACACCCTAGGTAGAAGAAAGGGCCACACGGAACTATGTATTCACAACTCAAAGACGCTCAAATGGAAAATCTTCAGCATCAATTATCACAAAAAGACAATTATTGCTGAAATATAAGTTATAATCCAACATATATAGCAAATAACACTCATAATAAGTCTTAAGCATTGTACAAAAAAATTCAAGTGTCTTAGAAGAATTCTATAGTGAGGATACATAATAATGGAAGTCACAAAAGGAGAGTAAAAGAGGAAGCTTAAAAAACAAACAAAAAAATCAATCCATGAATCAACAACGTATGGCAAAAAGTTAAACTCTGACATCAAATCTACTCATGACAGTATTGAAAATATAATCTTACAAAAATGCAATGAGAAACAAATTATTTTTGATGGGTTTTCAATAAGACAATGAACTGATTCTCCTGACACATGATACAGAAGTAGGATAAAATGATTCAGGACACTATAGAGCAATAGAAACGCACATGAAAGATAAACAGGATTAGTGAAGCTCACAATATCAGTACCCCAGACTAAATCAATTGCCTTCTCATGGTCCATTCAAGTATAACTGTTTAATGGAATAACTGAAAACCAATGGGCCTCGTATATACAGATGATTTTTTGCTTTTTGGTTTCGTTTATGAGAAAGCATTTCCATATTTAGCCCTGGCTGTCCTAGAATCAGCTCTGTAGATCAGGCTGTCCTTGAACTCCTATATCCACCAGCCTCTGCCTTAGGAGTGATGGGATTAAAGGCAGGCGCCACAGCTTCTGTTGCATATTTCTGAGTAGTGAGATAAGCATTCAGGTGTCCTTCCTTATCCCACTCCAGACCCCAAAGGCATGATGCTCCCCTCCCAAACAGGAAGTGGAGTCAAAAATAATGCCCATACCCTTTATATATAAAGATATTGAATCAAACACCCCACTCCCTAAAACTAAGCCCAAAGTTCTAGTAATAAAGGTAGATTCCCCTCACCAAGATGCCTGGTGCTTACAAAACAGACCCTGACTGCCATGTCAGTTTAGCTAAAGAAAGGAACTACCTTACCCATTTGGCTTCTGACAAAATTCGCCTCACTATCCTGAGAAGGAAACAAAACAAAACACTAAAGTGAACAAACAACTGAAGAATGAAAACAAGCAAACAGAAAATCAGTCTCAAGCATATAATCAACACTCTCTTGAAGTTTGTTCACTAGGCATCTGCATCTTATAACCTGCTCAGTGTTCCTAGAACTCTCTATGGCACAGATCTGGCATTAAATGAAGATCACTGGAGCTGTGTGAGACTAATAGTATATTATTTTCACAGTTTATTATTCCTATAAACTTAACTCTTATGTATCCTTAAGCGATTGCTAGTGAATACATGCAAAACTAACACTGTTTACCAAGTCATGAAAAAAATTTTGGATTCAAAAGCTAGCAACACACATGCCCACTGAGAAAACAGAGCACACGAACAGTATAGTGCTATCCTTTGCTTTTTGTATGAAACCTAAATCTCAAAGACTTTATTTCAGCAAATATCAGGTCAAAGTCAAGTGAAATAAGAAACAGTGGTATGATTCTGAACTATCGTACTTCAGCTCCCCATTAAGACATAGTTACAGTGTAGTGACACAGAGCATACATACTTTTCATGAACAAGAAAAGCAGTTCCACAATTATCATAAAAAGTATGGTAATAAGCCGGGCGTGGTGGCGCATGCCTTTAATCCCAGCACTCGGGAGGCAGAGGCAGGTGGATTTCTGAGTTCGAGGCCAGCCTGGTCTACGAAGTGAGTTCCAGGACAGCCAGGGCTATACAGAGAAACCCTGTCTCAAAAAAACCAAAAAAAAAAAAAAAAAAATTGGTAATAATACCAATTAAAGCAATCAAATTATTCCAACACTATTAATGAGAAAGTACTAAGAAAGCTTAGCTGTAGAAAGCCGGGCATGGTGGCGCATGCCTTTAATCCCAGCACTCGGGAGGCAGAGTCAGGCGGATTTCTGAGTTCGAGGCCAGCCTGGTCTACAAAGTGAGTTCCAGGACAGCCAGGGTTACACAGAGAAACCCTGTCTCGAAAAACAAAACAAAACAAAAAACAAAAACAAAAAAAGAAAGAAAGAAAGCTTAGCTGTACAATGGAGCTGTATTTTACCATATATTCAAAGCTTGATAGTGCAATTCAATATCATTAGATAACCTTACACAATAAACTAATGAGCAAAATAGGACATAGCTCCCGGCAGTGGTGGGGGCATGCCTGTAATCCCAGCACCCAGGAGGTAGAGGCACGTGAATTTCTGAGTTCTAGGTCAGCCTGCTCTACAGAGTGAGTTCCAGGACAGCCAAGGCTACACAGAGAAACACTGTCTTGAAAAATAAAACAAAACAAAACCCAAAAATTTAAGTTAAATTAAATTTACTTTAAAAAGGACATAGCGTATTACCGGAAGTATATTATTACCTGTTGACTAAAGCAAAGAAGCTGGTTTTAGTGCTATTACTAACCTGTCCTTGATCATTTATAAAAGAAAAGAGGATCTTGTGATTTATCAGTGGAGGAACAGGTACTTCCAAAAGGTCAAGGACACTGCATCTCAAAGAACATTTAATCTGACTTTCCATAGATAACCAACCCTCACAAGACTGGTACTGCTACTTGGGATGCCTAAAGTTTTAAGGACTGATTTGCATTTTGTGATAAAATGATAAGGTTTTTGCAATTGCTGCCTACTTGACCTTCCTCACATTTCACACATTATTGGACAACTCTGATCATTCATTACGTATAAGGGAAAACTATTCTGTGTCAAAACCAGGGCACTTACACATTACCCAGGCAATATTTCATGTGCTAGAATCTGAATTCAAAAATTAACAAGGCAGCCACCCACCTGCCTCAGTGACTTGAATGCAGAGGGAATGGGAAAGGACCATTATCCTTAATTCAGCAGAGGGTGTGGGGCATGAGCGCAGATGCTCTCAAGCCACAAAAAGGATGAGCTGAAGGGCAACTTGGAGCCACCAGGTCTCCCCTTCCTCCATGTAACAGTGTTAGTTCTCAATCCCAAATACACACTGGGATTTGAGTAAATGCAATGAAAGTAGTGCCTAATCAGTGAACCTTTAATATAAGGATCTGCACTCCTTATCTCAAACGACTTACCCTTGTCTTAAGATTCTGGGGGTAGCAGCAGGAATAAAGGATACAGATTTTCTAAAGACACAGAACACCTTCCAAAGAGACAGCAGGTTACCTTTGCAAATCTAATGCCAAAAAGACATTTGTACCTTGTAATTAAAGGAATCTCTTAGATTCTGCACAAGTTTTCCTGTGAGAGCACATTAAAAAGATCAAATGGCAGAGTAAAAGTGATCACAAGTCTCATATTTAGGATGGCTCAGGGGCCAGGGTTAATCCAAGTGGCTTTTGGGGCAGAGTAACTTGCGTAAGTTTCCATAGAGCCATGGTTCTCAACCTTCCTCATGCAGTTAGAACCTTTTAAGACAGTTCCTCATCTTGTGGTGACTCCCAACCATAAAATTATTCTCATTGGTACTTCATAGGTGTAATTTTGCTAGTTATGAATTTATTGTAGATATTTGTGTCTGCAATGGTTGGAGACAACTGCTAAAGTGGTCAAGACTCACAGGCTGAGACCCACCGCGATACGGAAAGAAAGAACCCAAAATAGTTAAAGGGAGGTTGAAAACCTAGAGCTAGAGAGCACTAGGTCTAAAGAGACCAGGCAATGCAGGACCTGACTGACAGCACTTGCCCTACAAGCACCTTTTTTGTCTTTGTAGTTCTGTAATGGACCAAAGGCAATCTCGTTAAAGAAAAAGTTGGGAGGTGATCTAGCCAAAAAGCAAGGAGTAAGGCTTTCTTGCTCATGAAAGCTGTAACACCAGGGGTAGGGGCCCTGGAGTCAGACATTAAGGGATGGTGATATTTTTTACAACCCTGGGCTGCTAAGATTGCTCATGGGTAAAGATGCATACTGCCAAGTTTGACCCAGTTTGGTGGAGAGAACTATCAACTTATCCTCTGACCCCAATGTACATGTCCCCTACACACAAACAATTCTAATTGTTTAAATGTACAAGAAAACAAACTGTTCTCTGGAAATGCTTGGCTCCTTCCAAAAGGAGAGTTCTCTATTTGGGAATCAATATACTACTTTGAAAAGAGTATCTCCCCCACCCCCACAGAGTTTATCTATGTAGTCTTGGCTGTCCTGGAACTCACTTTGTAGACCAGGCTGGCCTTGAACTCAGAAATCTGCCTGCCTCTGCCTCCCAAGTGCTGGGACTAAAGGCATGCACCACCACCTCCCAGCTAAGAGTACCATTTTTAAGTGTGGAGGACTGTAAGTTACCAGGAAAGACTGATCACGGGGGATAAAAATACCAAAAAAACATCAGGGCTATCTATGAAGTTACAAAGACATTACCAGAAAATATACAAACCACTAGCATGGCAGGCTACTGTATGATTAGATTCAGAGAGGGTACTCTTTGAGCAAATTCTGAACTTCACTAGTTGGATGACTTGTCTATAAAGTATAATGAAAATAGCAGAAATGTTTCAGCAGTAGTGCTCAGGGCACATTACGGAAGTCAGTTATCTACCAGCAGAAAGAATGGAATTTACCTCTGGGTGTAGGCATGCCATTGTCTCCTCCCTTACAAATTAATCCAGTTGGGCAGAGTCATGTGCTTGGCCAAGGGACAATCACTCAGGAAGGTGGGCTCACCTTGAGCCACACTAAAGTGATAGGAGTAATAATTAGTCTTTTAACCAGCTAATAATGATCTTTCCAAGAGTCTGTATCCCTTAGGGTTGTTGCCCCAAGTCCTCATGAGGTTTTGTTGAATCTGTCCAACTTTATGAGGCATATTCAGGTTTTTACCAGACAGGTACTGCAGCAAATCTTAACAGCATGTTTATAGACTTTCCCATTTTTTCTGTTACTAATATCTCTTAATCATTCCAAAGACCTCTTATTATTTCCAGCTTTACCATGACTAACAATAAGACTGTCTTACTCTGGGATGTTTGAGAGCAATGCTTCTGAATATGACTAATATCAATTGCCCAATCAGAATAAACTATATTAGAATTTTCTTTCTAAAGACTATAAAATGCTCTGACCATAGGTCACCAATATACCACAAAAAAGTTACCCATTGTTATCAAACTACTGTTTTAGAAATACTGTACACCTATTGCTGTAGACAATTATTTAGACAAATCAAGATTTTCACAAGTGTTGAGGTTACAGTCTGCAAATTTTCCTGCCAATAGGATCCTGAAAATGTTTTCAAAGCTAGGAATGATGAACACTTATAAATAATCCCATCACATAGGAAGGCTGAGAACATAGGTCACTGAAACTTTGAGGACCATACGGGCTACATACTGACTTCAAAGCCAGCATAGGGTATTCATCAAGATTCTGTTCCAAAAAATCAAAACAAGAGACTGGAGAGATGGCTCAGCAATTTAGAGCACTGGCTGCTCTTCCAGAGGGCCTGAGTTCAATTCCCAGCAACTACATGGTGGCTCATAACTATCAATAATGTGATGTCATGATAACCTCTTCTCGAATGTAGATAGAAACTCTCATATAAGTAAATAAATCTTAGAAAGTGAATGAGCAAACAAACAAACAAAAACAAACTTTAAAGCCATTATCAAGGCTGGAGAGATGGTTCAGCGGTTAAGAGCTCTGGACACTCTTTCAAATGACCTGGACTCATTTCCACGTAGTAGTTCACCACTTCTGATCTGTACAGATACCAGTACATGCATAAATAACTAAATTTAGAGATAAAACTAGCCTTCTTTTTTTTTTGGTTTTTCGAGACAGGGTTTCTCTGTATAGCCCTGGCTGTCCTGGAACTCACTCTGTAGACCAGGCTGTCCTCGAAAGAGCAAATATTTTTAAAAATCAAATACAAAGGCTCAGCTTACAGAAGAGGAAGAGAAAAAGGGAAAGCATATTTGTGAAGTGGAGGACTAACTGCATACGTAGCCCAATCCTGTATCTTCATATTTTAGTCAATTTGAAGGATTTTATTTTAAGATGTAAGCATCCTGTCCTGATAGAATCCCTTCCTATAGCTAAAAGGAATGAGCATGCTTCAGAGTAGCTCTATGTACACATAGCACAAGAACAAAATGTAGTAGTATAAAGAGTTATAGGAACAACATGAATGGCCAAGCAAAATTCATGTCCATACAATGAAATACTGCTCAAACATACATGATACATGAAGGATACTATGTTAAGTGAACTATGCTGGGCACAAAAGGAAAATATTGCATAATTACAACTATCTAAGAAAGATTTAAGGCTACAAAAATGTCACAAATACACTTTACTCAAAACCTGAGTTTCACTATACTAAAAAAAATATATATATATATATATATATATATATATATATATATATATATATGCTAATATTTAGAAAATGATGACCAGCCGGGCGTGGTGGCACATGCCTTTAATCCCAGCACTCAGAAGGCAGAGGCAGGCAGATTTCTGAGTTCGAGGCCAGCCTGGTCTACAGAGTGAGTTCCAGGACAGCCAGGGCTATTCAGAGAAACCCTGTCTTGAAAAACCACAGAGAGAGAGAGAGAGAGAGAGAGAGAGAGAGAGAGAGAGAGAGAGAGAGAAACTTTTTTTGCCAGGCAGTGGTGGTGCACATGCCTTTAATCCCAGCACTTGGGAGGCAGGCGGATTTCTGAGTTCGAGGCCAGCCTGGTCTACAAAGTGAGTTCCAGGACAGCCAGGGCTATACAGAAAAACTGTCTCGAAAAACCGGAAAAAAAAAAGAATGACCCTGTTTGTTATGTAAAGTGTTGTTCTGTCGACAATATCCCAGGTAGAAAAGTGGATAAAAAATGGCTGCACTATAAATTCAAACAACACTGGTGAAGGACATGGTGGTGCACACGTGCCGACTGAGGACTCAGGAGGCGGGAACAGATTTGCTGTGAGTTTCAGGCTAGGTTAGTTAGTTTCAGGTCAATTAGGACTACATAGGAGACACCTAACTTGAAACAATAAAAGTACTTCTTAGAATAACAGTGTATCAGATATTTGTAAAAATTATACAAAGCTAAGAGTCGAGACCATCCTTGGATATGTTTTAATTCAAGGTAAAAAGTGTACATTAAGATTAGGCCCTGTCTAAAAAACACAACAGACTGTACTAATAACATACATAAACAAACACATGTAGTAAGTCAGATAGTTGAACCCAGATATACTAAGATAGTCACATACCTTTTCTTATAAAAATTTTATTTTATTTTTATTTATTTATTTAATTATTATTATTATTTTTTTGATACAGGGTTTCTCTGTATAGTCCTGGCTATCCTGGAACTCACTCTGTAGACCAGGCTGGCCTCGAACTCAGAAATCCGCCTGCCTCTGCCTCCCGAGTGCTGGGATTAAAGGCATGTGCCACCACTGCCTGGCAAAAAATTTATTTTTATTTATGACTGTGTATGTCTGCTGCCTACATGTTTACCAATGAAAATGAACTTCAAAGATATGTACTCAAATGAAAGACCATACGTTGTTTCTCCTTTTGTTTTAATAACAATTACTTAGAATTTCTTTTGCTAAAAAGCCATGGCTCCTCTCCCTACCTGGGTCTACAAGGTCACTCCTGTCCTTACCTGGGTCTACAAGGTCACTCCTGTCCTTACCTGGGTCTACAAGGTCACTCCTGTCCTTACCTGGGTCTCAAAGGTCACTCCTCTCCTTACCTGGGCCTACAAGGTCATTAAAACAAGGAAAAAGCCAGAACATCCATCTGCCTTTTAGTTTTGGTTTAGTTCTTTTGGATCAGATGCCTCAAGTTAATTATTCAAGGTTTATCAATCTAAAAACTGCAGATGCCTAAGGTATCTTATCATCATAGCTGAAAGCACAAAGATAAACCTACGGAATTTCATTGTCACCTTTTACAATGCTCTGTGCCAGACCCCAGAGAGGTGCCTAAAAGTCTGCCTCAGGTCTTTTATCCTACAATCCTGAAGGTCACCTGAAGACATCACGTACACAGCAAGTCAATGAGTCAGCAGTCCTGTCAGTCACCTGACTGTTAAGCAATCCAAGGACTGATAAGGCCTTCAGAGCCACCCAGCAGAACCAGGACTAAGATTAAGATCAGCAGGACCCCATATTATCTAAAAGCCTGGTAGAAATGAAGGTATCTAGAGAATTCTTAAGACTACGAAACTATCCACAAGCCCAAAGAATTGAAATTTCATCCTGAATCTTGTGCTGAGGTACCTGTGCTAGAGAGAACACTGGAAGGAATCTCACAGCCTTGACAAAATTTCCATCAATATATGCACATTTAATAATCTTTGTTCTATCCTTCCCCTTTTGGGGGGGGGAGGGGGTGGTTTTTTTGAGACAGGGTCTCAGAAATTAACAGTTGGCCTACTTCAATAAGCTAGGCTAGCCCTCTTCCCCATCACTGAGTGCTGGTATTACAAAGCCCATGTTTGCAGTGCTCAAGTACAGACCCCAGGGCTCTACCAAGTGAGCTATTGTTCCCAGCCTTTGTGGGTTCTTTTTCTATAAAATTGTATCATTGCTACAGAATAGAGGAGAAAAATTAGGAGCCTTTCTCTCCCTGCTCTGGCCAAACTTTAAATACATTCATTTTTCCTTACTGATTTCTTCCATATTTCTTCAAAGATGACAGATCAAAAGCAAAAACAATACATGCATGAAAACTGTATAACAAGAACCTATACTTTGTATGCTAATTAGAAAAATCTAATTTTAAAAAAGACAAGGCAGCTTCTGGCTTTAGGGATTTAAATGCTGTCTAATAACAGTTTGCCCATAACTGATTACAGGAGACCGTTTTGATGGTCAGAATTTAAATATAGAAAGAAATTTCAATAAAATCTCAAATTTTACTTCATTGAATGGTCAGTTTTATTAAAATATTACACTTCCTTTTCATGCAGTTTGGGGGGGTAGTAGGCTGGGGGTGATGTGGGGGGAGTGGACCCTAGTAGTCAGGCCTATAGACTAAAACTCCATTTACATTTCACTCCTTTAACAATTTTATGAATACAGTAGTATTAAAATATATCCATGTGGCCAGCTGGTGGTGGCATAAGGTAAAGGCACGTGAATCTCTGTGAGTTCAAGTTCAAGGTCAGTCTGGTCTATAGAGGTTCTAGGATAGCCCCTAAGAACACATAAGAACACACAAAGATAGCCTGTCTTGAAAATAATAAAAACAAACCAAAACCCCAAAAATGTTTCATATACAACCATTTTGCAGAGTGTTTTTCATCTTGTAAACTTGGCTGAGACTCCAGATCCAATAACAACTTACCATTTCCCCCTCCCTGAGCCTGTACGAAACAATATTCTACTAGTGTTTATGAGGTGTGGTCATCTACCTCTCCTATGTAATTGCACCAACTGTCAAATATTTTGGAAAGTCAAGTGTTACACACTGTTCATGAATTTAGAGGTAGGTGACTAAGTCAGAGCTTCTATATGTAAAATTAGCACTATTGCTTGTAGGTTTAGGTTATTTCTCCTCTCCCCCCCCACGTGCACAAGGCTCACCCTCTCTCTCCTTTTTTGGAGACAAGGTCTCTCTAATGGAGCCCAGGCTGGCCTCAAACTCACAGGTACAGCCTGCCTCTGCCTGCTGAGTGCTGGGATTAAAGGCCTGTACCACTATGCCCATCTCCCCACCCCCTCATACACTGTCGGTTTTGGGATTAAAACAAAAAATAAATCTTACAATATAATCTGAACAAACCCTGTATACTTAGACTCTTAGCTCTAAGATTCCAATCAGCTATACAGGTTACAGCATTCAACAAAAATATTATAGACATTTTTCAGCTTTCATTGTCACTTTACAGGATTCTGGCTCAAAAAATATCCTGAAACATTTTTATAAATCAACTAACATAGAGCTTATTTATCTCTCTGCTTAAACCTTATTCCCCAAAACCAACTCTAACAGGACCTTATAGCCAAGAACAGCTGGTTGGTTTGGAGACAGGGTCTTGGTAATGTAGCCCTGGCTAGCTGTTAACTATGCAAACCAGACTGGCCTTGATCTCACATGACCTGCCTGCCCAGTCTCTCAGTGCTGGGATTAAAGGCATGTGCTACCACAAAGAATAGCTGGAGTCTTAACAGCCAGAGAGCACACTAGTTTAACTGGAAGACTTATGCCCATCTTTTTAAAAACAAGCAAACAAGCAAGCAAACGAACAAAATCCTTATTTCAAAAATGTCCTACTCAGTACATAAGCCAAAGAAGGCATTTCTTTCAGCACAAACTCAAAAGAAAATACAGAGTAAGCATATCATATAACCTGAAGTGATGTTTATCGAAGCAGAAATCAGTGACGTAAATGAAGGGGTTTTGTTTTTTGTTTTTCATCCCCAGGAAATTTGAAGCAGAAAACAAAGAAACATGCTTAGTAAAAAAGCCAAGTAGAAAAGCTTTTTTTTTTTTTTTTTAAAAGATTTATTTTACTTATTATATGTAAGTACACTGTTGCTGTCTTTAGACACTCCAGAAGAGGGCGCCAGATCTCGTTACAGATGGTTGTGAGCCACCATGTGGATGCTGGGATTTGAACTTATCACCTTCGGAAGAGCAGTCGGGTGCTCTTACCCGCTGAGCCATCTCACCAGCCCAGAAAAGCTTTCTTAAAGTAAAGGGTTTAAGTGATTTAGGGTCAAATTGCTTAGAAGCAAAAACTAGGCAAAACCATTAGAATAAGGTAGAAAAAGATAAGTTTGAAATCCAATCACTGGCAAAGATCTCAAGTTTCTTATGCAGAACAGTTAAAATCCTTAGCTGATACTGTAAAATGTTTGTGTGTGAGACAGGACAGAAAGGAAAAATTAAAAATAAAGGGGCACGAGAAAGCAAAGACTCACTCTGGGCTCTTGTAGGCCTCTGAAGCTGACTAAGGGAGGACTTCTTTAAATAAAGACATCTCATACAAGGACTTTATTAACAAGAAAAAGGAACAAGAATGTTTTTAACTGAGTTTTACCTCATAAAACCTCTGAATTTCTTATATAATTCTCAAAGATATAAAATAAGTAAACCAGCTCAAATACTTTTATTAAAATGTTAAACATGAAAACTCAAGCTTTGATAAACTAATTCTTGTTGCAAGTAATCCTTTGTGTCATAATAGTTTACAAAGGCAGGCCTTTAGTCCCAGCACTTGGGAGGCAGAGGCAGGCGGATTTCTGAGTTCGAGGCCAGCCTGGTCTACAGAGTGAGTTCCAGGACAGCCTGTCTCACAAAACAAAAATAAAATTAAAAAAAAAAAAAAAAAAAAGCCAAGGAACCATCTAGGTGGCATTATACATACACTTAACCTCAGCTCTCAGGAAGCCTTGAAATTGTGTATTGTGTCTGTGCTTTCCCTCCTTCCCCGAGTTTAAATACTTAATAAGCTTACTAACTTTGCTTCTCCAGGCTCACCCTGAAATTCAAGATGCCGGCTTTACGGGCACAGCATTTTCTAAGTGGATAGAGATCGCAGGGTTAGGTCTCCTCCTGCCAGCCACTGGGATATCTTTAACTGCCACAAGGGGTGTGAGGATCAACTATGGACATTCAGGGGGATGCAGCCAGAGAAATACCCTATCAGATTTAATTACGAAGACAAATCAGGACTTGGGTGCATACTAAAAAACAACTAGACACTAAGTTAAGTGAAAAGCTCAGGGCAAAATGCAGATAAAACAGTTTAGGCTCACTACCAGGAGACTTCAACACCATGGCAACTTAGAAATCTTCTGAAAACACTGAGCCCCAAATCAGTGACTACATACAATGGACTTAGTTATGGCCTCCCTTTTTGAGGGAGGATAAAGAATTGATGAACTTCTCAAACTGCCCTATTCTTTACTCTCAGTGACACAATTGATAGTCAACTTCTAGTTAAACTCTTGTAAAATAGTATGCATTTAAAATTACTAAATTGGGCTGGAGAGATGGCTGCTCTTTCAGAGGTCCTGAGTTCAATTCCCAGCAACCATACAGTAGCTAAGAACCATCTGTAATGAGATCTGATTCCTTCTTCTGGGGTGTCTGAAGACAGCTACAGGATACTCACATACATAAAATAATCTTTAAGGAGAATCCACTTAAAAAAGAGTAAAAAATAAAATCACTGAATTGATCCAGCCTTGGCAAATCTGTAATCCTATTTTTCTGAATGATGAGACAGCAGGATTGTCTTCTACACCAGCCTGAGATACACAATTTGAACCTAGCTTGTTTTCCATAAAAAGGACTGGGGAGTAGACTAACAGTGTAGGCCCTTAATTCCAGCTACGCCAATGGCTGAGGCAGGAATATAAAAGCCACCATGGAAAACTTAAAGGCCATGGCTCAAAGATATAGTACTTACACCGTGGTGCTCAATGCATGTAGCTTGGTCAATAGTAGAATGGTTTTGCCTAGCCCTCACTTAGTACATGGTCCTGGGTTGTATTCCTAGCACCACAAGAGGGGACAAAAAAACACCCCGAAAACAACAAACTTGGGTCCCAGTAACGTGGCTCAGAAGGTAAATGCACCAGCCACAATGCTGACAACTGGAGTTCAACGACAAGGGCACAGATGGTAGAGAGAACAGACTCTAGATGTTGTCCTCTGATGTCCAGGAGCCTTCTGCTTCCCTTCCACCCAAGCATTCTCCCATGTGCACGTTCTTATCCTCCCCATCCTTCTCTCCTTTCTACTAAATAAATGGAGGGTGCAGGCAACTGGAGGCTCAAGAGTTGGTTCACTCAGTTAGCTAAATATCTACTGGTAACATTTAAGATGTCTGGTTAGGATCCCCAGCACAAGCTGAATGCTGGGGAGGATAGATATGACAGGCCAATTGTAATCCCTGTGCTTAAAAGCTGGAAACAGGCATCCCCAGAGCAAGCTGTCTCACTGAGAGACTCTGCTTCCATATATAAGCTGTTAATTATCTGAGGAAGACAACTGGTCATCAATAAACACCCCACACAGGGAAACACACACACACACACACACACACACACACACACACACACACACACACCAAAGAAAAAGTTAAAAGCTCCAAGTAGTGGGGTAATATAAACAGCAAAACAGCTTAGCATACAATGTAGTAAATTTTAAAAGTCCTTTAAAAATGGCCGTGCTAAGGCTTGGACTCAGTGGAAACAGCCTGTAAGATGTATCTTTTCTTGCTTACCTCGAATCCCGCAGTGTGCTGGATTGACCCAAGGAAAAATATAGTGGCCAAATGCTCTACTAATTGAAACAATTTCTCTGTGGAAATTTAGACGTATTGTCTGATATTTCAGAAGAACATTAAAAAACAAAAAGCCCAAGATTCTGCCAGGCATGATGGCAAATGCTTATCATCCCAGCTAGCTGAGCTGGGACCAGTTTCCCACCTGTAAACGAATAAACCAGCATTTCTTCTTTGCTACAGTTTCTCTGTTTTTCTGTATGTATAAAAATCTATTTTTTTCCTAGATTTCATGCTAACTTATACAGATGTAACCACATAGTGGTCCAGTTCTAAACTCTGCCCAAAGGAAACCTCCAGGGCTCATCTGAGTGGAACAGGAAGTGTTCTACATACCCTTGGTTAACAGTATAAAGACCAAGTTAACATCACAGTAATACAACTGCAAATAGACAGAGACTATAAGATTATTAAAGCATTTGTCTTCTCTTGTGAGGCATGAAAAGCAACAAAAACCTTGAAGTTACTCAAGTTTCCCATGGAGTAAATCAGAAGCCCTGACAATCCTGGATCCACCTCTCTAAACAATTAGCAGCAGCCAAGTACTAGCCTTTCTCTTTAGATGCATTTTGCACATTAAATGAGTCAGGGTCTCAAATACTCTCCCATCCTCTTAGATCCAACACCTGTCCCTTGGCAACCCAGCTTTTCATGACAGAGAGAGAGAGAGAGAGAGAGAGAGAGAGAGAGAGAGAGAGAGAGAGAGAGAGAGAGAGAGAGAGAGAGAGAATACCAGGAGCCATCTCACACATGTCCCCCATCTGGATCCTGCAGGCATTTGCAAATGAAACCCCTGAAACAGAGGATGGAAGAAGTCAGTTGTTAACTGTACATTAGAACCATTAGAAATAAGCAGAGTAAAAGCACAGGCAGCGTCACATTAACCAAAAAGAGCAATACCAAAGATCTACAGACTGTTCTCTGTAACCTGGAACAGGACAGGTCTAGCAATGAATTCTCAGTTACTGGAACTGGGTTATTCATAGGACTCACTAAAGGGAGGTAAAGGAGAAAGATACATGGAAAGTCAAGACGCAACACAAAGATGAGGCTTTGGGGGTTGAAACGAATAGGAAAGCATAAGCAAGCAAAACTTAAGGGAAAGAGGAAGCCATACAAAAGCTATCCAAATATATGGACTAGAAAAAAAGGCAAATGTGGTACCTAATAGAAGACATACAACACACACTAAGCACAGAGACAAGGTGGCTGGGCTATGTAATATATAAATGACACAGGCCATAGCATCAACAGGAACTTCTGCTATTGCATTTCCTAGAGTGTCTCCAGTCCCAGATCCATACCCAGCTCCCCTTACTCCCGGAACTACATTATCTCAGTCACAAATACCTCCCTATGGCAGGAGGGACAAAACCGTACATTTTATATTATTATATAGTATTATTGAGCTTTTTATAGAAATCCATGGTAAGAAGAATAACAAGAGCTCCGATGGTTCATATCTATAATCCCAACACTCAGGCATCAGAAGCAGCTGGATTATCCTGAGTTATAGAGTAAGACTCAATCTCCAAAAAATAAAAAAACCAAAAACCAAAACCAACCAACCAACCAACCAACCAAACAAACAAAAAAAGCTAAAAAGCTTAACAAAGCACAACAGCCCCCCAGTAGGAACAGGGTTTAAAGAATTGGATATAAAAATAATCCCCTTTTTTTTCCTGACAATTTGGTAAGCCACAGCCACCAAAGGTGTGCACAGTGGCATACATTCATAATCCCAGCTCCAAGAGAGCAGGGGGAGAATGACTGAGAGGTGGAGGCTGGCAGGAGTTAGGGAGTAAGTTCCAGGCCAGACAGAGACATCCAAAGGGGCCTTAGAAAGAGAAATAAAAAACAAAATGAAAAGGAAAGAAAGGCAAGAGGCAAAGCAAAGGAGAAGACAGATCCCCTAAAACATTCGTGTCCTTCTTTTTGCTACCCCTAACCCCAACAGTGTTGGATTAATCGGAGGTCTTCACAGATACCAGGCAAGTACTCTACCAGTTGAGCTACAGTCCTTTTCAGTGGAAAATTATGGCTCATTCTCTGGTATTTCTGAAGAACATTTAAAGAAGAAGAAAAACCCACCCTAGATTTTGCCAGGAGAAGGGAAGAAGAGGAAGCAAGTAAGCAAACAGGGTTAGCATAGGTTATCGGTAGCCCAGAGATGACTAGTCAGACAGTTTATAGTGAATTGGAAGTCTGCATTCCCACCGGCAGGGTCTATACCCAAGTATTTGGGCACCCAGGAACAGTGAGTGTTCAGAGCACAAGGTTTTTTAAGGCAAATAAATAAATAAACCAAAACCATATCCAGGCAGTCTGGCATTTTAATTGGCAGTTGGGGGCAGGGATGACAGGAAGCAAGCCCTTTAACCTAACAGTCACTAAGATATGCAGTTGCCTGGAGGGTGTTCTGCATATGCAGGCAGTTTAAGAGAAACTGAGATAAGTTAGCCGGAGGGGCCCCTGCACAGATAGACAATTTACGAGCAGTTAAGATAAGTTAGCTAGGACATTCTGACCTTGGGTTCCAAGAATTTCCATAGGATTCTCTATTGCGGAAATGAAATTCTAGTTAAGCATGAAATGGCCTCAGCAAGAATCCAAGATGGAGGAAGCGCTGCACTGTCTTGCCCTGTAGTACGTGTCTATAATGGCACATGGTAGTACTTGTCTATAATGGCAGCATCCCAGCACTCAGGAGACCAAGGCTTTAGATGAATGTAAGACTACCCTGGGGGTGGGGGGAAACTATATTCTAAATAGAACAACTTCTGTCCACTAGAAAGTAAAGCATTGAGAGACTTGCAAGTTCCTGAAATGTCAAGGTTTAAGTCAGTCTACTCCATTTTAAATCTATTCAAAATTTAAAAAAACAACATCTGTGTTCCCCATGTCCAATATTTAAGGAAACTTAAAAAACAAACAAACAAACAAACAAACAAAGTATTCTTGCATCTAACTATGCATCCTCCCAAGTCAGGGTCAGATCGCCCACCACCACCTCCACCACCACCTCCGTCACCACCTCCACCACCACCACCACCCACCCACCCACCCACCCACCCACCCACCCACCCAAGATCAGAATCAAGGATATGTATCCATAAGTTGGTCAAGAGCCTAATGTTTGTCATGCCGCAAAAGTTTCCCTCAAACAAGAACAAAGTGACAAATTATACATAATTTAAAATTTCAAAAAACAAGGACTTGGACTATAGCTCAGCGATAGAATACTTGTCTACTATGTGAGACCCTAGATCCAACCCCCAGCACCTATTAAATAGATGAATACGAACAAATTAGGTATTGTGGTGGTGTACACTTTTAATCTCATATTTAGGAGGCAGAGATATCATAATTAGAAATGGAAGAGTAACCTCAGCTACTATAGCAACTTTGATGCCCGCCACAGGATGCTATGTTGCAAAAATAAAATAGAAAAAAGCAAACAACAAACAACAACAACAAAAGGAATACAAAATCAGCTAATGGGTTAAATGGAAATATGAAAGAAAATACTAAAGTCCATGGACTAATCAAAATAGCTAAAATCAAGTGTGGAATGCGCAAAGGAACGACTCAAGAGCTATGAAGAAGCAGAATCCACTCATCCAGGTAAACAGGATGGGGAAGTCTGTTAGCAGCAGGAAGAAAGCAAGACAATGCTAAGAGAATGGGGTTTCGGAATTATCTGTGTGATGGGCAAGGTCCAAAGATAGTGAGATAAAATACAATTCCAGGGCTGGGTTGCCTTTAGGGTTTTAAAGTAATTGAATAATCCTGATTATACTTACATTAGCTTGATTGTTTTGGGCTGAAGCAATTTCTGACTTAAACATAAAGAGAAAATCCATTCACATATAACAGGCAATAGTAGGAAATATCCTAGGACCTGACAAATAGGATCTGCTACACCTACGTTCATAGCAATGTAACAACCAAAGAGGAATGAGATTTAATAACCAACGAGACTGGAGAGAGATGAGAGCTACAGCACACAGTCTATATAGAGAAAGATGCGGGGAGCAAGAAGGCCATGCCCACAGACCACAGAAGCTCAAGGGAGGAGTGAAAAAAAAAACGACTTAAGTCAACAGGAGGCCAAGGCTACATTATGACGACACCCATATACAACAGAAGCAAGGTGGCATGCAGAGAACCAACCAGATGGAAGTTGAAGTAGTCAGGATACTACACTAGAGACAAGCTCCAGAAACTTAAGCCTATTTCTACAATGAAATATGGTTCGACAAGAACACCCTCTCAAATGGTATGACAGCTAATTTTGCTTTGTATCATACCTGGGAAGGGGGAACGTCAATTGAAGAATTGTCTCCATTATATTGACGTGTGGTGGTTAGTGCCACTTCTCGGCGGGAAGGCCTGGGCTGGATAAGAAAGACAGCTGAGCAACGCAGAGGAAGAAGCCAGTTAGCATCGGTTCGGGCTCTCTCTCCATTTCCTACCTCCAGCTTCTTGCCTTGGCTTCCCTCTGTGACATATAAGTTAGATAAGCTCCTTCCTGACCCATGTTTTCCATTGTTTTATCACTTAAGCTAGGACAAAAGGGAGGCAGCTACTTGGAATTATACTAATGTAGCAAATCACTTTCACAGCCCAGCACAGGAGCTAATGAAAGAGGAAGCCACTAGGTTAGCTAAGGTTGCTCTTTGAAAAGCAAAACAAAAACCTGTTATGGGAACTGGTCATCAGCAAAAAACTGGACTGAACCAAGTGAATCAATAAAACCATTCCAATTGAGCGCGGTAGTGCCTCGAATTCTGCTTGAGTCATGAGAATCGCTGCAGGTTGGAAGCCAAACTGAGCTACACAGTGAGATACAGGCCTGGGCTATATAGCCAAAGCCTCAGAAAAGAAAACAATAAAAAACAAAAACAAACAAAAAAACAACCACAAAACCTTACAAAGGAGGGGCTGGAGAGATGGCTCTGCAATTAAGAACACTTTCTGTTTTTAGAGAGGACCCGAGTTCTGTAACTCCAGTTCTAGGTATCTAACACCCAACTTCTAACATCTTTGGTACTGTCCACGTGGGATTCACTTATATACATAAAAAAAGATTAGAGCAGAGGATAAGATGCACAAATATTTGAAATATAATTACAGAGGGTATAAGACCAAAATGTAATAAAGCAGGTACTGGACACAAATAGACACTCACTTTTTATCAAATCGTTTTCCGGGAATACAAAAGCATTCATGTCTATGCACTGCCTAGATTTTTTTTACATGCTACAACAGCAGAACCCATACAGCCCCTGAAACCAAAACTACTCTTGTATGAAAACTCAAAACTCTCTATGAGAACATAAAGCCAGTGTTAGCAGAGCTGAGCTCATACTCAAAGTGGGACTTTCTTTTATATCATGTTAGAAATGAACACTGTAGTAGATCTTCAGAGGCTCTTAGCACACTCCCAGGCCTGAATGTGCCGACATGAACACACTAGCTACAGTGTGTGTGGCAGGGGCCATGGCTCAGCAGGAAAGATCACTGGCAGGCAGAGGCCATCCCCAGCTGCCACACAGTAGCTCACCAACACCTGTAGCTACAGTTCCAAGGATCCAATACCCTTGTTAGATCTTCCTAGGTACCAGGCACTCATGAGGTATACACCCATACATATGTAGGCAAACCACTCATATAAATTAAAACTATAAATACTGTATGCAAGGAATAAGTCACAAATCATGGCACACATTTATAACTGCAGGCATTGGGGTGTAGAATTGAGTCTAAGTCAGGAGGATCACAAGTTCAAGACTGTGCATGCTATAGAGGAGTTGAGGTTAGTCACTGCCTGAGCAACTCAGTAAGATCTAAATATAAAATGTTAAAAAAATAGTGAAGGAAATTATATAGCTCAATGGTAGACTGCTACTTACTTCGGTAGCATGTACAAGCCCAGTGTCCATAGAAGACAAGTTATGATTAAAAACTTTGTGAAGGCTAGGTATATAACAAAGTTGGTAGCGTGTTTGCCTAGTGTACATTGAGTCTCTGTTGATAAAAGATCACTAGAAATATTTCAAAACAAAAATAGATAATATATTTATTATAAGCTATGGGAAATTATACTTATGCTCATCTCGTGAAAAATAAATACAAATTAGGTATATTGGTGACACATTCCTGTAATCCTAGTTCCTGGAGGTTATGATAAAGCAGGATTCTGAATTTGAGGCTGGACTTGATTATATAGCAAAACACTGTGTCAAAGAAAAACAAAAAGAAACAAACAAAAATATTAAGTGTTTCAAAGAAAAGAATCCTTAAGCTACATAAATAGTTGTGGCTTAAGCCAGACACAATTTCTGAAACATGAGATAATAAAAGCCAGTGGTTCAAGCCTTAATCCTAAAACAAAAGAACTTCTGAGTTTGTGACCATCTTGGAATACATAAGGAGATCCAAGACACCCTAACCCTAAACTATGACATCCTGTCTCTAAAAACAACCAAAGAAGCCAAGTTGAAGCAATTATCTCCCAAAGTGATCTTTCCATTCATTAAACCCCAATAAAAGTCAAAATCACAAAAGTACATCAACCAAGCCAACAGAATTTCACCTCAGGATGTGTACCCTAATTGCCTTATACTCGAGACTACACACTGCAAAGGAGGTCAGGAAAGGCCAGGGAGATGGCTCAGCAGGTAAATGGGCTAACCATGTAAAAAGATGGATTTGGTACAAGCCACCTGTAACCCCAGCCCCCCTACAGAAGTGCCAGGCAAACTAGCCTCGAGTGCACAGCAGTAGACTAGAAAGCTTAGAGTCTAACTAGTGTAGCTGGAGAAAAAAGAGAAACTGTCAATATGACAGGAGAAAGTCAACTCTTGAAAGATACGCTCTGCTGTCTACACGGATGTGAGAACTTGGTCTCTCTCATTCACAGATACAAACAATTAGTAATATTTTTTTAAAAATCAAATGGACAAAAACTCAAAATAAAGAGTCAAGAAACACTTTTACCTGTCCTTTTAGTTAGGAATCAAGGAAACACAGTAAAACTCTAAAGGAGATTATGATCTGCTTTCACGACTACTGAAACAATGATTCTCTCTCCTTGAATTTGCATTTTGGATCATAGGATCAGAGAGGGTAGTATGCTAGCCTCCATCTTGTACCAATATTCCTTCCTTCCTCAGCCTTTCCAAATGCTGGGATTACAGATACATGCCCCCATATTCAGCTTACAACTGATAAACGTTAAAAAACAATTTACTAAAGTATCCTAGTATCAATGTAGAAATATGGCTACTCTCACATTTACTAGATGGACTTATACTTCATCCAATTTTAGGAAATAATTACTGTAGCTTGCTTTATATAAATTCAAATAAGAGCAGTTTGGACTGGGGGGACAGCTCAGTGCAAAGATCTTTGCCTCGCTTGTAACAGTCTTGAAAAGAGCACAGGAGAAAAGGAGAACAGTATCTGTGATAAGTCTAAATAGAAATGTAAATTAATGTCCTATCACACAGGGGGACACCATGCATCAGTTGTAAAATGGTGCCATTAAATATTTAATGGCATGACATATGTTTGAGATCTCCTTAATTTGAAACCGACAAAAACCATTAATGGTTCCAAGCAAAAATGACAAACTGTCAACCACTCTGCCACCGAAATTCACTTTGAACCTAGAAATAAAACACTAATGAGTTAAACAGAAATAAAACAAATTAAAAAACAGCAAAGTTAAAAACTTGGAGTGAGAATCCTTGGAAAGTAGGGAGTTTTTCTGGAAACCTAAGGCTAGCACAGGCTTAGAAAAGCTACTGAGTGCAACAAATACCAACCAACAGCCAAAAGAAGAAACGATAAGTTTTTCTCCAACTTTGTTTTTTTCGGTGAGAAGTCTTGGTATGCATCCCTGCCTGGATCCTCCTGGCTCAGCCTCAAGGGATGGTATTACAGGCATGAAGCACTATGCCATTACACTGTTCCTTCCACTCTCATCACTTACCTATGGGAGTGAGACAACTGTTCCTTTGTCCACATCTCCTTCTGAGATATTCATGAAAACATTTACTCCTCAGAATCCTGAAAATTGAATGGAAAGACAAAAATCATCCTGAACTTAATTACTGGGACAGTGTTAGAAATTAAAAAAGAGAGCCGGGCGTGGTGGCGCACACCTTTAATCCCAGCACTCGGAAGGCACAGACAGGCAGAATTTCTGAGTTCGAGGTCAGCCTGGTCTACAAAGCGAGTTCCAGGACAGCCAGGGCTACAAAGAGAAACCCTGTCTCGGAAAAAAAAAAAAAAAAAAAAAAAAAAGAACCCATGATTTGGTGGGAGTGTTGCTGTCTATGGAATCTTTGAGAAGTGGAACCTAGCCGGCAGAGGTGGGTCTATGGAGGAAGACCTTGGAAGATAATAACTGAGCCTTACTACCCCTCCCATTCTCTGATTCAAGGTACAAGAAATTGTACCACAAGTGCCCACAGAAGGGAAGCAAGCATTAACTGTTTCCCACCATGATAGACTGTATTTTCTGGCACTGTAGGCCAAAGAAATCCTTGCATGGGTTGGCATGCTTGGGACTTAAACAGTGAAAGAAAACCAACTCACGCATTTGCTCACATACAAATTAAATTAAAAATAACATAAAAAGCCGCCTCTCGTAAACTGCTTCTGTCAGGTGTTATTATCAAAGGGGTAAAACAAAGTAGTAAGGAAAATAAAAACTTTAAGGCCAGCCTGGGATACTGAAGACTGAAAACCAAAAAGGAACAGGTTTGGCAATGAGGCCATGTATTCAATAGCTAGTACCAAGACAGCGGGATGGGAATCAGAAAAAAATCTTATCTTTGCAGTAAAATTAAGCAAGTCGATTCAGGGCTAGAAAAATGGCTCAGCAGTTAAAACCACTTGCTAGTCTCAAAGGACCCAGTGTAGGCTCTCAACACTCAGACGGCACCACCAACCATCTATAAATAGAGTTCAGGAGATCTAAAGCTGTCTTCAGGTCTCACCAGGCACTGGATTCATGTGGTACACAGGTAATGGTACACAGGTGATACATGCAGGCAAAACACCAATAAACATAAATTAAAAAAGAAAAGTCAGGCAGTGGGGGCGCACGCCTTTAATCCCAGCACTCGGGAGGCAGAGGCAGGTGGATTTCTGAGTTCGAGGCCAGCCTGGTCTACAGAGTGAGTTCCAGGACAGCCAGGGCAATAGAGAAACCCTGTCTTGAAAAACAAAAACAAAAAAGGAAGATAGATACACAGACAGGAAAGAAGGAAGGAAGGAAGGAAAGAAGGAAGGAAGGAAGGAAGGAAGGAAGGAAGGAAGGAAGGAAGGGAATCAAGTAGAGGAAAACTCACAAGGTCTCAACCCTATAGAAAGAACTGCACACAACTAAGAGGAGCCCTCGAGTGGGATTAAGTCTTCACTAGGGAAGGGTACACTAACTGGTTAATCTAATACCAAATGGTCAGTCCGGGAAACATACATGAGAAGGTTGTATGTAGGAACACACACACACACACACACACACACACACACACACACAGACAGACACACACACACACACACACGCTATCTGAAATTGCAGACATCCTGGGCTACATATAAGATGCTGCCAGTTTGGGAGGCAGAGGCAGACAGATTTCTGAGTTCGAGGCCAGTCTGGTCTTCAGAATGAGTTCCAGGACAGCCAGGGATACACAGAGAAACCCTGTCTCAAAACACCAAAAAAAAAAAAAAAAAAAAAAAAAAAAAGCTGCCAGAAAAATCAAACAAATAACAAACATAACATGGGAGCTTGGAGATGACACAGCGGCTAAGAGCTCTGGATGTTCTTCCAAAGGATCACGGTTCCATTCACAGCACCCACAATGATCGGTAGTGCTGTAATCCAAAGGATTAAATACTTCCTTTTGCCTTCTGAGTGCACCAGGAATGCACAAGGTACACATCCATATATGCATGCGAAACAAAACAAAAACAGTAACAAAACAGCCAGGCATTACAGAGCACAGGCATGTCTCACACTGGACAGACGAAGGCCTGAGGATGATGAGTTAAAGCCACCCTCAGACATACAGTAAGACACTGTCTTTAAATAAATAAAAATAGGTTCTCGCTTTGCCATCTACTTACTAGAAAGAAGACCATTTTCAGCAATCAGAAAATGTTGACGTCACTCTGAAGGGGCGCACAGTCATTGTGAATGGCCCCGGGGAACTCTGCGGAGGGACTTAAATGACATCAGTGTAGAGCTGAGTCTTCTTGGAAAAGAAAAGAAAAGAAAAGAAAAGAAGAGAAGAGAAGAGAAGAGAAGAGAAGAGAAGAGAAGAGAAGAGAAGAGAAGAGAAGAGAAGAGAAGAGAAGATGCAAGGCTCCGGGTTGACAAATGGTGGGGTAACAGAAAGGAACTGGCCACTGTCAGAACCATCTGCAGTCATGTTCAGAACATGATCAAGAGTGTTACACTGGGCTTCCGTTACAAGATGAGGTCTGTCTGTGTACGCTCACTTCCCCATCAATGTCATTATTCAGGAGAATGGGTCTTTGGTTTAAATCCGAAATTTCTTGGGGGAAAAATGCATCCGCAGGGTTCAGATGAGGACAGGTGTTGCTTGTTCTGTTTCTCTAGCCCAGAAGGATGAATTAATCCTTGAAGGAAATCATACTGAACTTGTTTCAAATTCAGCGGCTCTGAATCAGCAAGCAACAACAGTTAAAAACAAGGACCTCAGGAAGTTTTTGTATGGCATCTGTGTGTCTGAGAAGGGAACCATGCAGCAGGCTGACAAGTGAGACCTCAGTTACCTAGCTCCAGAAACAAGATCCCAATTAAAAGTACAATTTGAGTTCTTTGGGGAGACTAAAAGACTTAAATATTGAAAAATAAAAATAAATAAATAAGTCTCAATGTCGGTCTGGCTACATTAAATAACTAGATCGTGTCTCAAGGAAATAATAAAGGGGAGAATCCCAAAGAATGCAAGAACTCTCATTTTATTACATTTTTTTGAGGCAATATCTAGTTCTATGGATCCTAGACTTGCCTTAACTACAAGACCCGGACTGTATTCTTTTAGTTGAAAAAGCCAAAGTTGAGTATTATCCCTGGTGTTAAGGGTATCACAATCAAGATATGGGGTTGGAGAGATGACTCAGCAGTTAAAAGCACTCATTTCTCTTCCAGAGGTCCTGAGTTCAATTCCCAGCAACCACGTGGTGACTCACAACCATCTGTAATGGGTCTGTCCTCTTCTGATGTGTCTGAGGATAGGTACAATGTACTTATATACAGAAAATAAAATTTATTTTTAAAAATAAAAAAAAATTAAAGAAAGCTATATAAGCCTAGCATGGTGGCTCAAACCAATAATCCTAGCACTTAGAAAACTGAGCCGGCAACAGGGCTAGGGAGATGGCTTAGAGGTAAACACATTTGCTAGGCAAGCATTAGCACCGGAGTCTGAATCCCCAGGACCCAAGTAAAAACTGTGCACATCTGTCTGTAAACCAGTGCCCCTCATGAGAAGACAGAGGCAGAGACAGAAAAATCCCTGGAAGCTGAAGGGTCAGCTAGCTTGGTGCATACAGTGGTGTATCAAAAGGCACTCTGCTCTCAAACAAGGTAGAAGACAACGATGACATACCAGATTGACCTCTGACCTCTGTGTGTGCACATGGACACACAGACAGGCATCTATAAACCTGCACACAGAAAACATAACAGTGAGGGAAACTCGCTTTAATCCCAGCACTTGGAAGGCAAAGGCAGGCGGATTTCTTAGTTCGAGGCCAGCCTGGTGGTCTACAGAGTGAGTTCCAGGACAGCCAGGGCTACACAGAGAAACCCTGTCTCGAAACACCAAAAAACAACAACAACAACAACAAAAAAAAAACAAAACAAAAAAACCAACCAAACAAACACCAAACAAAAAACGAGGAGAACTCAATTCTGGGGTAAAAAGAGGATTTCAAAAGGATCCTTTTCTATTAAGACGCTGAGGCAATGTAGGTCAGTTTGAGGCCAATCTGATCAACAGTGAAACCCTCTTTCTAACCAAGCTACAAAACAAACACACAAATGAAAAGTTTTACAAAGACTCAGAGAGCTAACTTTTTTTTTCTTTCTTTTTTTTTTTTTTGGTTTTTTCGAGACAGGGTTTCTCTGTATAGCCCTTGGCTGTCCTGGAACTCACTTTGTAGACCAGGCTGGCCTCGAACTCAGAAATCCGCCTGCCTCTGCCTCCCAAGTGCTGGGATTAAAGACATGCGCCACCACGCCCGGCTTTTTTTTCCCTTAAATAACCCCCAAACCACCAAGACTTGCAGTGTCACGGTTGTCTTCATCTAATGAGGCATTCTTCTTTTACAAGGCTGGCTAGATGGCCTTGTTATGACTCGGTCCTTGATAGGAGGCCACTCTTCAACATTTTCCAATTATAGTTTTCTTGTACATGTGGGTGTTCCATGTGCTGCAGTGCAGGTAGACTGCAAAAGACAACTTGTGGGAGCTGGTTTTCTCCTTCAGTTGGGTAGCTTTCAGGGGCTTGAACCCAGCTTTTCAGTTTGTTGGGTGACAAGCACCTTTACCCACTGATCCCCCTATGGAAGGCCATTGAATTTTAAGATCCTGCTAAAGAGAAAATAGTCACATCGAATGCAAGGGCACAATGGCTTCTACCCTTACACTGGCATACTTTTGGTAAAAATTCCTCTCTCTATGGACAAGGTCTCACTTTGGCTCTCCAGTTGACCTGGAAATTGCTATGTAAACCAGGCTCAAATTCATAGCACCACCTTCCTCTGCTCTCCGGTACAGGGTCTAAAGGCATGTGCCACAATGTCTAGCTAATTATGACTATTAGTTCTTGTCTGAAAGTACTCTCACCTCACCTACAAACTGTCAGAGGCATGGACCTATAGACCCAGTTAACCGGAAGACCAAAGTAATAGGATTGCTTCAGGCTAATGATTCAAGGCTAACCTATGGGGGAAAAACAATCTAAAATGTGAACAGAAGTTTTAAAATTTCTTACAATTGAATCCCAGTCATCCTAACACTATTAGGTAGCTAATACTAAATAGCTATTAAAACAAAACAGAAAATAGGGTTCGGGGGAAGTTCCTAATCTGTTCTGTTTGTGCATACTTATTACTACAAAAAGCTGATCCCTGGGGGCTGGTGAGATGGCTTAGCGGGTTAAAATCACCTACTGCTCTTTCGAAGGTCCTGAGTTCAAATCCCACCACCACATGGTGGCTCACAACCATCTATAATGAGATCTGATGCCCTCTTCTGGTGTGTCTGAAGACAGCTACAGTGTACTTACATATAATAAATAAATAAATCTTTAAAAAAAAAATCTAAGGAAGAAAATTGAAAAGCTGGGCAGTGGTGGCACACTGCTTTAATCCCAGCACTTGGGAGGTAGAGGCAGGTGGATCTCTTAGTTTGAGGCCAGCCTGGTGGTCTACAGAGTGAGTTCCAGGAAAGCCAGGGAGGGCTACACAGAGAAACCCTGTCTCAAAAAAAAAAAAAAAAAAAGCTGTTCCCTGTCTTGAAAAGATTAGGACAAGGACCTGGAGGGTTGGCTCAGCACTTATGGCTTTTCCCGAGAACCTAGGTTCAATGCCTGCTTACTACTGTCTGCCAGTCGTTTCAGGGGATTGTGACATCCTTTTCTAACCTCCATGGAAATCAGGCACATGCACACTACACATAGCGACATGTAGGGAAAACACTCATGCACATGAAGATACATACATACATACATACATACATACATGTCTTTGAAAAGAGAGAAAAGATAAGGAGAGGAAGAAAGTGTTAGAAGGTACTATAGAAGAGAAACCAGGGCTGGTGAGATGGCTCAGTGGGTAAGAGTACCCGACTGCTCTTCTGAAGGTGCTGAGTTCAAATCCCAGCAACCACATGGTGGCTCACACCACCCATGAGATCTGACTCCCTCTTCTGGAGTGTCTGAAGTCAGCTACAGTATACTTACATGTAATAAATAAATAAAACCTTAAAAAAAAAAGAAGAAGAGAACATCCCTAGGTCACTCTCTTGCTTAGTGAATCTGAAGAAGGGATATAGTCCTACTACGTCACTCTACTTTATTCTCGGCCACAGGGTCTCTTACTGAACCTGGAGCTAGACTTAGTGGTAACAAGCCCCAGTGCTCCTCATGTCTCTGTCACCTGCAGCCCTGGGGTTAACATGTGCCCGTGCTCATGCTAGGCTTTGTTTTTTAGGGTTTTACTCTTATGTGTAGACGTGTGAGCGAGTCCATGGAGGCAAGAAGTGTATTGGATCCCCTGGGGCTGGAGTTCCAGGGAACTTGACCTGGACATTAGGGCCAAACTCTTATCCACTGCAAGAGCAGCAAGACTTTTTTATTTTGCTGAGCCATTTCTCTACCTGCCAGAGCCAGCTTTTTATGTAGGTGTTGAGAAAGGAAACTGAGGTCTTTATGTGCTCTGATCCATAAGATTTTTTTTTTTTAATGTAAGAATAGGGCTGGTGTCCAGTAGTAGACTGCTTGTCTAGCATCCCTAAGGCCCTAGGAACACACGCCAGCAGTGTCAACAAGAAAATAAAAAAATGCCAAGATGTCAAGCATGGTGACAAAGGCTTGTAATTGCCTGTAATTCCAGCTGCTGGGAGGCCAAGGCAGGAAAAACAAAACTATAAGCTTGCCTGGGCTACAGAGTGAATTCAATGGAAGCCTGGGCAATTAACGGAGATCCCTGTCTCAAAATCTGTTGTCTTCTTTCTCGTCATCTTCATCTTCTTCCTCATCATCTTCCTCCTCCTTGATTTATTTATTTTTTTATGTATGTGAGTACACTGTAGCTGTCTTCAGACACACCAGAAGAGGGCATCTGATCCCATAAGAGATCGTTATAAGCCACTACATGTGGTGGCTGGGACTTGAACTCAGAACCTTTGGAAGAGCAGTTAGGGCTCTTAATCACTGAGTCATCTGTCCAACACACTGTAAAACCTCAAGTACTTGCCGGGTGTGGTGGTGCACACCTTTGATCCCAACACTTGGGAGGCAGAGGCAGGCGGATTTCTGAGTTCGAGGCCAGCCTGGTCTACAGAGTGAGTTCCAGGACAGCCAGGGCTATACAGAGAAACCCTGTATCGAGGGAAAAAAAAAGAATACTGGAAAATCCTCCTGGGGACTTTTTCCCACTTCTGGACTCTACTATTCATGCATGTGGTACACACATTAATATATACTCATAAATACTCATACAAAACACTCATACACCTAAAGTAACAATTTAAAACTGTTTTTAAAGAAAATGAAGCCGGGCATGGTGGCACATGCCTTTAATCCCAGCACTCGGGAGGCAGAGGCAGGCGGATTTCTGAGTTCGAGGCCAGCCTCGTCTACAAAGTGAGTTCCAGGACAGCCTGTGCTACACAGAGAAACCCTGTCTTGAAAAACAACAACAAAAAATAAACACAACAACAACAACAAAAAGAAAATGAGAGGGCTGTGCGTACAGCTCACTGGTAAAGCATGCACATGGACATACATCTATCTGACCATTCTGGGCTGGTAGAATGGGCTTTGAACTAAGTTCACAGATAGACTAGTTAAATTTCTAGAATTGCAGGGGCGAATCCGGCTGTGTATATATAGGTTAGTGATAAGAGCAAGCTGCTTACCAGGAGGCCCTGTGTTAAATCAGCATGGGGGTGAAAGAAAGAAAGAAAATGGCAATTTTCATGATGCTTTTAACATCTAATTCTACCCCTAATTAGAAACCAGACTATGGTGAGTAACCTTACTGTCTCTATGACAAACTACCAGCGACAAAGAGCTTAAAAGGAGGGAAAGTTTCTTTTGACTCACAGTTCCAAAGTTTCAGTCCATGGTCAACTGCCTCCGTTCCTTCCAACCTATGGCAAGAAAGAAATCACAATGGCAAAGAGACTTAGGCAGAGTGCTGCTCAGGAAGAAAACAGGGGGAATGGGGTCACAGCCACAGTGCCCCCTTCAAGGATCCCACCTCAGCTTCCTCAATGAGAGAGAGAGAGAGAGAGAGAGAGAGAGAGAGAGAGAAGAAGAAGAAGAAGAAGAAGAAGAAGAAGAGGAGGAGGAGAGCCATCTCCAAAAAAAATCTCCATGTCAAAGCAGGAAACAAAGCCTCAAACAAATGAACCTTCAAAAGACACTTAAAAATCCAATCCTGAGCCGGGTGTGGTGGCGCACACCTTTAATCCCAGCACTCGGGAGGCAGAGGCAGGCGGATTTCTGAGTTCGAGGCCAGCCTGGTCTACAAAGTGAGTTCCAGGACAGCCAGGGCTATAAAGAGAAACCCTGTCTCGAAAAACCAAAAAAAAAAAAAAAAAAAAAAATCCAATCCTAGGGCTGGTGAGATGGCTCAGTGGGTAAGAGCACCCGACTGCTCTTCCGAAGATGCTGAGTTCAAATCCAGCCACCACATGGTGGCTTACAACCACCCGTAATGAGATCTGACGCCCTCCTTGGGTTCGTCTGAAGTCAGCTACAGCGTACTTAATGAATAATAATAATAAAACGAATCCTTGGACCGGAGAGACTGACCGGAGCGAGCGGAGCCGAACGGAAACGGCTGGAGGGAGCAGGGTTGGGGGGGGGGGGCAGAGCGAGTGGGGCTGGTGGAAGCAAGCTAGCAGGCCGGAGCGAGCAGGGTTGACTGGAACGAGGGGAAAAAATCCAATCCTAACTTGGGCATGGTGGTACACCCCTTTAATTCTAGCCCTCAAGAGGCATAGGTAGGCAGAGCCCTGTAAATCCAATGACAGCCTGTTCTACAGAGTGAGACAGGCAGGACTAAAAAGAAACCCTCTCTCAAAAGAAACAAAACAATAATAAAAATTCCAATCCTATTATTCCAGTATTGTGTGTTCACTGTATGTAGTTCTACTATGAGTAAAGCCACAATAACTTGAACTCAGGAATTTAAGACCAGTCTGGGCAACACAGCACAATACCATTGGAGGATTAAAAAAGAAGAGAAAAAAAGAAAAGGAAAAATAAAATCCAAACCTTATAGCAGTGGTTCAGGTTAAAGTTATATATGTTTGAAAAACTTATTTTTGGAGATGGAATTGGCAACTCTTCTAGGTTTTGGGACAAAATTTCACAAGAGAACATGCCTAAGTTTCAATAAATGGCATCAAGAAATAAAAAGCTCACCTATCACATTACATGTGCATGAACGCATGTTACAGTAATTTCTTAATTTTTTTTTAAAAGCCTGATAAGGCTGTGTGTGATGGTACACACCTGTCTGTAATGCTGGCACTCAGGAGGCAAGATGGAGGTGAATCTCTGAGACTAGACAGTTTACAGGGCAAGTTGCAGCCAGCTAAGGCTATGTAGTATAGCACTGTCTCAAAACCAAAATCAAACAAACAAGAACTTGATTTTAAAAGGCATCCATGAAAGCTGGGCGTGGTGGCGCACACCTTTATTCCCAGCACTCGGGAGGCAGAGGCAGGCGGATTTCTGAGTTCGAGGCCAGCCTGGTCTACAAAGTGAGTTCCAGGTCAGCCAGGGCTATACAGAGAAACCCTGTTTCGAAAAAAACCAAAAAAAAAAAAAAAAGGCATCCATGCAAAGAAAGGGGAAAAGAGAAAGGGGAGAACCATATAGAATAAATTAGTTGACTCCATGAGGCATATAGAAGAGCTCTTAGAGCTCTTTCTGTATTCACATCCTGTCTGAAAATGCTTTCGTATTTTTTCAGATGGGTCTCATGTTACTGAGGCTGGCCTTGTTCTTCTACTCTTTGGGAAGTCAGTCCCCAAAAGGTAAGATCACAGGAGGGCACAACCATATACATGCCCCTCCCTTTAAAAAAATTTTCTTATTTTATTTTGTATACAGTGTTGTGACATCATGTATGTCTGCATGCCAAAAAAGGACACCAGATCTCCTTATAGATGTTATTAGTCACCATGTGGTTGCTGGGAATTGAACTCAGGATCCCTGGAAGAGAAATCAGTGCTCTTAACTGCTGAGCCATCTCTCTAGCCCCTCCAATGTACATTCTTGATCTTAATTTTCCTGGGAAGAAATTCAGAAAGAAACTCATTTCAAGTTGTAAAGGCAAGTACCATAGAAATAAAATGGGAAGAGGAGTTAACTTACACTGACAATGGCCAAAGTTCCTCAAAAGGCCAAATGGTTAATACTTCAGGCTCTACAGACCACATAGCTCGTATAATTACTCAGCTATGCAGTAGAACAAAAGAACACAGCAGTAATAAATGAAAATGACTATGTTTCAAGAAAACCTTCTATATCAAGTAGGAGCTTGGGAGCTGGTGGTATAACTTGGTGGCAGAGGACCAAGATAAGCATTAGGTACACCCTCAACACAGAACCAAAGCAAAGCAGACCAGGAGCTTCTGGTGCCCAGCTTACTTTCCTTCGGAGCCATTTTAGCTCTTCTGGCCCTCAGCTTGGTGATCAGTTTGGGAAGCACATGATCTACCCAAACCATTTGAGAAGGATATCTGTAGTGTCAACTGACTTGAGCTTAGAAACGGCACTTCTACGAGTCTCCCTGACAAAAAGTGAGGTCAACATTAGCCTGTATTTCCCTACTTACTACTTTTTCATTGAGAAGTACCCTGTTCTCTTCTGAGGTCACACACTCATAGGATCTGGCAAACGCTAAACCCCTTTTCAAAAATATCTTCCCTAGAGCCAGAGATACAGTTCATTGGTAGAGGAATTGTTTAGTAGGTCCAAAACCCCATATAGCACCCAAGAAAAAAAGCTGTTTATAGTTTAGTCAAAAGAGGGACAACGAGAAGATGTCCTGCACCACCTATGATTTTTCCACTCACCTAGGTCAGCCATCATGTCGTGAAGAGACAACAGCAGCTGTTAACAGAGGCAGAGATGGGCAGGTTCGTGCATAAGTGTAGTTAGTCCCAGTACTCAGAAGACGGTAGCAGGAAAGGACCAACTTTGCAGCCATGTTGGGCTAATGCTCCAGGCTACAGGGACTGTCAAGCTTAAAAAAGAAAAAGAAAAAAAAGTAGAAAGAAAGAGGCGAGGAAACCAGAAGACATGGCTTTTGTTATTCACTCAAGACACCTGCTGCTGTTGTTTTGAGACAGGAGATTGCTATGTAGACTATGATATCCCCAAACTGGTTACCCTCCTACTTCAGTCCTACTGGGATTACAGGCATGAGCCACTATGCTTGGCTAACTATGCTTGGCTAACTTTATTCAATGTAAATTTTCAAATCATATAATATATATGCTATGTTGCAATATAGCATATATATTATATTACAATATATATTATATTATATATTAAGATAAATAGTATACATCTTTTTTTTACCCCACAAAAAGGAAAGTCCCATAAGGGCACGCTTTCTTTTTCTTCTTTCTTTCTTTCTTTCTTTCTTTCTTTCTTTCTTTCTTTCTTTCTTTCTTTCTTTCTTTCTTTTAGACTTATTTATTTAATGTATATGAGTACTCTGCATGTATACTTGTGTCAGAAGATGACATCAGATCCCTTACATATAGTTGTGAGTCACCATGGGAATTGAACTGAGGACCTCTGGAAGAAGCCAGTGGTCTTAACCGCTGAGCCATCTCTCCAGCCCCATGGGCAGGGCTTTCTTAACACCTAAAGTAATCTCAGGTAAGCACATACTATCTATTGAAGAAGGCTGGAAATGCCACATGAGACCACTTCCCTTTTGTTACAAAATGAGAAACCTCATCCAAAAGTATTGACAGCTTACCCAGGCTTTCAACTGTCTCCCAAGGTTTCCATGGAAACAATGATTATCCTCGCATGTTGCTGAATCTGAGCAGAAAACCTCAGTATAAGTAAGGGACAGATTCAACAAATGACAAAACTCCGACTTCCCAGCAATCTGTATGTTGAACAAGCATCCCAGATGATTTGTTATGTAACAAATAATATTTCATATAGAGTACCATTCATCATCAGGAAAAGTATGATCTCGGAATCTGTTATACTTACTCTAAGAGTATAACAAGCTCATGCTCTTACCAGTGATAGGGAGACCGAGGCAGAAGGACTGCTATGTCTTAGACCAGCCTACACTACATATTGAGATCCTAATACAGACACACACACAGAGAGACACAAATCTTTAATAAAATTTTTTTTAGCAGGGAACACACCATTTCTATATTGAATTCAAATCTACCTTCTACTAGACAATTTCCAATTTCTCCACCTATAGACATGTAATGTGAGGAAAGGGAGGGTGAGGTATTTCCGTGTGTTTAAAGACAATGGGTAACTGTGGAGCAATTGTTTGATGCTTACTTAGTAAGATCACCTTTCTGGTCTGCTCTCATTAACTGAGCAAGCCAAGTAGAGTCACTGAGTCTGGCTGAGGTCATGAGTTCAATTCCCAGCAACCACATGGTGGCTCACAACCATTTGTAAAGAGATACGATGCTCTCTTCTGATGTGTCAAGACAGCAACAGTGTCTTAAATCTTAAAAAAAACAAAAACACGAGCCGGGCGGTGGTGGAGCACGCCTTTAATCCCAGCACTTGGGAGGCAGGCGGATTTCTGAGTTCGAGGACAGCCTGGTCTACAAAGTGAGTTCCAGGACAGCCAGGGCTCTACAGAGAAATCCTGTCTCGAAAAACCAAACCAAAACAAACAAACAAACAAACAAACCACAAGAGCAAGATCTATGTAGCCACAAGCAGCTGCTGCCACTCCTAATAATACCATGTTTAATCTGGAAAGCCAAGGGTGAAAGAAAGGATGTTGACATGACCTATCAGGGCAATGAATGTTAAGTCTAAACTGTAGGCTCTAAAATGCCCACACTTGCCCATTGGGCAGTGCCTTTCTCTGAAAGCCACAAGCTTCTTTCCATCGCTCCCTTCTGTTGTGCTCTAAGCCAGCACTTTGCTAAAACTAATTTTGTCAGCTTCCAAGTCCTGCGATCATCTTTATTTCCTCCACTTCTGTTGAAGTCACTGCATTGAAGAGGAAGAGCCTTAAGTGAAATGCAAGGATGCTAAAGTCTTAAACACTGCCTCACCCTACAGATCTGTATACTTGAGTCCTCCAGAGTGCAGGGCCCTGAGTTAATAAGATCCCTAGTACTATACCACCAAATCATAATAAAACCTCACTGCAGTGGGAGTATCTGAGGATCTGGGTCAGAGTACCATGCTGAATGTGTATAAGGCCTTGCTCAACCCCTTGTAAAAAAGACAAAAGAGATCACAACTCTATTACTAGTGGACAAATACAAAGTCATTCAAAACGTCCAAGAGATAAAGTCTATTTTTCCTAACTACTCTTATGTATGAGTACAAATAGGAGCTCTGATTCTATAAAAATTACATCAACTATGTTTATTATTCTGTAGTGATTTCCTTAAATTACTATAATGTAGTTGAAGTCAATATTCATCTGAGACATTTCCTTTGTTTTGAGATGGTCTTACGTAACCCAGATTAGCCTTAAAATCTATGTAGCGAAGACGACTCCACTCCAGACTATGCTGCCTCTCCTCTCCAGGTGCCAGGATGACAGGCACGGGCCACCAGGCTTTGATTTCCCTTTTAATTTTGGTTTTGTTCAGGCTGGCCTCAAACTAAAAAGATCTAGCTGCCTTTGCCTCCTCAGTGCTGGGACTAAAGGCATGCACCACCACAGCCAGGCTAGCTAGAATTATTTAAGCGCAGCAATATCGTTCCTTTCAAATAGCTATTACCCAGGGTGATCTTCCCATCTGGCATAATTATGCTCCTGCTCCCGCCAAAGAAAACCCAAGAACTTTATAGCAAGCCACGACTTAACTTTGGTTGCGATCCTGTACTGCCCCCTTGGAGTTGTTAGTGGAATATTCCCTGGGAATGGGCTTAATGGCTGCTTTTTAAGCCCTCGATTGTCTCCTTTGGTTATGTGAATGTGCCTAACGGGGGTCAATCCTGGTGGATAAACAAACATTTCCATACTAGTATCCTAAATGCTTATTTGTAAAGGCCAGGCCCGGTTCGCCTGGCTGTCTAACTACATTTCTTTGTGGAGCTTTAAAAGTGGACCTCCAGCTGGGCGTGGTGGGCACGCCTTTAATCCCAGCACTTGGGAGGCAGAGGCAGGTAGATTTCTGAGTTCGAGGCCAGCCTGGTCTACAAAGTGAGTTCTAGGACAGCCAGGGCTACACAGAGAAACCCTGTCTCGAAAACAAACAAACAAAACAAAAAAAAAGTGGATCGCCAGAGCCGGGCATGGTGACGCACGTCTTTAATCCCAGTACTGAAGAGGCAGAGGCAGGTGGATTTCTGAGTTCGAAGCCAGCCTGGTCTACAAAGTGAGTTCTAGGACAGCCAGGGCTACACAGAGAAACTCTGTCTCGAAAAAAACAAACAAAACAAAACAAAACAAGTGGATCGCCAGAACAAAAAAAGTAGATCACCAGAGCCGGGCGTGGTGACGCACGCCTTTAATCCCAGCACTGGAGAGGCAGAGGCAGGTGGATTTCTGAGTTCGAGGCCAGCCTGGTCTACAGAATGAGTTCCAGGACAGCCAGGGCTATACAGAGAAACCTTGTCTCGAAAAACAAAAACAAAAAACAAAACAAAACAAAAAAAGTGGACCTCCATTCGCTAATTCTACTTTTTGTGATTAGATGTCTCCTAAGCAAATCTTACAGCAAATCCCTTGTAACATTAGCTTTATTACTTTTAGAGGTTTTCTTCATTCATTCATTCATTCATTCATTCATTCATTTATTTTTGAGACAGGATCTCAATAATGTAGTCTTTGGCTAGTCTGGATCTTGCTACATAGACCACACTGGTCTTGAACTTCTACAGATCTACCTGTCTCTGCCTCCTGAGTGTTGGGAATATTTTTATTTTCAGCGGCTTTGTCATTGTACATGAATATACCAAGTTTTATTTAATAACTTCCTACTCATGAACAGGTTTTTCCATTACTATCAAATCTGTGAACACACCCATCCTTAAAACTTTTTATGTATCCCTAAATACATACTTCAGGCATGTACACCCTGCAATGAATATAAATCTTTATTTCTAAGGGAAATTTAAAAAAGGGACTATGATGTGGATTCTGCCTTTCCACTTAAATTAACACAGAGGTAACCACACACAGAGGTAACCAGAGTCCAAGATAAAAATAAACAGCTATCTTGCTTGAGCTTTGTTTGTTTGTTTGTTGTTTTTCAACCCGGGCTTCTCTGTGTAGCCCCAAGCTATTCAGCTTACATCCCACAGCGACTCCTTACCTGGGTGTAAAGACCTCACCACGGGATTTTGTCCTCTTTTCTAACTTACCCAATTGACTATAGGAAAACTACTAGCAGTGTGAATTTAAAGTCCTGATCACTAGAATTCAAAGTTATCCTAATGCTAATTCTATCTTCATTGACATTTAACTTTTCCTTTTGTTGTAGACACTTAGCCAGCACAAAGTACTTGAGGCATAGAGCAGATGGGGCCTGCCTAGAGTACTAGGCCTGGCTTTACAGCTTCCCCTCCTCTTAAGGTTTTCAGCAAACAATGAGCAGAAGCCACGCTTTCAAAAGCTAAGTGGTTGTATTTAGGTAGGCTGTGCTAATTAATATTCATCTCAGCATGAAAAATATACGAGAAAGAATAAAAAAGAAGCTGTTTTTTCCGCACCCTGATTAAGTCAGATACAAACGAAATTAAAGTGAACTTTAAAAAAAAAACAGCCCGGGGCTGGTGAGATGGCTCAGCGGGTAAGAGCACCCGACTGCTCTTCCGAAGGTGATAAGTTCAAATCCCAGCAACCACATGGTGGCTCAGAACCATCCTTAATGAGATCTGGCGCCCTCTTCTGAAATGCCTGAAGACAGCTACTGTGTACTTACATATAATAAATAAATAAATCTTTAAAAAAAAAAAAAAAAAAAAAAAAAAAAAAAAAAAAAAAAAAAAAAAAAAAAAAAAAAAA
>LR753327.1:1882457-1894437 GCA_902729485.2 Mus minutoides | reverse complement strand
AATCTAGGAATTAGGAATTCTACATGGGTACTTGAAAGTAGTTTGAAAAATCAATCTGTAAGATCCGTGCCACCTTTTCACCTCCAGAAAGAGCTCATCACAGAAGTACCTCCATTTTGGGTTTCTTTCCGTTCAGGGAATAAGGCTGAGCAAGCCCTTAGAACCCTGGCCCAGATCTTCGATCCACCTCATTAGGGTGGGGTTTTGTTGTTTTTAATGCTTGCTTTGGTGATATCGGGCTGGACCCTGAGGCAGAGTTCCTTTTATTTTATTTTACTATTTTTTCAACCTTTCTTTTTACTTTTCAGTGTAGCAAAATGAATCACAACAAACTCTTAGGCTGACTACAAAAACAGTGCTTTTGCTCTTGGGCCAGGGGTGGGCTCTGAACTCTAGTACTATTCCAGCTGGCTAGCAGAATAAATCTGGGTGAGTAACTTTATACGCCTGCTTTCTCCCCTAGCATACCCGGCTCTGGTCTCTGTTCTGCCTCCACTCCCAGTGGACACCAACTGCTCCTGTGCCACAGACGAATCCTGTTCATGCACCAGCTCCTCTTGCAAGAAGAGTTGCTGCTGGAAGTGTGTCCAGGGCTGTCCATACAAAGAAGCTTTGTTGCTGCACCTGAAGGGAATAGAAAGATTATTCTCTTACAGAGAATAGAAAAACAAAAACAACTAGGTTGGGGGGGGGTGTTTTTTTGTTTGTTTGTTTGTTTTTCGAGACAGGGTTTCTCTGTATAGCCTGGTCTACAGAGTGAGTTCCAGGACCACCAGGGCTACACAGAAAAACCCTGTATCCAAAAAAAAGGAGAGAAATTGGTGTATTTTTAAAAGTTAGGGGCAGGCGAGCAGTGGTAGCAAACACCTTTAATCTCAGTACTTCAGAAACAGAGGCAGGCAGAATTATGAGTTTGAGGCCAGCCTGGTCTACAGAATAAGTTCCAGAACAGCCAAGAGCTACACTGAGAAACCTTATCACAAAACAAAACATATCAAAGTAAAACAAAATTTAAAAAAGTTAGGAGCTGGAGAGATGGCTTTGGCAGTTAGGAGCAGTGGCTTCTCTTGCCAGCACCCACATGGTGGCTCACAACTTACTCTAACTCCAGTTCCAGGAGATTCCGGTACATTTCCTGGTGTCATCGGGCCCTTCACGAACATGTTACACACAGCCCTATAGGCAAAACACCAATACACATACAAATAAAGGTTAAAAAACAAAATTATGAGTAATTAATTGCCAGGTACCGTTGCCCATGCCTGCGATCCCAGCACTTTGAAGGCTGAGTCAGGAGGATCAGGTGTTTGATTCAAAGGCAGCCTGGCCTCCATCAGACACTAGCTCAGAAATGGAAATTCTTTTTTAAAAGGGGGTGGGGAGTGATAGCGTAGTAGTTGGTAAACTGTTATTTTAACATTCAGGAAGTTTTAGAGTGCATCAGTAGCGCGAAGGTCTGATCTGAAGAGAGAGTTCCAGAATAGCCAAGGCTACACAGAGAAACCCCGTCTGAAAAAAAAACAAAAAACAATCAACAACAGCAATAACAACAAACAAACAAAACCCTTGCAAAAGTAATAAGGAGTTTCTTTCTTTTTCCTTTTGGATGTGGGGTGGGAGCTGTGGATGGAGGGTTTACTCCTGTATTGCAGGCTAGCTTCAAACCCATACTGATCCTCCAGCCTCAACTTTCCAGTGCTGTGATTGCCATATGCTGCTTAATGCGTTTCTAAATGGTAAAAAGATCCCTGGTAAATGAAGTGGGAGAACGCAAAAGCTTCGCCAAAGCAGTCAGAGACAAAAGTGTTAAGGAACGAGCGTGGCTGTATGACACAAAAGTAGTTACAAAAATAGGGGTCCCCGGGGCTACATGGCTTTATATATTTAAAGGGTGGCTCCAGTAACGGTGGGGGTGGCATAGGTTGAATGAGAAATGAAAACAAGGAAAAAGAGCCATTTGTCAAACACTGAACCTTGAGGATGAGTTGAGATCTAGCATCCAGGCTCCACATGAAGGTAAAGATCTGACGTGCAGCAGAACGACCCCGTGGGAGCTTCAGGTGCGGGATGAAGCATGTTTGGGCGAGGCAAGCAGGGCGGCAGGTGCGAGCCAAGGCCTAAGTTGCACTCGTGGTGCGTGGGCCTGCAGTTCCCCAGCAAGACCGCAGTTTCCCTATGGACTGCGTTCACTGATTGATGTGCATGGGCAGCTATGATGACCGCAAGGGCACAGGGGGAGCCCGTGTACCTGGCAGCTGAGGTCTTGGAGCTAGAGGGCAATGCGGCGTGCAAAAAGATGCGCATCCTCCTGTGCCATCTGCAGCCAGCTGCGCATCCACCTCAAGGAGGAGCTCAAGAAGATGCTGGGCGTGTCTGCAGCCAATAAAATCTGTTAAAAGAGTAAGAAAGAAAGAAAGAAAGAAAGAAGGAAAGAAAGAGTAAATGTCAGCCATACCAACAATGGAAACGTGCAAATACCAAGGCCAGAGATGCAGACACAAAAGCAGAACTGTCTCTTGAAAATCCCCCCTAAAATAATTAGCTAGAAAGAAACAGAAAGTGTCTGACCATTCTGAATAGACAGTTGACGTCAGGAATCTGTAGAGGTGACTTTACCATGTACACAGATGCTTGCTGATGGACAAATTGATTACTCATCCAATAAAGGTTTACTGAGGCCTACTAATTTGCCAGAATGAGCTTTGAAAAGGAAACTTCCCCTGCCCTCATAGGAAAGCAGCTATGTACCCAGACAGAATACAGTCTGACTAAATACACTGGCTGATGTAAAATTTCTTCCCGGGCTGTAACAACTGGAGACGGGAAAAATATAAAGGGTTAAATGCTTTAATTGGGGGGGGGGGCATTTCAAACTATTCCAAATTTCCTTTAATTCCGAATCCTAGTTATATTGAAGAAGCAGCGGCTGGCGTGGTGTAGAATGCTTAAGACAAGCACAGAGCTCCAAAAAGAATGTTTTCCATCAACTTTCTGTAAAGCATGACCCCACCCTAACTTCTCAGTATATCCAACCCACTATATACAAGCCTAATTTAATACTATCTACAGCTAGAAAAATACTGAAAAATATGAGGTTGCAACCAACTAGGTTAAAGTCAGCGTAACGATGTAGTTGAAAGCAGTTAAACTCACTCGGCACTTTTATACCCCCAGATCTACACCCTACTCTGATTTTTACAAAGTTCCATTTGCTAGGTCTATAATCCTAGTCCGTGGGACTCGGAGGCAGAACGATCCCTACAACTGGCAGCAAGCCAGCATTAAATAGGGAGCATGAGACCAGCCTGAGCCAGGTTAAGTGAGGCTGTTTCAAAAATATGTAAAAACAAAAACAAACGTAGCAATGCCACCAGCACCTGAGAAGTGGAGGCAGTAGGACCAGACATTCGGTGGTCATGCTAAAATATGTAAGATAACGCGCATATAACTAACACACACACACACACACACACACACACACACACACACACACACAATGTGCATGCACAGGGAGAAAGCCTAAGAAATGCAATGGATGAAACATACAACATACGGAATAAAAATGAGTTAGACCAGTGTATCTAGTAATCCTAACTAAACCAAGCGTATATGGATCAGGAGCAACTAGTTTCAGGAATTAAAGAATCCTGGCCACCCTTCCCACAAAGTCTGAGAACATATGATTAGTTTGTATTTTAAAAACCAGAATAAAGCAAGCAAGCAAGCAACACATTTTCACTCCCGTTTCAAAACTGGGCAACAGTAATAGTCTCTTTAAGGAGAGATTGCTACTGTAAAAAGTTATTTGTGAGTCCCAACATCTGGCACAGCCTCAGCAGCATGTGCTGCAAGGAGCACCCCAGCTCCGGGAGGCCCCCCCTGCTCCAAGTCCCGGCCTTACCGCGGTGCGTCACTTCCTTCTCTGCCACCCGCGCTTGAGCGCATTGGAAAAGAAGCTTCCTCCAGGCGCCCGGGACGGCCGCGGCAGGCAGGCGGGCGGGCGGGCGGGGGGGGGGGGGGGGGGGGGGGGGGGGGGGGGGGGGGGGGGGGGGGGGGGGGGGGGGGGGGCGGGCGACGTGCTGGCTCAGCCTGCGCACTACCTGACACTACATTTCCCGAGAGGCCGTAGATGCGATGTCACCCGGAAATGGATCCTAGCCTTTACACGCGCGCGTGAGGCGAGCGGGCTGAGGCCAACAAAATGGTTGAGCACCCCACCAAGGAGGGGATCTTTAAGGCCAATGAGAGTTTGCTAGCAGAGCAAATTTCCGGCTTTAAACCAGAATCAGATGAGCACAGCATTTATGATGTGAAGACTTTTAAGATCAAGCTTTGTCCTAGCGTGCTTAGGAAGATGGAAGTCAGTCCTAGAGACTTCAGCAGCCCCACCCGCATAACCTCAAAAGGAGCGCGCGGAGGGGGGCGGGGAGGGGTGCCAGAGAACAAAGCGTTACTTTCACGTGGTCAGTACTGACCCTCCAAATTCCATCTTCCGGGAAGGGCCTTTAAACTTGAAACGATCCAAAATAACTAGCGGCAGCATCTGACATGTATTTCCTGACCAAATTTGTATATTTTAATGTAGACAAGTTGAGGATAATGTTTAAGATCAGCAGTGCCTAGTATTGCACACCCATAGTTCTGCACGGCTTTTTAAAAAAAATGCTCCTAACCCAGAGGATCCATCAGTAAAAGATGTATCATCTAGACTTTTGCACGACTTTTAAAGCAGGGGCTCTCAGCTTTTATTGATTTTACTAACTTTCCCTATCGTGGTTTAATGATAAAACATTGTCAATAAAGGCAGTTCTCAGGGATGATGGGTTTTTACGCTTTGGGATTTTTGTTGTTTTGAGGGGGAAGGTACTTCTTAATTGTTTGGCCTCCTTTCTTCTCTTATGGTGCTCTAGTATGTTTTAAAAGCATTTCATCGGTTCTTTACGATATTCTCTCTGGGCAGCTCTAAGTAGTGAATACTGCAGATATAAGCAAGTGTGACTAAACTCAAACTGGAACATTAAACGTCACAGCCCTTACTGTCAAGTGGAGAGTCCTCCCTTCAAAAACAAAAATCTGGTAATGATTCTGGACAACTTGCCTGAAACAGCAAATCTTTTGTAGTAAATTCGTTATTCTAAAACAAACAAAAAAAGGTTCCTTGGTTTGTTCCGATGATTTACAAAGGTGAGATGGACATTTTCTGTGTCCCATAGAGGGTTTTTTGTTGTTGTTGTTGTTTTGTTGTTGTTTTTTTTGGGGGGGGAAGGGGGTGTTTTTTGTTGTTTTTATGAGACAAGGTTTTGCTGTGTAGCCAACTCACAGCAATCCTCTGGCCTAGAGGAAGTGCTAGGATTATTATATAGGCATGCATCACCATGCTTGGTTTTTTTTTAACACTTTTTCTTTTAAGGAATGGGTTCGTGCACTTCAGGTTAGACTTAAATGAATTATGTAGCTAAGATCGGTCCTTATGTTTTCTTCCTGAGTGATGGGATTACAAACATAGGTACCATAGCTGATTTTATGCTGTGCTGGGGATCGAACCCATACCTTTGTTCAGACTAGGCAAGTAATTACTCTACCAATTGAGCTAGCTGTCTTTCCACCCTTCACATCACTTAAGGGTTTTTATTATCATTGTTGCATTTATTTGCAGGTGCATGTGGAGATGAGAATTTCAGGAGTCAGGAGTTGGCTCTCATCCAACCCTGTGGATCTGGATTTGAACTCAAGTGGTCAGGCTTTAACTACTGAGCTGAAACTCCAGGCTTGTTCCAACAAATGACAATAATATATTATTGGCAGTATATACACTGAGACCCAGGTTTGGGGACCTACTCTACCTATGAGTTCATTATTTCATTTTAAAACAAGAACTGGAACTAGTTGTATACATGTGTAAAGAAGGAGAAAGGCATGGGGATCAGTAGTTTGTATCATCCTGATGCCGGCCCAGTATATGTAAGACCCGGTCTCCAAACAAAATACATACATTTCTTTCAAAATAATTTTTACATATCATTCTTTTACATATTAAGTGAGAAAAATGGAGAAAAAAATAAGTATTAAAAAAATAAGTATATAAATGACTAGGTGCAAAGTATGACATAATTTTCTGGAAAGCAATTATGACCAATATTTATTGCAATTTTTAATGAGTAGTTCTAAGTCTGGACCTTGATGAAGAGGAAAAACAAAAACAAAACAAAACAAAAAAACCAGGGCAAACAGCAGGCCAAAGTGCCTGCCACACAGGCCTAGTGACCAACCTGATTCAGTTCCTGAAACCTACATAATGACATAAGGCACCAACCTCAAAGTTGACATCTGACCTCCACATAACATGGCACATATGCCCTATCCCTGGAACAATAATAAGTTTTTAAAAAAAAGAAACAGAAACGAAAATTGAATAAAAACAAATGACTTTGATTAAATAATTTACTAAAAAACTGCATAAAATACTTAACACATATGAAACCATTGAATGACAAATGTGGAAATAAACACATAATGTTAAACAGAAAATATAACATGAACACTATACAGAAGAACACAAAGAGAAAGAAAACTAGTGAACAATCTAGTTAACACTGTCTCTGGGTGATATTAGCTTTTTCCTCTGAATGGTTATCCACAGACAAAGCCACAGTGAGTATTTAATCTGTTTGGAGACCTATTCAAATGTGAAGAATGGAAGAAAAAAAAATCTGACCACATGGTATCAAATCTATATTACCCCAAGATTTAAAAAGATGGGATGTCAAATAATAATAACACATAGTTATTTATCCATGTTATAGAAATCTGCGCAGTAGAACACTAAGGGGCAATAAACAGTAAAGGTTAGTTAACATTTCAACAGATATTAAGATATGAAATATTACACGAATAAAAATAAAACTGAAAAACATACAAAGAGCCAGGCAGTGATGACGCACGCATTTAATCCCAGCACTTGGGAGGCAGAGGCAGGTGGATTTCTGAGTTTGAGGCCAGCCTGGTCTACAAAGTGAGTTCCAGAACAGCCAGGGCTATACAAAGAAACCCTGTCTCGGAAAAAAAAAAAATCAAAAAACAAACAAACAAACAAACACAAAAAAAACCACAAAGAAAAAAATTTAATTTCACCAATTAAAAACAAGGAAAAAACATGCTGTTTCTTTTTTGTTTTTGTTTGTTTGTTTGTTTGGTTTGGTTTGGTTTTTTACACAATTTATCTAAAGCCATCAGGCAGACCTTCTGAGTAAACACTGGTACAATCTTTTGGGGAAGAATTTGGCAATTATTTGATCAAGTGATAAAATGGTCATACCATTTGATATAATAATTCCATGTAAATGGACCTAACTAAATAATTTTAACTAATATTACCAACAAAAGCCAATCTTTATGAGTTAACATAAGAAGTTATCAATAAAAGGTTTTCCAAAAAGAATCTGTCTGCAGCAAGCCTTGGACCTACAAATCAAGCAAAACCAGCATCCTGCAGTCGGCCATTTTATACCCTCTGCAGAACAAAAAAATACAGAAGACAACTGAACATTAAGGAGAGCCAACCCCACAGGTTCCACAGCAACAATTCACTGTTTATCTCCCATTTGGATAACCAAATACTATATGCACTGGAGTAAAAACAGTCAACAGTCTCCTTTCTTAATGCTTTCCTTAAGGTTTATGGTTTCAGACAAAAATTGAAATAACTCTTAACTGTGTCCCTTCAATATAAGGGATAAAGCATGTTTAAGAACACAGAATTATGCAGCAATAAAATCTGGAGAAATACCCAGCCTCAGCCATTCAATGGGCTATAAAACCTTAGACAAATTAATCTGTGTTCCTCAAAGTTCTCATTTTTAATAAAATGAGTAATAGTTTATCTATTCCATAGGATTGTGGGGACTACGAAATAAGTTAATGTTAGCACATTATGTAAAACCTTTACACTGGTCTCTTGTGCTAATACGTACTAATAAGTACATGAATTACTTGATAAACGGGCCCAGAGAATGAAACTGTAACAGCAAAAGATTGACAGAATTAATAGAAAAGACATTTTAAACTTCTGTACCCTTTCCTATATCTAAATGCTAAATTACTAGTTTTAAGCAATTAACTATTATAGATTTTCACTAGCAATTCTCAAAGACACAACAGTTCCGCAGCCAAACAATACCAAACAACCAACCTCCTATCTCCCACTTCTACCTCAGACCAAACGATGCAGAAAGTTCTACAGAAGAGGTGTGTGTGTTTGGGGTTGGAGGGGAAGATGTAAGCCCCGGGGAAACTTTCACATCACCACTGCCTTTACTTTTCAGGGTAATGACAATAACATGACTGTGCATATCAGAGTTTCAGGAGGTGGTTTGCTCAGATCTTAGGTTTCAACCAATGTAATCAGCACTTAAAAACACAGCGAAATCCTCTCCCCTATGTTCTGTAGGGCAGAAAAACCCAAGGGTCACAGCGTTCTGCTACTCTGGTGAGATGAGTCTGCGGGAGAGCCAAGCTCGGCCAGGATCTTTCGCATAGGCTTTGTCTGAACGTGCTTGGACTAGACGCGCACCAGGCTGCGGAAGCAACCTTTTGCAGCCTCACTATTGCCTCTGCATTCTAAAAGTCTCATTATCAGACTGACCAGGGAGAGACTAAGATTCCGGAGTGATTTTTTTTTTCTCCAGTGGGTTTGTCACACCCTCCACTCAGAGTAATCTCTTCAACAACTAGAATGGTAGAACTGCCTCTCTACGGGTCCTCCCAGCCTAAAATGGCGATTTGGGCGAAGGACAACTTACCGAACCCCTCGCTATTTCGCAATCATAATTACCAGAACGTTACGCGCCTACCTCCCTCCCAGCCAAGCCACTGGCAACACGCACGCGCAGTTCTGGAGCCCTAGTGTTAAACGGGCCACAGGCTCCCGCTTACGCATGCGCACTTTCATTCCCGCGCAGAAGCCTTCTGCTTACAGAGAGCATGCGTGATTTCACCTTCTCGCCTCTCTGCCCCACCCTCGCCTAAGGGGCCACGATCTCCCGTGCCAGCAGAGCTCTACCCCTCATGTCACTCTCAAGAGTACTTGAGCGCCACCACCTGGGGATATGGCTCCTCTTTTGGGATCCACGTAAAGCGCGCCTATCTTTACTATTCTCCCTTCTCGTGTGGCCACTGCGTTCTGCTACTCTGGTGAGATAACTCGGTGAAGAATATATATACATATATGTGCATATATATTATATATATTCATGCCGGGTGCATCTGCACGTGTTTCTCGCCAAAGTTATGCCCCAGTGTCTAAGCCATATCATTAACAACATTCCTTAACAGGATTAACTGTGATAAACTAAGTTACACATGGAATTAAAAAAAACGTCGTAGGCGATAAAGCATATCCCAAATCCAGATGGAATCCGTCAGCAGCCTAAGGGAGAGGCTACTTGGTAGACGGATTCCTTAATACAGTTAAAACCCCTCCAACCTAAAACCACTGAATCGGAGCCCGGCGTGGTGATTTACGCCTGTTATCCCAGCTTTAGCAGGAGAACGGCCGCGAGTTCGAGGCCTGCTGCCGTCAGTCTCCAACTACATTCACTCACCCCCAAGGAAAAGAAAAAGGGGATGAAGCCTAATCCTAAAGACTCATCCTTTTGATTCACCCGTAGCAAATGAAGAACTCGAAAGTTTTTTGTTTTGTTTTAATTAGATGTCAAATAAAACAGTGATGCTCAGGTGGCTTAAACCTGCTTAGAGAGTCTAAAAATCCTTCATAATATTAAGTAATGCGCAACATCCTTTTGGAGGGCTGGGGATTCGTACTGGCCTCCAGTTCTCCCTCCCCTCAAAGGAGAAAATGCACAATTTAAGGATCTCCCTGACCCAAGTTCCCTCCTCCGCCCTCCATGTTACATTTTCGTCCTTCGTCGTTCCTTTACCTCCTGCTGAAGCGAGTGTCGCAGTAAAAATTCTTACGGCTGGCAGTGCCGAGAGGGTGGAGGGAGCGGCGGCATAGAGAGCCGTGCCCTGGTGGCAGCAGCGATGACTTAACGGCGATGAACACCAGGTACGAAACCTGCTATACTTGCGGCCGCGGCGCGGATGCCACGAACCCACAGCCTCTCCAGGAGCGCTGCGCTGTGCTGCAACGCATGCGCCGCGCTCCTCCCTCTCCTCAGAGCGCCCCTCTACAACCTACAGCAGCCCACTGAGCCTCCTTTACCGTTTGCCCAGTACTCAGGACCCTAGCCTACACTTCTTTTCCTACCTCTGCTCACACCGGCGTCCACCACCCATCCTTTTCTCAGCCCCTTTTGTAATCAATACGTCCCCATCCTTTTTAATTTACCATTACATCTCACTACTGTTATTATTCCCTTTCTGGCCCACCCTACAATTCTTGACCTTGTCTGCTTCTCTGGAGCTCTGCTAGGTCCCCTCGTATTTCCTGATGTACCTAATATTCCAAGTGTTTCGAAAACCAACCAATCAACCAACCAACCAACCACTGGCATGGTGATAAGTCCCTGTAATTCCAGCGATTTATAGACAACCTCACCTCCATGACAAATTCTAGGTCAACTTGGTCCACAAAAGATCCCGAAGGGAAAAAAAAGCCCCCACCGATCTGGGGGGTTGGTTGGGGGAATGGAAATATATGTATGTAGATTTAATTGTGGGCCCAAGTTACAGAGACTGCGGAATAAGTCTTTTTCTAATACCTGGAACCATTACTCTTGGGGCAGTCTATTTTCACTCTCAGCATGTGGTTTCCTGTGGGGAATCTTGAGTTTTAAGATACAGTCCCCCTTCTTATTCAGTCCTGGATCTTGAGAGATCATTCGACTGGCTCCTGCCAGTCTATCTATCACTGCACTACATGTAGAGTACCAAAGCACCAGAAGCATACAAGTAAAAAGGAGTGGTGGAGGGGAGGAGGAAGACAAAAGAGGAGGAGGAGGAGGAGGAGGAAGAGGAGGAAGAGGAGGAAGAGGAGGAGGACGAGGACGAGGACGAGGAGGAGGAAAGGAAAAGAAGTCCCATGTCTGCATCTCAAAAAAATATGAGGAGAATAGAAGTAAAAGGCAGGGCCATTGGATATAGTGCGACACCTACTGGACATATAGGTAACATGCATAAAAAAAACTCTGATGTTTCAGCTTTAGTAAGACATCCCCACTTTGACAATTCCTTCCCTTGTTTCTGAAAGAGCTTTTTCTTTGAGGGGGAAGGGAGTGTGATGACAAAGCTCTTTTCAGCCAAATTTGAGCAATGGAAGAAGCCTTTAAGCTAATTTTACCTGGAGTTCACTACAAAAGTGTTAGCTCGCATCTCAGAACAAAGTTGTACTCATGCAGAATTAACAGGCTGCACTTACAAGCTCTAAACTAGGGCTGGAGATATGGCTCAGAGGTTAAGAGCACTGACTCTTCTTCCAGAGGTCCTGAGTTCAATTCCCAGCAACCACTTGGTCTGATGCACTCTTCTGGTGTGTGTCTGAAGACAGTTCAGTGTACTTCCATAAGTCAAAGTAAATAGGTCTTTAAACACAAAACAAAGTTCAAACTAAATTTTTCCTCTAAAACTAGCTTATTTCCACCTGAAGATTCCATGTAAGAGAGTTTTTCTTGATTTCCATGAGGGGAAACAACATATTTGTACATCTGACAAACTGTAAACATAAATAGAAATATTAGAAATCATCTCTAAATTTCCAAGATATCTCTCTCCTGGAATTTAATTTCTCTGAATTTTTTTCCCTTGTTCCGGTCAACCCCGCTCGCTCCACTTGACCCCGCTCGCTCCGCAGGCTCAGCTCGCTCCGGCCAGCCCCACTCGCTCCCGGCCGCCCCTGTACGGCCCCCGCTTGTTCCAGCCAGCCCTGCTCGCTCCAGTCGGCCCCACTCGCTCTGATCAGCTCCGCTTGCTCCAGTTGGCCCAGCTCGTTCCAGCTGTCCCCGTTCGGCTCCGCTTGCTCCGGACA
>LR753327.1:1782457-1877457 GCA_902729485.2 Mus minutoides | reverse complement strand
TTGATGTATTCTTTTGGTGTGTCTGAAGATAGCTACAGCATACTTATATAAGTAAAAATAAATAAATCTTTTTAAAAAACTCCAACAATAAAAGAGAAAAATAAAAAGACGGCTAATTTCTTAGCCCTAATATTTTTGTATTTGTTTAAATGTGCATGTACATATATAAGGTATAAACAGTCGGGAATATATCTATGAGAAAAGAAATCCAATATTTGATTGCATTTATATTTTGTTTTGCTTGGGATCAAACCCATGAAACAAATAGGTGAGCTGTATCCCAACTCCTTTTAATTGCATATATTTTCCAAGCAATAACATCGGTTTCATATTGAAAGTTACAATTTTGTTCTTTTTTAAAAAATTAAATTTATTTATTTAAACTTTTTTTTTTAAATTAGGTATTTTCTTTATTTACATTTCAAATGTTATCACATCATTTCCTAGTTTCCCCTCCGAAAATGCCCTATCCCTTCCCCATACCCCCATTTTGTTCTTTCCTAACCTAAATAGTGTTTTTCTGTTGAAAGTTAAGCTGGCAAGCAAGGCATGGCAGCCCATTCGTGTAGTCCTAATACTTGGAGGTAGAAGCAGAAGGATCAGAAGTTCATTCTCAATTACTTGAAGGCAAGCTGGGCTATTTCAAAAGCCCCTTATTTCCACAAAACAGGCAAGTTAAGTTTGCAGCAATAAACTAACAATAGAGTGTGTTAAACTGTAAGCAAATTTCACTGTAGATTTTTAGAAAAAAAATATATATTTTAAAGATTTATTTTATTTATTATATGTAAATACATTGTAGCTGTCTTCAGACACTCCAGAAGAGGGCGCCAGATCTCGTTACGGATGGTTGTGAGCCACCATGTGGATGCTGGGATTTGAACTTATCACCTTCGGAAGAGCAGTCGGGTGCTCTTACCCACTGAGCCATCTCACCAGCCCCAATATATATCTTTTGAATGTGTTGTTTTCAGCTCTGGAGGTGGAACATAAGATGTGTACAGGCTATACAAACACTGCACCTCTGAGCTCCATCCAAGCACTTGTGGATTTCTTATTTTTACGAACATATCTTTTTTTAAAAAAAGATTTATTTTATTTATTATATGTAAGTACACTGTAGCTGTCTTCAGGCATTCCAGAAGAGGGCGCCAGATCTCATTAAGGATGGTTGTGAGCCACCATGTAGTTGCTGGGATTTGAACTTATCACCTTCGGAAGAGCAGTCGGGTGCTCTTACCCGCTGAGCCATCTCACCAGCCCCGAACATATCTTATTTAAGAACAAACACTAGTTATCAAAGCTGGGTACGGCATACTCCAGTTAACCCAGCACTCGAGGCTAAGGCTTGAAGCTTCCTGCAAGTTTGAGGCCAGCCTATGGTATATAGTGAGTCTCAGTTAATACAGGGCTGCACAGCAAGACCCTGCCACAAATTAATTAATTAAGCTAACATAACAAGTATGCAAAGGGATTTAGGAAGTAATCAAGTTTTCTTGTTATGTACCCAATGTTACTGTTGTGTAGGCCTCCTGAGTCTGGGATTACAGGCCTGTGCTACCATATCTAAAGGGACTAACTGAATTAGGAAATATTCTACAGGTCAGAATTCCTGAACAGAAAGAGATTCAACCCCAAATTTAATAACTCAAGTGTTGAAAACCAACCAAAAAAAGGTAGGCTTGTGTAACAGTACATATATGTAGCCCTAGCACTCATGATGCCCAGGCAAATGATCTTAAGTTCAAGATGAAGCTGGAGTAGGTGGTGAGATGATATCTGGATGTCTGGGAAAACTAAAACTAAACCAACCTAAACTAAACTAAATTAAAATAAAATGTAAGAGTTAAAAAAAAGAGCAGGCATGTAATCCCAGCACTCGGGAGGCAGAGGCAGGGCCAGCCTGGTCTACAAAGTGAGTTCCAGGACAGCCAGGGCTACACAGAGAAACCCTGTCTCGAAAAAAAAAAAAAAAAACCTAAAAAAAACTAAAAAAAAAAAAAAAGCCCAAAGGCTTTGTGACATGGCCATGGAGGCCGTGTGCAAAGTTCTTGAACATCACAAAGGCCTGCCAGGAAAAGCGGCCATTTCCATCTAAGCCATCCTAGGCCGGTAGCCTCGGGGCTCCGTGGTAGCGGTGCGTGGGCCTGCTCACAAGAAGATCTCACCGTACCCATGAGCAATCAAAGTTGTTTCAAATGTGGACGCTCTGGCCACTGGGCCCGGGAGTGTCCTAAGGGAGGAACCCGAGGACGAACAGGAAGAGGTCGTACCAGAGGTCCCCAGTCCAATGTTTGTTATCGCTGTGGTGTAAATGGTCACTACGCCAAGGACTGTGATGTTCTCCAGGACACCTGCTACAACTGCGGGAGAAGAGGCCACATAGCTAAGGACTGTACCCAGGCTAAACGAGAGAGGGAACAGTGCTGTTACATCTGCAGACGACCTGGTCATCTGGCTCGGAACTGCGACCGGCAAGAAGAACAGCAGTGCTACACTTGTGGTGAATTTGGGCACATCCAGAAAGATTGTACCCATATCAAGTGCTACAGATGTGGTGAGAATGGCCACATGGCGGTGAACTGCAGCAAGACTAGCGAAGTCAGCTGCTACCGCTGTGGCGAGTCTGGACATCTGGCCCGAGAATGCCCCATTGAGGCTACCTCTTAGTACCCTCCCTTAAGCCTTTACTACTTAATTACGCGGTTTCTAACATTTCTTTGCTAATCAAAAAACGTGATAGATGGAAGCTACTCCTATACCATTATAATTATCATCTTAAAACAGGAAAAGACTTGGGGGTGAAACATGTCAAAAATGTTATAATCAATATGCTATTTGGTTGCCATGAGGAAATTCAGATAGGGCACCGCCATTATTGAATTGGCCACTAGTGAGTCCTTTGAGTACGGTTCGTTTTGACACACTAAATTAGAAATTGATAGTGAAAAATTACAGCAAGCTTGGAACATCATCTTTGAATTTACTAACAAATAATATATGTGTGTGTCAGATAGAGATAAACTGCTTTGAAGCGAGAGACAACTGACTAAAATAAGAAGCGAAACTACTTCCTCCTTGGTGGTGGGGGCAAGAACGTTTTGAGGAAGTAACATTTCTTCAGAGACTTTTAGAGCAAATAAAAGTGTTTCTGAAAACATTGATGACTTTGATAAGTTTTTATATTTAGGTTTTTTTTTTTTTGGTTTTTCGAGACAGGGTTTCTCTGTGTGTCCCTGGCTGTCCTGGAACTCACTTTGTAGACCAGGCTGGCCTCGAACTCAGAAATCCGCCTGCCTCTGCCTCCCGAGTGCTGGGATTAAGCCATCTTAGGCCAGTGAAAGGTAACTGTCACCTCAGCAGGTAAAAGCGCGCGCTTGACCACTTGTCTGGTTCTTGAACCCTACATAAAGGAGAAAGTAAAGAACCAAACCCACAAAACTGTCTTCTTTCAGGCATGTGCTCACACTGCATACCAACTACTCATAATAGAAACGAAAATAATACTAATAAGAACCTAATTTTTTCCTTTTTTTTTTAGACAGGATCTTTCTGTGTAGCCATGGCTGTCCTGGAACTTGCTACGTAGACCAGACTGTCCTTGAACTCAGTGATCCTCCTGCTTTGACCTTCCAAGTGCTGGGATTAGAGGTATGTGCTATCATGCCTACCAAAAACTAGAAATTATAAACCTCGTACATTTCATACAGTGTACATTCAGTTATAAACCACAAAATAGGTATAATGTATATGAATCATTTTGAGAAAGGTAGAAGCATCAAAATTATTCATTTTATATAACTTTTCTTTGTTTATATAACTTAAATGATTTATTTATTTTCTATTTTATGGTTGTTTCACTTGGATGGAAATGGCCATGGAAGGCAGAAGAGGACATCAGATCCCCTAGGGCTGGAGTTACAGATGGTTGTGAGTTACCATGTATGGGGGGCGGGGGTTGGAAACGACCTGAGTCCTCAGAAAGAACAGCCGGTATTCATAAGCACTGAGCCATCTTTCCAGCTCTACTTCTTAAAAAATATTTCTTAAAATATAAATTATGCATATGTGTGTGGTGTATGTGAGTGCAGGTGCCTTCAGAGTCCTGGAGCTGCCATTTGCAGATGGTTGTGAAGTATCCCAATATGGGCCTTTAGAAACACCTACAAGAGGAGCAAGTGGGCTTTATTGTTGAGTCATCTCTTTAGCCCCTAAACAAAGACCTGTAACAGCATATAATGGACTTACTGATATTGATGATACAGTTTCAATTTATATATATATATATATATATATATATATATATATATATATATATATATATATATATATCGTTTTTCAAGACAGGGTTTCTCTGTGTAGCCCTGGCTGTCCTGGAACTCACTCTGTAGACCAGGCTGGCCTCGAACTCAGAAATCCACCTGCCTCTGCCTCCCGAGTGCTGGGATTAAAGGCGTGTGCCACCATGCCCCGCCTTTATATATTTTTATATAAAAAAGAAAATATAATCATTAAGTATAGTTTAAAGCTTTAAAAATGTTGAAAAGTTCTTCGGAAGAGGGCATTGTATCCCATTGCAGATGGTTGTGAGCAACCATGTGGGTACTGGGAATTGAACTCAGGACCTCTGGAAGAGAAGTCAGTGCTCTTAACTGCTGAGATACATCACCAGCTGTCTTCTTCTTCTCCTCCTCCTCTACCTCTTCCTCTTGCTCCTCCTGCTCCTCCTCTTGCTCCTCCTCTTCCTACTCCTGCTCCTCCTCTTCCTTCTATTATTCCCCTCCCTCTTCTTCCCTTTGCCCCTCCTCATCTTCCCCTTCCTCCCCTCCTCTTCCTCTTCCTCATTCTCTACCTCTTCCTATACTTCTATTTCTTCATCTACTCACTTTTTGTTTTGTTTTTGGGGTTTTTTTGTTTTGTTTTGTTTTGTTTTGTTTTTTCGAGACAGGGTTTCTCTGTATAGCCCTGGCTGTCCTGGAACTCACTCTGTAGACCAGGCTGGCCTCGAACTCAGAAATCCGCCTGCCTCTGCCTCCTGAGTGCTGGGGATTAAAGGCGTGTGCCACCATGCCTGGCTTCATCTACTCACTTTTTTTTTTATTTTATTATATGCAAGTACACTGTAGCTGTCCTCAGACACTCCAGAAGAGGGAGCCAGATCTCGTTACGGATGGTTGTGAGCCACCATGTAGTTGCTGGGATTTGAACTTATCACCTTCGGAAGAGCAGTCGGGTGCTCTTACCCGCTGAGCCATCTCACCAGCCCCCCATCTACTCACTTTTAAGTGTAACTTTTCCTTCACTTCCGTTTTTAAAGCATGCTTTTCTTCACAGTGTCCTGTCACATTTAGTGTCTTCACCTCCTGCCTTCAGTTGGCTCTCCAGTGGCTCCCTGCTGGACTTTCACAGGCTGCCTGCCCTGAGGTGTTTTGCTGTTCTTGTTCTTTCCCTCCCTCTAATAAAATTAACCCTGGGATTCCAAAAAATATATACTTCAGAAATCAAAATATTATTTACAATCAGGAGTTCTCTGAAAAGCATATTTTCATAGACATAAAAACATGTAATTTGGGGCTGGTAGTGCAGCTTCATGGTAGAGTTCTTGCTTAGCATGTGCAAGGTATTGTATTCCATCCTCAGCACAAACAACAGCGATAATATGGACAGTTAACCATGAAGGCAATATCTTATGCCAAACCTTGACTATGACTGAGTTTATAACAAAAGGATTGGTGAGCTTTTATAATTCTTTTTGTGTCCTGTAAACCCAAGTCCTCAAGAAATGCAACTCATTTTTTCACTGGAAACCTAGGGTCTCTACATCATTCTAGGCATTGTCACTGAGCTATGTACCCAGCCCTGGATCCTGCATTTGCATCCCTTCAAATCGTCTGGAGCTTTATTTCTCCTGTGCTCAAGAGTGTCAGAGTTGAACAGGAAAAAAGATCTTACACTTTATCAAGGCTCATTCAAGGCAAGACTCCTTTATTTCTTCACTTAACTAATTCATTGTACTTAGTGGAAGAACATCCTTATTTTGTCTCATCAGCATTCCTATGCCAGAAGACAGAAATGCAGGCTCACAGGCATGTTATTTAACCTGCACATTGCTTTACAGTGTTTGTGAATTAGATGCCCACATTGACCAAGGGGACAGCTGAGAAGGCAGAGTGGTGGGGGGTGCTGCCTTAGAATTCCTGGGGCCCTAGGTTTAGACCCTAGGTTTTAACATTCCTGAGGCCCTGGGGGGAAGGGAGACAGGGGGGACATGCTGCAAGACCTTAATCTCAATTCTCTGAATGGAAAATCAGTAAAAGCAGTAGGATTAGGAATTTAAGGGCAACCTGGACTACACAGTGAGCTGTAGTCAGTCGGGGCTACATGAGGTCCTGTCATAAATAAACAAATCAAAAAGGAGAGCATGTCTCATAAAATACTTATTTTCAGTCTCTCTGGAAAGAATATTAGGAGGCTAGAAGCACACGCTCCTGTGGAGAAGCCTGAAGCTGCAGGAGTGAACTACAGTACTCTTATAGACAAATTCATAGGGCACGTTAGTAATCCCTGTCCCTACGACTCAACTGCGATATTCCAAGAGTCTCAGACAACATTTAAACATTATTACATCTGTGTAGTACTATTTCATTATTTTAAATCACATGTATTTTGATCATGTCTAACCCCCAGGACCCTCCAACCAGTCTCCCAAATTTATCTTTTCTTTTTCTTATTAATAATCCCTTGTGTTCAGTAAATGCTTTGGGTAGGATGCATGGATGTGGTAGCATTCACTAGGGCGTGGGTAACCTACCAGCAGCCATAACTCCAAAGAAAAAAATGACTCTTCCTCTCTCCACAGTTAATCAACTAATTAACTGCCAACAGCTACTCCTCTACAGATGAGCTTGCAACAGCCTCTCCTTCCCTGATGGAATGTAGGTTGGTTTGCTCTTGTACAGGCAACCACAGCTGCCTTGGGTTTATATGTATGCAATAGCCATTGATGAATATTAATTCATTTATTTTGAGAAACACAGAAAGGGGGGAGAGGGATGGGGGAGGGAGGGAGGGAGGGAGAGAGAGAGAGAGAGAGAGCACACCATAACACTCCTGTGGAGACTAGATGTGATCTAGTGTGAGTTGGTCCTCCTACCTACTATTTGGGTCCTGGGAATCAAACTCAGATCATCAATCTTGGTGGCAAGGACCTTTCCTACTAAACCGTCTGGTTATATGCTCCCAGTATTCTTTTAAACATTTCCTTTGTCTGTCTAGCTCCTGCCTAGCTTGGAGATTGGTCTGTATTACCATCATTGTAATAGATGAAAACACAGGCCCTGGATGTATCTTCATTGACATGACATGCTATTGAAGGTCACCCCACCCCATTTTGGTGGTATTGAGTATGAAACCCAGGGTCTCATACAAGTTAAGAAGCACCCTATCATTGATCCTTTCATGCAGGGTTTTAAAGACCCTCTATTTTCACATTTTAAATCATCATGCTATATAACTTTAGATGGAAAAGGTTAAGTACATTTAAAACAAACTTAGAAAATAAGAACAATTTTTCCCACTAGCCCTTCTAGAATCCATCCAAAACTGAGGGTGGCGGGGGGGGGGGGGGGCTGAATGTTATAGAAAGAAGAATGAAGGGGCTGGTGAGATGGCTCAGAGGGTAAGAGCACCCGACTGCTCTTCCGAAGGTGATAAGTTCAAATCCCAGCATCCACATGGTGGCTCACAACCATCCGTAACAAGATCTGGTGCCCTCTTCTGGAGTGTCTGAAGACAGCTACAGTGTACTTACATATAATAAATAAAATAAATCTTAAAAAAAAAAAAAGAAAGAAGAATGAAAAAGAGCAAAAGCTGCCAGGATGACAATGTCACATCACTTCAGGATCACTAGTACTTGAGAAGTAGAGGCAAGACAATTTTTCACCTTATTCTGGGCTAAGTAAGACTACCCCCCTCAAACTCCTCCCCCCCAACTCAAGCTCAAACAAAAAGGTAACAACAAAACAAAGCAGTGAATTAGTTTGAGCCTAAATGCAGGGAAGAAACAGGATATGCAGCTGCTGATCTGAGCTTAGGCAGTTAGCAAGTGTGGACCCCAGTCAGGAAACAGAGCCTCAGTACTCCAGGTGAGAGACACTAAGGACACTGGGGAGCTCACTTTGAAGTCAGGACTTGTTTCTTAAGTAATGGGAGCCTTTGCCCAGGCATTCCTCCCTAAGCCTTTACCTTTAGACTTCTGCTGTAGAACCCAGGCAATGCTCTGTGGACAAGGGCCCAGCTCCAGTCCATTGTTGATCAGTTGCTCCCTCTCTCCAAATTTCTGTGTCCATCCTAAACTAAATTTATGCTGCTTTGGGGCTTCTGGAAAGCAGCCATTGGAGACACCACACACACACACACACACACACTCACACACACACACCCCTATATGTACACTGGCCAAGCATAGGGCTAGGTGTCGGGTCTGACTTGAATTCTGTAAGTTTAGATGAGACACTCTTATAAGGGCCCCTTTGTTTTGACTACTGCTACTCTGTGTGTGTGTGTGTGTGTGTGTGTGTGTGTGTGTGTGTGTGTGTCTTTGTGGGGAGGTGGCGGGGGAGGCAAGGGTCTCCTGTCTCACTCTAGACTTCCTTCTGTGTAAATATGTGCCTGGTTACCAGAAAGATCTGGTGGTTTGGAGAAAGAAAGCGGTGGTATGGGGACAAGCAGGCCCTACTTCCTGTTCCTGAGGACCCAAATCCAGGGAAATGCAAGGACTGTGGGCTACAGGCAGCATTGGGCATTTCCAGCCCCTACTCTAGTCTGTAAACACCTAGAAGTGGGTTTCATTGACTCCAGCTTGCTTGTCTCGGCCCTAGGTGTTACTGGATCCCCATTGGACTCCCCATGGACCCGGGCTAAGTCTTCCTGAGGCTGGGAGGAAGCCACAGAATAGGAGGTGAGCTGGAACTACACTCATGGCTCCTTTGTGGGGGGGTCCTTATCTCTTTTCCCCACCCAAATTTGCATTTTAATTTGACCATTTCTGAGAACTTTTGGGAGAAAACCTGCCTGTCATAGTTGTTCACAGAAGGGCTCTCCCTACCCCTATACTCACATGAGCAGAGCCCCCTTCCCCAAACCAGGAACAGGGAAGGGTAGCAATTGATCAACAAGTCTTGGAGTGGAGATGGGCTCTGGTTAACAGGGGAATTGCCTGGGCTCCAAAGGCTGCTGGAATAAGAGACAACTGTGCAAAGAGATCCCAAGACCGTTTCTTAGGCTATCACAAGGTCCAAAGCTCTCTGTTCCTTAGGTTGTTTATAATTGCTGTCACTATACTTGGTAAGGCAGGCAATAGTTATAGCTAAAATGGAAATAGTAGTAATTACATGTGAGTGAAAGTATCCCAGTGCCTCTGCAGGGCCTGGCCTAGCATTTTGAATGAGTATGACAGCTTTTATATATAAGTGACTAAAGATTATACCTAGAGCGTGAAATGGAAGGCATTCCTTTTTGCCTCCTAAATGTCCTACTTGACTTGCAGAGGCCAGGCCTGGGTTTTGGAAAGCCTTGTAATGCCAGTTAAGAAAACCAAACCCTTCCCCTTGTTTGTTTTCTGGTCATTAATTCTAAAATCCAGGGCTGTTTTGGACTGTCAGCTCATTCAGACTCTGTAGAGGAGAGAGAGGGAGGGGGGGGAAGCTCACCATGTATGAGTTTTCTAAACATTTATTCATAAGCATTCATACTAGTAGAACAAATAAACACTTTTTTTAAAGATTTATTTTATTTATTATATGTAAGTACACTGTAGCTGTCTTCAGACACTCCAGAAGAGGGAGCCAGATTTCGTTACGGATGGTTGTGAGCCACCATGTGGTTGCTGGGATTTGAACTTATCACCTTCCGAAGAGCAGTCGGGTGCTCTTACCCGCTGAGCCATCTCACCAGCCCCCAAATAAACACTTTTAACAACACTATTATTATTATTATTTGGTTGTTTGTTTGTTTGTTTGTTTGTTTGTTTGGTTGGTTGGTTGGTTGGTTGGTTGGTTTTTCAAGACAGGGTTTCTCTGTGTAGCCCTGGCTGTCCTGGAACTCACTCTGTAGACCAGGCTGGCCTCGAACTCAGAGATCCTCCTGCCTCTCACGTGGACTTCTCTGCTTTATTATTTTAAAAATCTACCTGTTTTCTTTTAGACACCCATAACGAAGCACATGGGCATGTTAATCATTCGAAGCCTGTTTGAAAACTGGAAAATCCCTAATCTAACCTACTCATTCCACTTCAAGGCTGAAGGCACAAAGGTGAGATCGATATACTATCAACTTTTACCCTGCTCTGTTCCAAGTTCTCTCAAAGGCAAGCTCTGTAAGTCTCCACTAGTTGTCCTAAACCTGCAATTGCTTTGGATTCCAGGAAGAGCATAGATCACTCCATGATCAAATCACCCCCTAAACAGAAGCAATCATTTCAAGGAAATTACATTGTCCCTAAAATAATACGGTGATAAGGACTTCTCCATGGCTACCTGGGAGAATCCGACCTAATGTAATGATCAACCAGACCACAGTGTAACCAAATCACAAATGGCCCAAATCTTAATTTCTGTCTTGCCAAAATGGTTATTTTTAATTAAATTCCTTCCCTCACTTTTTCACCATTATTTTTGTTTGTTTTCTCTGGAGCAGGTGTTTAGACCTGTTAGAAACCCCGAAAGCAGCCTCTGAACTAAGACTCCGCTGCTACTGCATCCAGGAAAGGCTATTTCAAATTCTGTTCCTTTCATATTGTTTTGCCAATTTCTTCCCACGATTGAAAAATCTAGGTGGCAGAGGTAGACTCTGTTTTTGGCTCATATCCATGGTATGTTAAGACCTATGTTGAGTGGAATGTGACTTCGTAGCTCATAATCACAAATTGGTTTCCAACAGCTACCCATTATAGGTGGATCCATTGGACTCAACTTATTATAAGGAATTATGATCAAAGAAATGTAATAGAAAGGGATTAGATAATTAAAAATACTTGCCCAACTTATCTTGTGGCCCTTTAAAATGGAATTAATGTGGTTTTTTTTCTTACTGTTTGTTTATTTATTTTATTTTGTTTTTGCCACAGGGTCTTGCTGGATATTTCTCTCACTGGCCTGGAGCTCCTATATAGTCCAGGTTGGTCTCCAATTCTAAAGCAAACCTGTCTCAACCTCACTTTCATGTTTGGTACTTTGGGTGGTTAAAGCAGGGCCTTACACAGGCTAGTCAAGTTCTGTAACACTTTGTTCCTTCATCTGTTTCCTCACCTAAATTTGTAGATTAATCTATTTCCCAGGACGTTGAGGAAGAAGACCTACTGTCTCTTGTGTTTGTTTGTTTGTTTGTTTGCTTTGTTTTGTTTTTCTGTTTTTGTTCTTTGTTTTTGTGTGTGCTTTTTTGTTTGTTTTATTTTTACTTTTTTTATTTTGGTTTTTGTTTTTTAGTTTTTGGAGACAGGGTCTCTCTGTGTAGCGTTAGCTGTCCTGGAACTCATTCTGTAGACCAGGTTGGCCTCGAACTCACAGAGTGCCTCCTGCTTCTTCCTCCCAAGTGCTGGGCCACTACACCCAGATCTCTTTCTCTCTCTCTCTCTCTCTCTCTCTCTCTCTCTCTCTCTNTGTGTTTGTGTTTAGTTTTTTTGTTTTGTTTTGTTTTCTTTTTATTGAGGGTCTCATGTATCCCATGATTTCCTGGAACTGGAAACAGAGCTGACCCTGGACTTAAAATTGTGCTCCTCCTGGTTTAGATCACAGGCATGTGTTACCTACCATCCCCAGCTATCCTCTATCTTTACATCATTTATAGGTTACTTCCAATAACTAGTACATTATAAATTCTAGGTAAATGATTGTTTTACTATATTGTTTAGGAACAGTTACAAATTTTTAAAGTATCTATGATCAATCCAAATGCAAGTTTTTTTTGGTTTTTTTTTTTTTTCCCCCTGTTCCGGTCAACCCCGCTTGCTCTGCTCGACCTCGCTCGCTCCGGCCAGCCCCACTTGCTCCTGGCCGCCCCCGTACGGCCCCCGCTTGTTTCAGCCAGCCCCGCTCGCTCCGATCGGCTCCGCTTGCTCCGGTTTGGCCCCGCTCGTTCCGGCCATTCCCGGTCGGCCCCACTCGCTCCGGACAGCCTGGCTTGCTCCGGTTGGTCTCTCCAGTCCAAGGATTCATTTCTTATTATTCTTCATAAGTACGCTGTAGCTGACTTCAGACGCACCAGAGGAGGGCGTCAGATCTTGTTACGGGTGGCTGTAAGCCACCATGTGGTTGCTGGGATTTGAACTCATCACCTTTGGAAGAGCAGTTGGGTGCTCTAACCCGTTGAGCCATCTCACCAGCCCCCGTAAATGCAAGTTTTATTCAAGTGTTTTTTAACTTGTTTGAGTCTCTGGATGCAGAAACTAGGAATACTGAAAGGCCAATTGGATGTGTTCACGAGAAGATGTGATGAATCTAAAATCCTAGTCCAAGCTGGGCGTGGTGGCGCACGCCTTTAATCCCAGCACTCGGGAGGCAGAGGCAGGCGGATTTCTGAGTTCCAGGCCAGCCTGGTCTACAAAGTTAGTTCCAGGACAGCCAGGGCTATACAGAGAAACCCTGTCTCGAAAAAACAAAACAAAACAAAAAAATAATAAAATAAATAAAAATAATAAAATTTAAAAATATATTTAAAAATCCTAGTCCAATCGTGAGAAAAGCACCAGTTTTGTTTTTGTTTTTGTTTTTTAAATTCACCTATTATATACGAGTACACTGTAGCTGTCCTCAGACACAGCAGAAGAGGGGATCACATCTCATCACAGATGGTTGTGAGCCACCATGTGGTTGCTGAGATTTAAACTCAGGACCATCAGAAGAGCAGTCAGTGCTCTTACCCACTGAGCCATCTCTCCAGCCCCAAAAGCACCAGTTCTAACAGACAGCCTAGAACAGCGCTTCTCAACCTATGGGGAGCAACTCTTTCAACACACCTCTATCTCCAAAAATACTTACATTAGGACTCATAAAGTAGAATGACAATTATAAAGTAGCAATGAAAATAATTTTATGGTTGAGAGTTCAAAAGCAAACCATCAAAACAAACAAACAAATGTAACCATATACTGCCTAAGTTACTAGAGCAGAAAAGGGCCTGGTCCCAGCACTTGGGAGGCAGAGACAGGCAGATCTCTTGAGTTTGAGGCCAGCTTGGTCTACAGAGAAAGTTCCAGGACAGCCTGGGCTATACATTGAGACCTTGTCTCAAAACAAAACAAAACAAAACAAAACAAAACAAAACAAAACAAAGCAAAACAAAGCAAAGCAAAACAAAACAAAACAAAACAAAACAAATAAAAACAAAACCCTTGAGCTTTAATACATGAATATTGGTTCATTAGTTCTAACACATGTACCTTAGTAGTAGAAGTACTTAATAACGACAGAAAGAGTGAAGAATGGATGGTAAAACTTTCTATTCCATCTCTCATTTGTTTGGTAAACCAAAAACATATAGCTGGGCCTCTTAGATCATATCTGCAATTCTAGCACGTAGGCTACGGAGTTAGAGGTCAGCCTGCACTGTAAAGCAGGACCCTGTCTCAAACAGAAAAACAAACAAACAAACAAACAAACAAAAGAACCCAAGCCAACAAACAATGAAGTGGAGTTTTAAAATTAGAACCAACGGTGTAGTTCAGTGGTAGAGCATGTTGAGCATCAGGCCCTAGGTTCAATTGCCTGCCTGCCTGCCTGCCTGCCTGCCTGCCTGCCTGCCTTTCTGCCTTTTGTCTTTTGTTGGTGTTTTTTTTGTTTGTTTGTTTTCTTTTGTTTTGTTTTTTGAGACAAGGTTTCTGTGTAGCCCTGGCTGTCCTAGAACTCGATCTGTAGACCAGGCTGGCCTCAAACTCACAGATATCTGCCTGACTCTTCTTCTGGAGTGCTGGGATTTAAGCAGGGTTCCTGGGGTCAGATTTTAGCACAACAAACAAACAAATAAGCAAACAAACTGAGAAACAATACAGTTGATTCAGTTGAGGAGTGTTGAAGCATATGCCCTACATGGCTCTTACATGCTAAACAAGTGATTTACCCCTGAGCTACATCCTTTTTTTTTTTTTTTTTTTTTTTGGTTTCTTATACGATTTCTCTGTATAACCCTGGCTGTCCTGGAACTCACTCTGTAGACCAGGCTGGCCTTGAACTCAGAAATCTGCCTGCCTCTGCCTCTCGAGTGCTGGGATAAAGGCGTGTGCCACCACACCTGGCCCTGAGCTACATCCTTAGGCCCCCTTTATTTTGAGGTGAATTCTCACTAAATTGCACATACTGACTGCAAAATTGAGGTGCTGCCTTAGTTTTCAAAATAGCATTCTGCTTGCCTGGCCTTACACTAGGACTGCTTAAAATGAGTAAAAGGACATCTTAAACTGGTCACTAACTTAAAAAAAAAGATATTTTATTTATTTTTATGTATGTGAGTACACTGTAGCTTTCCCTAGACATACCAAAAGAGAGCATTGGATCCCATTACAGATGGTTGTGAGCCACCATGTGGTTGCTGGGATTTGAACTCATGACCTCTAGAAGAATAGCCAGCACTCTTAACCAGCCGAGCCATCTCTCCAGCTTCCAGCCACTAACTCATTATCTATCCTAGGTTTGTAACCAGTCTCCACAAAGCTCTTCAACTGTTAGCTGTTAGAAAGCAAGGAATTCTTGCCATTGTTTGATGGATTTGAGGCTGATAAGCTGAGGGAGGCAGAGATAGGGCCCTAAGAGTATTTCTATTTCTTTATTTCTTTCTCTCTTTCTTTCTTTCTTTCTTTCTTTCTTTCTTTCTTTCTTTCTTTCTTTCTTTCTTTCTTTCTTTCTTTCTTTCTTTCTTTTTTTTCTGAGACAGGGTTTCTCTGTATAGCTCTGGCTGTCTTGGACCTCACTCTGCATACCAGGCTGGCCTCGAGCTCAGAAATCCACCTGCCTCTGTCTCCCAAGTGCTGGGATTAAAGGCATGTACCACCACACCTTGATTTCTTAATTAAGAGTATTTCTTAATTGCAGCTACCCCTTGGTTCTTTATTGTCTTACCTGATCGAATTCATTGCTAGATTTTATTTGTTAGTTATTCTTCTTCTTGGATACGTTGAGGTTATGTTTCCTGCCATCAAATTATCCCCAATTATGTAGCAATTCATTATAGGGTAAGAGGACACATGTAATGCTGGAAAAACTACCCACAAACCATCCTTAGCAGACGGGGCTATGTGACACCTTGGGGTTTGTTTGTTTTTAAGATTTATTTTTATTTCATGTATGTGAGTACACTGTCACTGTCTTCAGACACCCCAGAAGAGGCCATCAGATATCATTACAGATGGTTGTGAGCCACCATATTGTTGCTGGGATTTGAACTCAGGACCTTTGGAAGATCAGTCAGTGCTCTTACCTGCTAAGCTATCTCACCAGCCCCCAACTTCCCTTTTTATCTTCCTTTTTTCTTCTTTTAAACTCAGTCTATCTATCGGGCTCACAAAAGCAGTGGTTGGGCTTGAGCCATCTGTGAACTTTCTGATTTTCTTCTCCATGTTCTTTTCTGCCTGTTACTGTAGCCTTGCCAGCTGCTGTTTCCAGGAGTGGATCTTCTTCTTCTCCAGGGTAGCCCTCAGCACCTGGTTTTTCCAGCTGACCTCAGGAGCCAGGCACTGCAGGTAAGCAAACTTTCTAATAGGCTTCAACACATAACCTTGGGGGTATTGTGGGGTATAGATCAGAGAAGACTGATTGGACATGAGATTAAGGTAATACAAAGTCTTTATTAGCTAACCAGCCACTATATTGTGTGTTTGAGATCCCAGTGTAGTACCATCATTACTCGGAGTGAGCTTTGAAAATCCCAAAACAATGTCCTGGGTTGATATACTTCAGTTAACACGAACAGTTAGCCAGAAACCAAACTATCGATGTCCAAAGTCAAGGTTAGTGCATATAGAGACTTGCCCAGAACTATGGACTTTGATGGATTAAGACTTTGTTTGTTTGTTTGGGGTAGGTGGCGCTGTCTACATGCTGAGTTTTATGATCTGAGTGCTACTTTGTAGAGATTGTGTTAAGGTTGGGGGGGTGTGGGCATATACTAAGATGAGGCCTGTCCTGGCAGTGGTGGCTCACGCCTTTAATCCCAGCACTTAGGAGGCAGAGACAGGCAGATTTCTGAGTTCGAGGCCAGCCTTGTCTACAGAGTCAGTTCTAGGACAGCCAAGGCTACACAGAGAAACCCTGTCTCGAATAAAAACAAAACAAAACAACCCAAAAAAGATATGGGGGGCCTGTTACAAAGTGTGGCAGGCACCATGATCCCCTTTTTCTTGTCATAGGATAAAAGAATTCCATCAAACACCCCGAGGCAGCCCCGGGTAGCCTGCCTTCAATTGACCTTGGCAGCATGCCTGGCACAGTGAACTAAAAGACACGGCTGAAGTTCTGAAAGTGGCAAGGGTCACTGGAAGGATTGGTGTTCATCTGCTCTGAAAGGTCGGGTACTTTAATTTGTTTCTGTAGAAGTCTCCAGAAATGTTGATGTCCTCTAAGTATACAACAACCATCTTCCTGCCCAGCAGTTATTCCGAGTACTGTTGGGCCACAGTGCCTGTTAGGACTCTCAGGACAGGGCCCAAAGAAGCAGAAACATGAGAATCTGTCATCTACTGCCTGGGAAAACACACATATAGTTTTTGTTACTGGGGATTAAACCTAGGGCTTTAACATATGAATCAGATGCTCTACCTCTAAGTTATATCCATAGCCCTAAGATACTGTCTTTCAAGTATCAAGCTGTCAAAGATGAAAAAAGAATGTTGTCTGGGGCAATGATACATGTGAATATCACATGACATTTCCAGAAGGCAATTTGGCAGTATAGATGAAAGTTCTTTAAAAAAGTGATTATCTTTTGAAATAGTAATTAAAGGTTAGAAATTTATCCTATGGAAATGTTCATGTATATGTACTCAAAACATAATTAGAATCGTGTTCATGCCTGCATTACTCACTGCAGTGATAAATGAGAAGTGTTTATTTGTCAGTCAGCAGGAAATTATTTAAATTATGACACATCTATAAGATGAATGTGCCGAGCATGGTGGCTTGTACTGGTAATTCCAGCACCAAGGATGGAGGATTGCCACAAAACTGAGGCCAGCTTGGGTTACAGAGTTCAGAGAGTTGAGACCCTGCCTCAAACAAAATAAAAAGGAAGACACATGTTTGCCAGGAGAAACCAGTCCCAGTAGATTGTTTTTATTGTTGTTGTTTTGGATTTTTTTTTTGTCTTTTTGTTTTTTTGTCAGAGAAATCTGGTCAGATCACTAAGGTGGCCACCAACATCTGGTCCTCCCACTGGTTCTTGAAAACTCCTTTCACAGTCCCCCCAAGAAGACAGTCAATGCTGTCAATGAAGCCTTCTTTTTCTTTTCCTTTGTTCCTTTTTTTCTCTCCTGCCCTGCCCTGCCCTGCCCTGCCCTGCCCTGCCCTGCCCTGCCCTTTCCTCTTTTCCTTTCATGAGACAGGGTCTCTCTGCATAGCTTTGGCTGTCCTGGAATTCGCTATGTGGATCAGGCTAGCCTGGAACTAACAGACATCCTCCTGCCTCTGCTTCCCAAGTGTTTTGACTCAAAGTGTGCACCACTATATCTAGCTTGAGACTTCCTTTGAATCTTTGAGACTTCCTTTTGAATCCAGTAACCATGGAGCATTTGAGTATCTTAGTTCCAGGAGACTCCTAGGCTCTTGGCTTCCTGTTGGAGGCTACTGGAGTTCAGGGGCATGGCATGCTTAATGTGCTTATTGTATTAAGCTTGCATTTTCTTTCTTTTCTGAGTTCACATTCTTCCCCATTAAATCTTAAAAGGCAACAACAAAAGAAACCCCACAAGGGATTCTTAATATAACTGTCTCTCGTGAGGCTCTGACAGTGCCTGGCTAATACAGAAGTGGATGCTCACAGTCATCTATAGGATGGAACACAGGGCCCCTAATGGGGAGGAGCTAGAGAAAGTACCCAAGGAGCTGAAGGGGTCTGTAACCCTATAGGAGGAACAACAATATGAACTAACCAGTACCACCCACCCCCGCCCAGAACTTGTGTCTCTAGCTGCATATATAGCAGAGGATGGTCTAGTAGGCCATCAATGGGAGGAGAGGCCCTTGGTCTTGTGAAGATTCTATGCCCCAGTACAGGGGAATGCCAGGGCCAGGAAGCAGGAGTGCATGGGTTGGGGAGCAGGGCAGGGGGAGGGTATAGGGGACTTTCAGAGAGGAAACTAGGAAAGGAGATAGCATTTGATATGTAAACGAAGAAAATATCTTATAAAAAAAGAAGAAAAAAGGACCTAAAAAAAAAAAAAAAAAGAAAAAGAAAAGAAATCAATCAGGTCAAGACCTATGGATAATGTAGCTCAATGGTAGAGGATTTGTTTATTATGTGAGAAGTCCAGACTCTTTGTTAAACCTGAATAAGTTTGGAGAAAGACCAATCCACAACTGTCCAATTAACATAAGCTTTTATTTTTAGAGGTGTCCTGGGTCTGGCCAGGTGGCTGTCTCACCCTAGGTCTGAATTTGAGAGAGTAACTCCTTACTAGCTTTTTGAGGTCCCTTTTATGAGAAAAAGTTAAGGTTGATACAAAATGATCTTTGAACATGTTTACAATTGTGAGATAATTGGCTATTATAAAAAATACAATGAAAGGTAAGAATAAAAGCAAGAATATCCTTCTCATGTAAGGGGAGTCATACATTATGGGGTAGATAGATAAAATCTAGATCAAGGTGTCTTGATCTCTGAGACCCATCAACCTTTTCCTCCTGAGTGCTGGAACTGAAGGTGTGGGCTACCTTGGCCAGCTCAACATTATTGTTTATGGCTTATCTTACAATTCTGGTAGCTTTGTAGTCACATATCCAAAAATTCTTTAAATATGGTTATTTTCTTTTTCCCTGTCCCTCGAAGATACTGACATCTTTGCATTTATTCTCCCCAATAATAGTAGTTTCATTCCTCAGGGTTTGGGCCTAAAGTTATGGAGTAGCAAGGAAGGAAGCCGGGTTCTTTTGTAAGGACACATCCAATACTTTAAGTCCTCTATTTCTTCTTGTTAGGCGACTCATCCTTGTCTCAGGGGAAAGGCAATTTTATTTGGCCTTATCAATATTCCTATACTAGAAGATAGAAAATGGCCAATCTGGGGCTGGAGAGATGGCTTAGCAGTTAAGAGCACTGACTGCTCTTCTGAAGGTCCTGAGTTCAAATCTCAGCAACCACATGGTGGCTCACAACCATCCATAATGAGATCTGATGCCCTCTGCTGGAGTGTCTGAAGACAGCTACAGTGTACTTATATATAATAATAAATGAATCTTTAAAAAAAAAAAAAGAAAAGAAAATGGCCAATGTAAAACCAGGCTCACAAGTGCATCTCTTTTCATCTCCACATTGCTTAATGATATTTGTCAGTCAGATGTCAGCGTTGAAGAAGTGGAACATTTCTCATAAATATACTTGTTTTCAGTCTCTCTGGTAAAGGTAAGCTATAAGTCCACAATCCCAACTCTCTGGAGAACCTTTAAGTTGCAGGGAAATAGCCCCCCCTTTCTCTCTTTCTTTCTTTCTTTCTTTCTTTCTTTCTTTCTTTCTTTCTTTCTTTCTTTCTTTCTTTCTTTTTCTTTCTCTCTTTCTCTTTTTCTCTCTCTCTCTCTCTTTCTTTCTTTCTTTCTCTCTCTGATGTCCTTTCTACTTATTTATTTTATTTATGTATTATTAATAATTATACTACTTATTTATACATTTGCTACTTACTTTACTGTTTTCAAACACTGGGGCTGGAAGCTAGGGCTTCCCAGATGCTGGGCAAATGCTTCCCCACTGGGTTGCAGTCTCCCTTCTCCTTGTCCCTGTTTATCATGTAGAGTGGCTTAGCTTCTATTTCTTGATTAGCAAGTTATTTTCTTCACACCTTTGGCATATGTTTTCTCCACTTCTTTCTCCATTTCCGCATCCCAAATGTGCCAAGAAACCACCTGCTAGGGTATTTGCTCTCCAGGTTGGGGGAGTAGGTGCTGAACCTGGATCTGCATTTCTTTATTTTCTTGGGGACAATAAGAAAATTGGGAGCTTTGGCCTCTTAACCACTTTTTGTCCCTTCACTGAAGAAAAACAAACCTCCAAGAAGCAGCTGACAAAAGCCTCTTTGCTTAGTGTGGCTCTGACTATTTGATTTCTCTTTTCCATTAAACTTTGCTTTTAGGCTCTATCCTTGCTCCTTAAGAGAGGCAAGACTAAAGGACAGTCATAGCCAAAAATCTTGCTGGGTCGGTTCAGCAAGATTCCCCTAGCCTGCTTATCTTATCACCCAGGCCTGCCTTCAGCAAAAGTACAGTCACTTGAATCACTGTTCTTTTTAACCAAGTATTTTTTGTCTTAGTCATTCTCTCTCTGCTGAGCCTTACTGTACCCTTAGGCTAGAATCCCTCCTAACCTAGTTACCTGTGAGATGGAGGCCAGTTCTATGCTAAGACTTCTTTTCTTCCTTTACTGTAATTGCCTTTAAGTATCCTAAACCAATTCAATAAATTTGGCCTAGCAATCTCTTTCTTTCATGGGATGCTGAACACAACAAGCTTACAGAAACATTTGTACCATATTATTCTGAAGAAATTGTATGTTTGTCCCATACAAACACACAAAGACATGAAAGTAGAAAGTGGGGTGGTAGTGGAGGGCAGGTCAGGAAGAGGGTGGGGGGGGTTAGCTGGAGTAGAAGAGGGATGAGAGAGGGTAATCAGTAGGGATGAATATGATTTTAATTGAAATATGTTATGTACAAGTATGAAGTAATGAAACTGATAGGTATAATTGACATATGCTAAGAAAACATTTAAATTTAAATGGCAATTGCTAGAAATAACCCATGAGTTTAAAACTATTATTTAATTGTGAAATAACCGAAAAAAAAATAAGGAATAAACAAAAACCACAATTAACTGCCCAGATAAACTCTCCATGACACTATTCTTGGTGTTATTATTTTTGCGAAGGAGAGTTAAACCCAGGGCCTGATACATACTAGGTAAATTCTCTACCACTGACTTACACCTCCAGCCTTTATTTGTTTTTGTTTTTTAAAGATTTATTTATTGTTATATGTAAGTTCACTGTAGTTGTCTTCAGACACCCAAGAAGAAGTCATCAGATCCCATTATAGATGGTTGTGAATCACCATGTGGTTGCTGGGATTTGAACTCAGGACCTAAGGAAGATCAGTCAGTGCTCTTAACCACTAAGCCATCTTACCAGCCCCTTTATTTGTTTTTGAGACACAGATTTGCCATGTAGCCTTGGTTGGCCTCGAACTTGTGTTGGTTTGCCATTATCAGTCTCCTGATTACAGTTGTGAGCCATATACCTAATTTCAAAAGACAGCATTTTGCCATTGTTATTTATATTATCATGTGTGCATATATGTATGTGCTCATGAGTACATGTGCGTGAGTGTGTGTGTGTGTGTGTGCGTGTGTGCATGCTCGTGCGTGTGTGCTAGTTCTATTGCTGTAGCGGAGGTCAGAAGACAACTTTGAGAGTTGGTACTTTTATCTGCTGAGCCATCACTTTACCCTTGTTGCCTTTTAAAAAGTAATTGTTTCATTTTTTTTTTTTATAAAATAGGGGTTCTCAACCATCTGAATGCTTCTACCCTTTAATACAGTTCCTCATATTGTGATGACCCCAATTATACAATTATTTTAATTTCTACTTCATAACTAATTTTGCTAATGTTATGAATCATAAAGTAAATATTTCTGGGTATAGAGGTTTCCTAAAGGGGTTACAATCTACAGGTCCAGAACTTTTTTTTTTCTTGAAACAGGGTCCCATTAGTTCCTGGCTAGCACAGAACTTACTATGTAGCCAAAGATAACTTTAAACTTCTGATTCTCCTGCCTTCACCTACCAAGTGCTTGTATTACAGGTGTGCCACCATGTGCTGTTTATGCAGTTCTAGAGATCAAACAGTCTCATATATGCTAGGCAATATGAGACTTTTGTTTTGTTTTGTTTTGTTTTTTATTTTGTTTTTGTTTTTTCAAGACAGAGTTTCTCTATGTAGCCCTGGCTGTCCTGGAACTCACTCTGTAGACCAGGCTGGACTTGAACTCAGAAATTCGCCTGCCTCTGCCTCCCAAGTGCTGATACCATGGTGCCCAAGATCAGAGAACAACTTTTGTGAGTTAGGCCTCTCTTTCTGACATGTAGATTCCATGGACTGAATTCAGACAGTCAGATTTAGTGACAAGTATCTTTATCCACTGAGTCATCTCTCTGGCCTGTTTGTTTCATTATTTATTTCCCCTCACCCCACAAGAGTTTCTCTGATTAGCCCCTGCTTGTCCTGGAACTCACTTTATAGACCAGGCTTCTGGCCTTGAACTCAGAGATCTGCCTGTCTCTACCTCCTGGGTGCTAGAATTAAAGACGTGCAACACCAGGCCTGGCAAAAACTTTGTCTTTTATTTTTTTCCTTTTTCTTTTTGTGACATGGCATCATTGACCCTGGCTGTCCTAAAGCTCATAGTGCAGATCAAACTAGCCTCGAACTTAGAGCTACATTGTCCTGTCTCCAGAATTCTGGGATTAAAGGCATACATTACCACACCTTATTTTTATCCTATATGGGCAAGTAGCAATGAAATATAATTTAGGTCAATAGAAAGAACACAGTCTTGGAACTGTAAACCACGTTCCAGTGCTGGCCTAGATGCTGACAAGTTAAGAGGACGGAATAAACCAGAAATGGCACTTTCCAAATGTATCATTCATAGCAAGAGGTCCTTAATAAGGGTCTTGTGGCTACATGTTCTGAGTGGCCTTAGAACTTCAGCCTTTGCCTATAGCCAGTTCATTCCTGGCTGGCATCATTGCCAAAGTGATTCAGTTCATGACCTGATGAAACATTTTTACTCATCTCTTGAAAATCTGTTGTTGTGCTTTATAAAAGAGATAAAAGAACCAGGATATGTTTGATAGATGCAAGGTATTTTGAGGTGGAAGGGGGTGCCTCTGCAGGTCAGTGTTGAGACATCCCTTCCTTCACCCCCCCCCCCCCCCGTCCTTCCCCCCAGGGACCAGACATAGGACTGATAATATGGAATAGAGTTTATTTAGGGCATGGGGAGTGGAGTGGAGGAAGTAAAGGCAGAGAAAGGCAGAGGTGGGGAAGGGAGAGGGAGGGGGAGGGAGGGAGGGAGAGAGAGAGAGAGAGAGAGAGAGAGAGAAGAGGCTGCGGGAATATGTGGAGGAGGGAAGGGAATGGTGAGAGAAGAGACAGAGAGAGTAAGAGAGTAAGAGAGAGGGAGGAGGGGGAAAACAGCTCCTTTAGTGAGTCAGGCCTACCTGACTATGGGGCAGAGCCTAGAAGGAATGCTAGCTTCTATAATGGATGCTCATTTTATGGTGAATAAAAACCAAAATCTTTACTCTGGCTACCAGGCCCCATATAATCTGACTCACTCCAATTGTCTGCCATTATCTTCTGGCATTCTTGAAATGTTTGTGCTTATCTTTAAATTCACTAAGAATTGCCTTGGGGTTGGGCATAGCTTAGTACCTACAGCATGCACAAGGCTTTGGGTACAATCTTGAAGCACCATTCTGTGTCTTGTTTTCTTGGAAGAGATATTCTATGGGTAATAATAAAGAAGGGTCTGGATTCTGTCAAACAAAACCAGAGTCGGACATTGGAGTGATTATAAAGATAAATATTGTTAAGAAATTTGCAGTAGAACAAAAGAGAGACCTCAGTATAGAACTGGGCTCAATGACGAATACAGGAAAGACACTGAGGAATTTACAGTTAAGAATCCATGTGTAAGGAAGGGCCTGGAGGCTAGGGTGGTGGTGACACTGAGTGAATTGAATGTTACTAGAGAGCACAGGAAATGTAGGGGAGAGTGTTGCTCAGCTGACTAGATAAGATTCTCTTTCTTTCTTTCTTTCTTTCTTTCTTTCTTTCTTTCTTTCTTTCTTTCTTTCTTTCTTTCTTTCTTTCTTTCTTTTTTTGTTCTTGTTTTTGTGGTTTTTCAAGAAAAGGTTTCTGTCTATAGCCCTGGCTGTCCTGGAACTCACTTTGTAGACCAAGACCAGGCTGGCCTCGAACTCAGAAATTGATCTGCCTCTGCCTCCCAAGTGCTGGGATTAAAAACTTGTGCCAGAACTCCTCAGCCAGATAGAATTCTTGCTGACAACTGTGCCTAAGTTAGTGTTGAGATATCAAGGGTAGGAACAAAGGGCTATTAAGTGATCAGTTACCAAAAGCAGAAGATTCTCCCTAAACTAACATAGCAGGGTTCTTGCTAAAACTGGACCAAAGTTGGGTCCAAAATTCTTTGTTTGGTTAATCTTTGGTCAAAGTCCTGAACCTTCTCCTAAACCTGTTTACTTCCTTGTGCAATCTTCTAAATCAGTTTAGTAAGGCTACCCACCCCCAACACCATTGCTGTGCGAGCACATTCCTTTGGAAGCTCACTGTGGCGCTTTCTGCCTGACTCTCAGCTCAGTTTATCCAGAACCTCCTGAGCCCTGATGGATTCCTCCATTTAGTGACTTTCTGCCCACTGACTTTGATTTATTTTCTTGTGAATTCCAAGTTGTCCATGCTTCATTTACAGTTGATCCCCAACCTTTCATCACTACATTTTAGTAATTCCTAAATCTAAAATAAAATATTCCTTGCCATGCTTTGACAAGAGGCACTGAATAGTTTTGTTCTGTTTTTTTTTTTCTTCAATACTGTTTATGGCAAAAATGTCAGGATGACTGTAAGAAATCACTGCATAAGTGCAGCCAAGACCAAACCAGTTGTGGTTCTACAGCCAAAATCATACTAAATTCTGTAGCAGCTGGGCCTGGTGCTGCACCCCTTTAATCCCAGCACTAAGGAGGGAGAGGCAGATGAATCTGAGTTTGAGGCCAGCCTGGCATACAGAGAGAGAGAGAGAGAGAGAGAGAGAGAGAGAGAGAGAGAGAGAGAGAGAGATCTCCAGAACAGCCAGGGCTACACAGAGAAACCTTGTCTCAAAAACAAAGAACAAAAAACAAAATTAGCTATACTCAGCTTCAGTTATATTTTGATGGGGTCCCAATTAATGGGGAGCTCAGAAATTTTGAAGTTTCTTGAAGCTTAAATTTTTTTCTGGTTTGTCTTTATTTTAATTTAAACAGATTTCTGCAAAGGAACAGTTAGCTTGGTAATAACTACAATACTACCAGTCTCTCTGTGTGTTTATAAATGTGTGTGTGTGTTTGTGTGTGTGTGTGTGTGTATGTAAGCCCATTCACATACCGTGACAACCCATATGGAGGTGAGAGGACAATTTTCAGGAGCCGGTTCTCTCCTTCCATCTTGCTGAAGCAGGATCTCTCTCCTTCTTCACTATACTGCATACAGGCTAGCTGGCTCCTGAGTTTCTGGGTGAAACTCGGAAAGTTTAAAGTTTTCTGTCTGTCTTCCAACTCAATTTAAGAGTGCTGGGATTGGGGCTGGTGAGATGGCTCAGCGGGTAAGAGCACCCGACTGCTCTTCCGAAGGTGCTAAGTTCAAATCCCAGCAACCACATGGTGGCTCACAACCATCCGATCTGGCTCCCTCTTCTGGAGTGTCCGAAGACAGCTACAGTGAACTTACGTATAATAAATAAAATAAATCTTTAAAAAAAAAAAGAGTGCTGGGATTACAGATGTGTGTTTAATTCTTTGTGTGTGTGTGTGTGTGTGTGTGGTTTTTCGAGACAGGGTTTTTCTGTATAGTCCTGGCTGTCCTGGAACTCACTTTGTAGACCAGGCTGGCCTCGAACTCAGAAATCCACCTGCCTCTGCCTCCCAAGTGCTGGGATTAAAGGTGTGCGCCACCACGCCCGGCTCAAAAGTTTCTCTCTTATTTATTTATTTATTTATTTATTTATTTAGTGCTTTTTCAAGACAGGGTTTCTCTGTGTAGCCCTGGCTGTCCTGGAACTGACTCTGTAGACCAGGCTGTCCCCGAACTCAGAAATCTGCCTGCCTCTGCCTCCGAAGTGGTGGGATTAAAGGCATGAGCCACCACACCCGACTTTTTAAGATTTATTTTATGTGTATAAATGTTTGGCCTGCATGTGTGACCATCCTTCACCAGCTGAGCCATCTCACAGCATCCTCTCCCTCGTTCTCTTTCCTTGTCCTCCTCTTTTTTCTCTTTCCTCCTCCTCTTCCTCCTTCTCCTTTTTTCTTTCTGTATGAAATTTCATGGACTATAACCTGGTCTGGAACATGTTATGTTACCAAAGCTGACCTTTAATTCCTGAACCTCCTGCCTTCCCCTCCCAAGTGCTAGGATTACAGGCAAGGGCCCTGGCGTTGTTTTGTTGTCTTGCTTTGTTTTCTAGTACTTTAATTGTCTTGCCATCATGTGGCCTTCTCTGTTTTCTAATAGTTTAAGAAAAGTGTTTTTATGATGACATAAACTCAGATATATTTGCATTTTGGCAGTTCATTGGGCTGGTGTGTATGTCTGTAACTCAGTACTTTCAGAGATTGAGGCAAGAAAATTTTGAGTTCTATGATGATCTAGGGTGCATACTAATAGCTTATGCCCTCCCCCCAAAGGCTTAAAGGTGTAAATTTGTGATAGATGTTATTTTATGTTTGCTTTTTTATCTTTTGGGGATTATTTTAAAAGTTCTGAAGCTTGTGGATCAAGCAGAGGCTCAGAAGTCATTTCAAGGCCTGAAAAGTGTTTCTCCATGGCAACAACAGATGGTGATAATTAGCAACTTCCATCCCCAGTTCTAAGCTCAGGACAAATCAAGCTGACATCTATCTAAGAGGTTAAGTTGTGTGTGTGTGTGTGTGTGTGTGTGTGTGTGTGTGTGTGCTAGAGGGGGACATGGTGTGTGGGTGCTGGATGGAAAATTACTAGGAGAGAATCTACTTAAACTGATAACATAAGATCAGAATCTAAGAGCTCAGTGAATACAGAATCCACAGAGCTCAGTGAATACAGAATCCACAGGACAAGCATTATATAATACACGCAGGAGAGCCTGAAGGAGCAAAACACACCATGCCAGACACTTGGCTGTATTTTGTGTCCTTGGATGTCTGCACCTCCAAGTGTGTATTTCTTGGAGTGGTTTATTCCTTGTGCTTAGGGAGACCCTCTTGAACTGGACTTAGAAGAAGTTGTAAGCCCTGACGCAGGTGTGGGGACTTGAATCTAGGTCCTCTAGAAAGCAGCCAGTGCTATATAACTGCATCTCTCTAGCCTCTGGACACATGCATGTTAATTGTAAAGGCCAATAAAAGTCAAATCACAGACACAGGGTTGAGGAAGGAAACATTTGCGCCTCAGCATCAGCAGAATGAAAAACAACCTGTTCCTAACCACTGAACTTCTGCCATACCTCTAATCAATCTATCGATCGATCCATCCATCCATCCATCCATCCATCCATCAATTAATTAATCTATTTTTTATTTTTAAAATGTGTATGCGTGTTTTGCCTTCATGACTGTCTATGCACCACACGAGTGCCTGCAGAGGCCAGAAGAGGGCTTCAGATCCTCTGGACCTGTAATTACAAATACTTGTATGGGGGAAGGATGGTGGGAGGGGGTGACCTGGAAACAGTGAGCGAGGTGTAAAGTGAATAAGTCAAAATAAATTATATTTAATATATATATATGGAATATAATGCTGCTGAGGTAAAAATAAATATGTGCTCTTCTAGTAAACCAACAAAAACCCAACTAGTTGTATCCTGTGTGGGTGTTGGGAATAGAACCTAGACCCTCTTGAAGAGCAACAAGTGTTGTTTTGTTTTGTTTTGTTGTTTTGTTTTTGTTTTTCGAGACAGGGTTTCTCTGTATAGCCCTGGCTGTCCTGGAACTCACTCTGCAGACCAGGCTGGCCTCGAACTCAGAAATCCGCCTGCCTCTGCCTCCCGAGTGCTGGGATTAAAGGTGTGCGCCACCATGCCCGGCTTTTTTTTTTTTTTTTTTGGAACAAGTGCTTTTAATGTCTGAGCTATCTAAACAGTCCCAACTTCTGCCATGTTTAGAGACTCCTAAGCCCACCTTTCATATCACTATAACCAAAGAGAAAGAGATAGAGAGAAACAGAGACAGTTAGAGACAGAGATGGAGACAGACAGAGACAGACAGAGACAGAGAGAGACAGAGAGAGAGCCGAGTTTAACTTTCATATGCTTCTGGGGCTGGGAATGTGGTCAGTGGTGGAATACTAGTCTAGCATGCAGGACCACAGGAGAGCTGGGAGGGGAGGAGGAAAGGAGACCTAAGGGGAACAGAGGACAGTGAAGGAAGGAGGAGGGAAGGAAAAAAGGGAGGGGGAGGGGAGGGAAGGAGGGAGGAAAGAAGAGGAGACCGGAGAGGATTTTGTCTCTAACCCAGAAACAGTCCAATTCTCACTAGACCCGACAGTCTCTGCAGATCCCCCACACCCTTGGTTTCTCTTGTCTCCCCCCAAACTGGCTTGAACTTGTACTTTACCTCCCTCCCAAGGAAGACCTTCACTCAGGCAAACAAGCAGATGGTTTACCACGTGGGAAACACCTTCTTAATGTCTCTGGGTGCTCACTGGAGAGGGGACACAGACACTCAGGGGTCAGGTCCCCAAAGTCATCCCGTTCTGGGGAGACTGAAGCACAGCTATTCAAGGACAAACACCTGGGAGGAGAGAGGTGAGAGGAAAGGGAACTGTGCTGACCTTTGACATCTGCCAGGGAAGCCCCAGAGAGGCCTAGGGGTGATTGGGGTAGAGACCTTCTTTGTCCTCTATTCAAGGGTTTCCTTTAAGGCTGACATAAGTTAGCCCAACTCTAGGGTTCTGTCAGCTCTTCACCTCACTGCTCAGACTCTCAGTGCCAGCTTGGAACTGAGGACCCCGCATGGCCTTAAGTAGCACAAGGCAGAGCTCCCTCAGGTCTCCGGAGGAGCCTGTGGACCAGTGGTTTCTGTCACTCAGTTAACTCTGGAGAACACACTTATGGAAGAGTGTGTGCACTGTGGGATTTCTCCACGGGTGACTACCCTGTGCTGGAACCCTATCAGAGAGCATGAGGAAGGCACTTGTTTTTCTTTTCCTTCACCCACCTCTCTGCCTCTCTTTTTAGAGGGTCTCTCTACCATGGCTCTTCTAGAAACTCTCCTTTTAGAACATGTTGGCTTTGATCTCACAGAAGTCTACCTCCCTCTGCCCCCAAGTGGTGGGATCAAAGGTGTGTGCCATCAAACCTACGTGTGCAACCTTTTCTTGGTGTTGCTTGGGCAAGGATGCAGAATCTTCTAGTGCTGCCCACCAGAAAAAGCACACTAGTACATTTCATGACACCGATGAGCCGTCAGGCATTTGACACTCAGGATTGGCTGATGTGTTAGGATAGCACTCATCCTAGTTCTTATTATGACAGCAAGGCTGAGTGACAAGCGTTTTTGTCCTTCTGGATTGCATCCTGAAATTCCTAGGGATCCACTGCTGAGATGAATGTCTAGGAGCTGACTATCTCTAAGGCTGGGCGATGTGTACAGGAACCCTTACCACAACGTTTTCGTGATTAGCTTTGCTGTTTTCCATGACAGCCAGTTTTACTGTGGGATACAGAAAGTTCTCAAGGAAGGGGTCTACCCAAGTGTGGTTACATGGCCTCCTTGGGAAGGCATTTGGTGTAGTGAATAACCCCCACAGAGGTGACAGGAGCCCTCTGTGTGTCACTCTCAGTGCACTAGCAGCACTGTGGGTGTGCAGGCAGCAGCTTGTGCCTGGAGACTGCTAGTATGCCCCTTCTCTTCAGCCCCCTCATTCTGGTGGCAGCCATGCTGTCCCTCAGTCTGTGGAGGCAGGTTTGTGTGCTGGGTAGTGGATGACAGAGGCCAAAGCCTGTTCCTTGGGAGGAATTGAGGGAAAGAAGGAAGAAAGTCGCTCAGAGGCAGGAATGAGTCTCTGAGTTGAATCTGGGGAAAGAGACAGCTGTGAGTCTCTTGATGTAAGTTCCTGTGCCTTCTTTTCTGTAGTTACTACCAGGGCCCTTTCCACTCCTTAGGGAGCCATCAACTGCTGTTTCTGTCAAGATGTGAGAATTCCGGGAAAATATCCATTATCACAACACAGAGTCAAATTCTGGAAAGGCCTCTCCTGATGCTCCTAAACTTTTTCTATTTCAAAGATTCTGGGAAAGTGAGACAAATAGTAATTCTCCTTAGTTGACCACTACAAGGTGGTCCTGGAACTATCTTAGAAAGCTGGAGGCAGGGGCTTCTTCAAGGTTGAGCATCCTGTTCTTGCTGTCACATCAGGGAGGGGTAGAGCCTCTGACAGTGCCCGCTAGCCTAACAGCAAAGCTGATCATGTTGGTTGGTTCTGTGTTGTGGCATTTCTTCAGGCATGTATGCCTAAGATATTCCAGAATTTCAGTTTGTGTCCTTTTAGGAGTGATTTATCTTATGTGGTCCCTAGTCCCCTTCAACCTCTGTATTCTGGGGTGGTCCTGTATGTACCTGTCCCAGGAGGGAGCTCTAGTCACTCAGAGAACCAGAATCCCTCTCCCATCCAGTCAGCTAATGAGAGTCTTACAACATACAACTAGCAAGTTTATTCTATGTCAGATTATGTGATTTATACCTACAGCCACCTCATTATCACGAGTTGTATCCCTGCTGTCCTTGGAAATTTGACTCAAAGGGGCCCCAGGCTGGCAGGTCGGTGTTGTGTAAGGTCATTCAGCTGTCCCAGCGATCAGCCACTTAATGCTCAGCATGTGAGAGAAGAAATATTGTGGATACAGCATTTGGTGGTTGAGTAAGAACAGGGCCCAGACAGCCCCTCCTTTCGACAGTATTCTCTTTGGTTCTTGGTTTCTAGGAGAAGGTACTTCTGCTGCTAAGCAACAGGAACCTGGTGGATTAAAGTCAATTTTCTGAGCTCCCTAGGGGGAGGGGGAAAAGAAGGTGGAATGTAAATATCTTGGGGAAGATTTTTGCTGGAAGATGCGGCAGGGTAACTGTGCACTAGGCTGGCACCCAGTACAGAGTAGGAGGGTACCAGCAATTAAGGTGCTGATTAGAGGATTAATGAAGGTTACTGCTGGTCCTCTGTGAACCCTTAGGGAAGGCTACCACTCTCTCAGGTCTTTCTGAATCACTTAGCCATTCCACATAGGATTGGTCAGGGCCTGTGCTCCATAGACAGGATCAGAGCATTTTGGAACCCATGTATATATTTACTCAGCAGTGACAGGAAACCTGTCTGTAGCTTACCCTTAATACATGCTTTTCCCTACTCCACTCAAGTCCACTTCCATTTAGTGCCTTCGTGATGAAGGCTGGCTATCTAATCTGTCCCACAGTAGACAAGCATCTCCTTTTTGAGCTCTGCTCTCCATCTCTAGGATCCTCAGGGGACATGCTTGAAGACAGGAGGACCTTTTCTCTGACTATATGACGTTTCATGCTATAGTCTCCAACTGGTCTTACTGACTTGTTTCTTGAAACCATGAGGGGCTAGTTCTCATTGTGAGGGTTACGTAGCAGAAGAGTCCTCTTCATGAGTGCAAAGCAAGTGCTTTATCGATGACCTACATTGTAGCTCATTTTAATTTTCTGTTGATACATTTAGGAATATAAACTGCTGCTGTAGAATGTGTCCCTCTGAGCAAAACAATGGCCGTCTTCATCACATCAGCTTTTAAGAGTCCATGACCAGAGAGAGGAAGAGAGAAGAGAAAGGAAAGGTGGAAGGAAAATGGAGCAGAAGCCGGTGGCCTGGAGAAATTGCAAGTTATGAGGGATCTCATAGTTAGGAAATATAGTAGTGTACTGGTAGTTCTGCCCAATCGAGTTGTCTTGTCTTTGCCCGGACTTATTTGGGTCAGAGATTTACTGTAACAGACCTTGAAGCTAGGTACCCTAGATCGGCTCAGTCTTCAATGGGTACTCCCTTGCTTAACCCATAATGTCAAAATACAATTGGATAACACTGCAGCTCCTCCCAGCTCCCCACTTGCTTTGTGTTCCTATCCTTTAAAAATGAACAATCTCAGCACTCGGGAGGCAGAGGCAGGTGGATCTCTGAGTTCGAGGCCAGCCTGGTCTATAAAGTTAGTTCCAGGACAGCCAGGGCTATACAGAGAAACCCTGTCTCGAGAAAAAAAAAAAAAAAAAAAAAAAAAAAAAAAAAAAAAAAAAAAAAAAAAAAAAAAAAAAAAAAAAGAACAATCTCAGCCGAGCAGTGGTGGCACATGCCTTTAATCCCAGCACTTGGGAGGCAGAGGCAGGCGGATTTCTGAGTTCAAGGCCAGCCTGGTCTACAGAGTGAGTTCCAGGACAGCCAGAGCTATACAGAGAAACCCTGTCTCAAAAAACCAAAAATAAATAAATAAATAAATAAATAAATAAATTGAATAATCTTTTTTCAGGGACATGGTTCAGACCCTTAACTAGCTGCCTCCCTGAATGTTCAGAAATAAAAGTTTTGTTTTTAAGTTTCAAAAAAATAATAATAAAATAAAAAAGAGTCCATGACCATTGGGCTTATTGGGCTTGCTGGCTGTTATCATTCCCTCATAGAAGGAGGGTATCAGAAGGTTATTGGACACTGTTGCCCGCATATTGCTTTTCTGATCCTCAAGGTCTACTAATTTCTGGGGAAGATTTCTCCTACTTTGGGTTTGCTTAGACTTTGATAAGTATGGCTCAGCCTGAAAATCACCTTTTCCATACTGAGGCCCCTTTGTGATAAACATCATATTCATCTTGGGTGAATAAGCATTTTATATTTCTCTGCAATATTTTCTCTAATGTACTATGTACTTATCTGTTTGGTGTTTCTTCAGTCCCTAACATGTATGCACACACAGACACACACACACACACACACACACACACACACACACACACACACACACACAAAACTGGCCTGGTGACTCACACTTGTAATCCCAGCAACATGCATGAAGCTGAGACAGGAGGATGAGGTGAATTCAAAGCAAGCCCGGGATTTATAGTTAATTCTAGGACAGCCTTAGTTACAATGTGACCTTTTGTCTTAAATAAATAAAAGGAGAAAGATTTGTGATGTGCCTTAGTAATAGAATACATAGATAACATGTGTAGGGTCCTGGATTCAACCCATAACATCATCAAAGGACAATATATGTATATGTTGTCTTAGTCACTGTTCTATTCCTGTGAAGAGACACTATGACCTAAGCAACTCATAAAAGCAAGCATTTAATTGGAAGCTTTCTTACAGTTTCAGGGGCTTACTCCATTATCATCATGGCAGGGAACATGACAGCAGACATGCGCAATGCTTGAGAAGTAGCTGAGAGCTACATCCATATCCACAAGCAGATGGAGAGAGATTGGGCCTGGTGTGGGCTTTTGAAACCTCAAAGCTGGGGCTGGTGAGATGGCTCAGCAGGTAAGAGCACCCGGCTGCTCTTCCGAAGGTGATAAGTTCAAATCCCAGCATCCACATGGTGGCTCACAACCATCCGTAACGAGATCTGGCACCCTCTTCTGGGGTGTCTGAGGACAGCTGCAGTGTACTTACATATAATAAATAAAATAAATCCAAAAAAAGAAAAAAAAGAAACCTCAAAGCTAACCTCCAGTGATATGCTTCCTCCAGCAAGACCACATCTACTCCAACAAGGCCACACCTCCAAATCCTTCCCAAATAGGACTATTTCTTTGGTGACTAAACATTCAAATATATGAACCTGTAAGCTCTACTTTTTAAAAAAGATTTATTTATTTATTTATTTATTATATGTAAGCACACTGTAGCTGTCTTTAGACACCACAGAAGAGGATATCAGATCTCATTACGGATGGTTGTGATACATCATGTGGTTGCTAGGATTTGAACTCAGGACCTTTGGAAGAGCAGTCAGTGCTCTTAACCGCTGAGCCATCTCTCCAGCCCTGTAAGGTCTATTTTTATTTGAACCAGCACATTCTACACCCTGGCTCCTCATAAGCTTGTAGCAATATCATAATGCAAAAATGCACACAGTCCAACTTTAAAAAATCCCCATAGTCTATAATAGTCTCAACACTGTTTAAAAATCCAAAGTTCAAAAATCTTCTAAGACTCATAGCAATCTCTTAACTGTTATCCCTATTAAATCAAAATAAAAAACCAGATGACATACTTCCAACATACAATGGCACAGAATATATATTATGATTTGCAAAAGGAGGAAAGGAGGCATAATGAGGAAATCCTGGAGCAAAGCAAGGACAAAAGTTAGCAGGGCAAACTTCACTATGCATCTCCATATTTGATGTCAAAGTGCTCTTCAGATCTCTAGCTCCTTTTGTCCTAGTTGAGCTGCTCTTACCCAAGAGAAAGAGACCAAGACAAGGTTTTTATGACTTTGAAGGGTATTTATTTATTTATTTATTTATTTATTTATTTATTTATTTTTTGAGGCAGTATTTCTCTGTGTAGCCCTGGCTGTCCTGGAAATCACTCTGTAGACCAGGCTGTCCTCGAACTCAGAAATCCTCCTGCCTCTGCCTCCCACGTGCTAGGATTTAAAGGAGTGCGCCACCACTGCCTGGCCGAAGTTTTTATATTTAAAATAAAAAAACACATGTTGGGCACTTTCCATTGACACAGGATTGGTGGCTGTTGGCCTTCATAGCAGGATATGAAATTTTTACAAATATGGCATATAGCTGTATTACCATGTGTGGGGTGGTTTGAATATGTATGTCCTCCATAGAGTCATGTGTTTGAATGCTTGGCCATAGGGATTGGCAGTTGGGAGGTGTGGCCTTGTTGAAGGAATTATATCACTGTGGAGGTGGGTTTTGAGGTGATATATGCTCAAGCCATGCCCAGTGTGACACAGTCTCCTCCTGCTGCCTTCAGATCATGATGGAGAACTCTCAGTTTCTTCTCCAGCACCATATCTGTCTGGATGCTGCCATGCTTCTGCCATGTAGATTACGTACTATATCTTTGAACCTGTATGCCAACCCCAAATAAATGTTTTCCTTTATAAGAGTTGCCTCCATTATGGTGTCCCTTCACACCTCAACCAAGACACCATAGTATCACTGTTTGATCAGGGAGGGGAACAGTTTTGGGTTAGAGAAGCAAAACAAGGCCATCGAGTTGTTTCCTGTAAGTACTATGCGTACCTGAGTGAGGTTCAAACTGATCTCCATTTCAGCCCATGATGGGGTCAGGGATTAGCAAAATGTTTTACTCACTTCATTTCTAGCTTTGCTGAGTTCTCCCTCCTAGGCTGGCCTCACACCTGCTCTGTGGCATTCCTTGGCAGGTATGCCCTGGTTCTAAGGCAATCCAGATTTCACTCTCATAGCTTCACCCAATGGCCTCTCTGGGGCTGCATACACGGACACCTCTGACACATGCTGTCCCTCAGTGGCTTTCCTCAGTCACGGAGGGAGAATCCACAACCCCTTTCTTGTATCCTTGACTTTAAAGCCAGAGCCTCATCACTGAAGCTGCCAAGTTCGGCTACTTGATGGGGCTGGAACTTGCTCCCCTTATTCAATGACATCACCTCACGTCTGAATCAGCTTTCTGTTGGCAATGGTTTCCGTCACTGCTCAAGCTTTTCTTTAATTCCTTTCACAAATTGGAAGCTCGGTTGGGAGGGTCTTGAACTGAGATAACCACTTCCTTTATTCCATTTAGGATCGGGCTTTTCTTCAAACTTTTATCTCTTTGAGCACAGAACTGAACTCTATTCCACTTCCGGTACTCCCTTTCTCCTCAAACTGTACAATTTGTAGCTCTTTGTACAGCTTGCTCCTTTTCATTATAGATCGGTATAAGAGTGATTATTAATAACCACAGGACATGGTCAATACTTGGCTGCTTTGAAACCTCTGCCAGTAGCAAAACTCTTCACCTTAGCCTCATGCAGGTTTAGCCTCATGAAAGGGAAAAGGGTACAAACCAGTCATATTGTTTGCCAAAATATTCCAAGAACAGTCTACGGGCCACTTCCTAATGTTGTTCCTCTCTGAAACTTCTTGAGTTGGGCCCCCAAAGTTCAATTTGCCTGTCTTCCACGCTCCTACTAGTATGGCCCATTAAGTGCTACTTAAAGCGTTCAACCTCGTTTCTAGCCCAAAGTTCCAGAGTCCATATTCCACTAAGGAGCAGCATGGTTAGGCCTGTTAGAGCAATACCCTGCCTGTTTTCCTGGTACCTTCTGGTTTAGTCACTGTTCTATTGCTGTGTAGACACACCATGACCCAGTCAACTCTTATAAAAGAAAACATTTATGGGGGTGGGGGGCTTGATAATAGTTTCAGAGGCTTAGTCTATTATCATCGTGCTAGGGATCATGGCAGCGAGGAGCACAGTGCCAGGCAAGAGTACCACAATGTAGATACATAATAGAGAGAGAGCAAAATATGAATATAGAATGTCATCTCTGTGTATGGTGGTGGCCCATGCCTGTAATCTTAGAACTTAGGAATTAGAGGAAAGAGGACCAGGATGACCTAGGTCATCCTCTGATAGTAAGGGTGAGGCCAGCATGGGTTACTTGAGCCTCTGTCTAAAGAAAAGGAAAGAAAGAAGAAAGAAGAAAGAAAGAAAGAGAGAGAGAGAGAGAGAGAGAGAGAGAGAGAGAGAGAGAGAGAGAGAAAGAGATAAGAAAATGGAACTAAGAATGTAGGGAGCGGCAGTTGCTCCGGAATGGCAGTTGCTCTGGAATGGCAGTTGCTCCAGAATGGCAGTTGCTCAGGAATGGCAGTTGCTCAGGAATGGCAGTTGCTCCAGAATGGCAGTTGCTCCGGAATGGCAGTTGCTCAGGAATGGCAGTTGCTCCGGAATGGCAGTTGCTCAGGAATGGCAGTTGCTCTGGAATGGCAGTTGCTCAGGAATGGCAGTTGCTTAGGAACGGCAGTTGCTCGGGAAAACCCGGGCTCCCTCTTCAGGCCCTCCTCAAGCAATAGCCCCTCCTGAACGGGCAATATGCTAATGAGGTGTGGCTTGTGATACCAATGAATGGGCAATATGCTAATGGGTGTGGCTTGGTGCACCAATCCGCATCCACTACGACACCCCCTCCCCCTCCCTGGGAGAGTATAAAAGCAGCAGCTCTGCTGCTGTCCAGAGCCCCGGGAATCAACAAGCAAGGTGCTCCTGAATAAAGCTGACTGAGAAGATCCCGGTGGTGGCGTGACTTTCTTGCTGGTCACTGGGTTCATATCCCTAGCTTCATTTCTCAGCAATGCAACAAATAATAAATTCTAGATAAAAGCAACACCCCTTTCCCACAATAAAACCAAATCCCTTTAAAAACACTTTAGGATTTGAGAAGCAGAGGATGTCTGTGAGCTCTAAGCCAGCTTGCTCTACATACTAAGATCTTATCTCAAAATAAACTAAAAACAAAATACAAGGTAGACAGTTCTAAAGGAATGACACTGGAGGTTGACTTCTGCCCTTCACATGTGTGCACAAATGCGTAGACAACACACATTTTAAAAAAGCGTAATTTCCATTTTATTTCTGTATGTTTTTCCCTCTGTGTTTATGAAGTCATCTCTTTACATGGTCTTTGGTAGAGACTGAGGAGCAGCACCAACAGGTCTAGATTGTGGTGGGGATGCTAAGTCCTTCTGAGATTCATGAGATCAATTCCTGACTGCCTTGATATGAATGGCACATCTCACTCAGTGACGCAGCTTAACACTGATCATGGAAAACATAAACACTGAAGAAACTTGCTTTAGAAATGTCCGTAGCCGGGCCTGGTGGCGCACGCCTTTAATCCCAGCACTCGGGAGGATTTCTGAGTTCGAGGCCGGCCTGGTCTACAAAGTGAGTTCGAGGCCAGCCAGGGCTATACAGAGAAACTCTGTCTCGAAAAACCAAAAAAAAAAAAAAGAAAGAAAAGAAAAAAGAAAAGAAAAGAAATGTCCCTGATGGCAGGGCCTCGACAATATTCTGAATGATGAACTTGTTTATTGGTTATTTTCCTTCTTCCCGGTTTCCCCCTCTGCAAACCCTGCAATGGCCTTGCCACTGGGCACTCATCTGGCATAGCTTGTGCAGCTGATTTGCTGCACACGAATGCAGCCCTTTTGGCACACCTATTCTTTTTTTGGTCATCTTAGAGCTAAGACTTGAAAAAATGCATGCGAGTACACACACACACACACACACACACACACACACAATGTTCTTTAGAAAGCAAAATACACAAATCTGTCATTCCAACACTTGAGGGGTTGAAGAAGACGCATCTTGAGTTTTAGGCAAGCCCTAGTTACATCCTAAAAACAGTAATAATTGAGCCAAACAATGTGCAATGTGTGGTTCAGAGAATGATCTGTGATTTCCACATTTTTCTTTTCTTTTCTTTTCTTTTCTTTTCTTTTCTTTTCTTTTCTTTCTAAAATTTTTTATTGGTTATTTTATTTATTTACATTTCAAATGTATCTGCCTTCCCAGTTTTCTTTCTACACATCTACTATCCCTTCCCCAGTACCCTTCCTTCTTTCCTTCCTTCCTTCCTTCCTTCCTTCCTTCCTTCCTTCCTTCCTTCCTTCCTTCCTCTTTCTGTCTTTCTGTCTTTCTGTCTTTCTTTTTGAGATAGGGTTTCTCTGTGTAGCCCTGGCCATCCTGGAATTCACTCTGTAGACCAGGCTGGCCTTGAACTCAGAGATACACCTGCCTCTCCCTTGCTACTGCTGGAATTAAAGGTATGTGCCATCACCACCAAGCTCATTTTTTGGCTTTTGTTTGTTTGTTTTTTGGTTTTTTGACATTTTTTTTTTTTTACTTTTAATGAGTGAATTTATTAAACAAATACCAAGCTGGGCATGGTGATGTGTGCCTTGAATTCTAGCACATTTGGGAGGCAGGCACAGGCAGATCTCTGTAAGCTCCAGGGCAACCTGGTCTACATAGTGAGTTACATGACAGCCAGAGCTACATAGAGAGATTCTGTCTCAAAAACAAACCAACAAAACAGAACCAACCAACCAAAAAAAAACCTACCAACCAAAATGGAATGTATATATATATATATATATATATATATATATATATATATATATATATATATATATACACACACACACACATATATATATATATATATTGCTATTAAATTGATCACTCAAAGCAGGCAGCAGAAATTGTCTTGTGACGCCTTTCCAAAACAGCCAGGTGAAACATCTTCAAGACAGCAAGATGAGTTTTCCATTGGAAAATTCTAGGTGGAAGAAATGGTTAACATTTGAAAGGTGGTATGTATGCTATTATTTCATATAGTCTAGCAGCTATGGGCAGAAGGTGGTAGCCAATGATGGTCAAAAGTTGGCTTCCCTTAGCATTATTTGATGTTTTAGGGTTTGGAATTGGGAATATATCATAAATGAATAAGGACCAAAGACATAAAGATAATTTAAAACAGTAATATCCAGTGAAGGGCATGCCATTTCAGGACCAATTTGTTGAATTCTGGAATAAGCAAACCTGAATAGCTACTTAAGAACACAAGAAGGGGGCTGGAGAGATGGCTCAGCAGTTAAGAGCATTGACTGCTCTTCTGAAGGTCCTGAGTTCAAATCCCAGCAACCACATGGTGGCTCACAACCATCTGTAATGAGATCTGACGCCCTCTTCTAGGGAGTCTGTCTCAAAACAGCTACAGTGTCCTTACATAAAATAAATAAATACATCTTAAAAAACCACACACACACACATACACACACACACACAGGAAGTGCTCATGAAACTCTACTGATGGGAATAGTTATTTATCTGAATCGACTTGTGGGGTCACTTTTGAACGGAACACGAGCCCTCAATTTATTAATTGATTGATTGATTGGTTTTTCGAGACAGGGTTTCTCTGTGTAGCCCTGGCTGTCCTGGAACTCACTTTGTAGACCAGGCTGGCTTCAAACTCAGAAATCCGCCTGCCTCTGCCTCCCGAGTGCTGGAGTTAAAGGCGTGCGGCACCACGCCCGGCTGTTTTATTGTTTAATTAACTCTTTGTGTGCATTTATTCTGTTTGTTTTGTGGTTGCTTGTTTTGTTTTGTTTTGTATTTTCTTTTGAGACAAAATTTGTTGTAGTCTGGTTGTCCTGGAGGTTGAGACCAGGCTGGCCTCAAACTCACAGAGATCCTATTGCCTCTGCCTCTTGAGTGCTGGGATTCAAGGCATTTTCACCATGCCCAGCCTTCTTTTATACTTTGTGCCATAGCTGTGTAGAAGTTCTCAGAGTGAGTTTCTAAGCATAATAACCATGTCCTGGCTTGACATACTTTAGTTAATAAGAAAAGTTTACCAGAAGAGAACTACAGAAGCGAAAATGCAACGTTTGTACATTTAAAGACTTGCCCAGAACTGTGGATATGATAGATTAGGCCTTTGTTTTTGTTTTGGTTGGTGGTGCTGTCTATGTGCAGAGTTTTATGCATGGATGAACTCCATCATGGAGTCAGTTGTGCTAAGGTCTGGGGATGGCGGCTACTATGTCTGGGGGCCTGTTAAACAGACCCACTTATTGATGCTGTCTTAATAAAGTTTCGGGGTAAGAAGTTTCACATGTTTAAAACACAAGGTGGTGGAAGAAAGAAATCCACAAATAACTAATTAAAGACTTCCAGACTCTCTTAAGCTCCTGCCTCTTGCCCCCTTGGTCCTCCTCTCTCCCCATTCCCTTCCCTTCTCTCCACATGGTCATGGCCAGCCTCTGCTTCTCTATTCTCTCCGTCTCTCTGCCTTTTTCTGCCTCTACTACTCTCTCTTTCTCTCTCTCTCTCTCTCTCTCTCTTTAGTTTTTTTTGACAAGGTTTTTTGAGACTCTACTACTCTCTTAACTCCCTTCCCCATGTCCTGAATAAACTCTATTTTATACTAAAAAAAAGATAAAAAATAAAAAACTTCAGGACCTTTACAGCTTTAGTGATTGACCTGACCAGGGCAATGAAGGAAGGACCAGGAAGATGTGCAGAAAAGCTGGATTTGGGTGGCCTGTGTGTGCTCCGAGGAGCCACACCGCCAGCAGCATTTATTTCATGCATTTGAATGGAGGGGCCAGGTTTGTTTTATATAGCTGAAGAAGGAGGCAGGTTTTACTAATCTCTACAAGAGGGCTTTGGAAAAGACCAGTCTCAGGCTGCAGTCTTCCTGGAATGGGACAAAGCTGTGGTTACTACTTTTTACACAGACTGGTAAATATTTTGTAAATACTCATACTTAGACCAGAAGAAGGCTTTGCCATCCCTTTAAGCCTCACCCAGGGAAAGCTTTGTCACTTTCATAGGTAAGAGACATCGAGGTCTGTGACATGGCCATGTTCATGTCAACAACACACATTTACTCAGGGTCTACTTCACTGCCCACAACAAAAGCCTTCCAAATACAACAAGAAATCTACACCAAGTGTCAAAACACTGATGGAACACAACCTAAATGTAAGGGTTTAGGAATGACTTCACTTAGAATCTAAAATTTTCAGTTGTATGAATTAACTTTATTTTGAATGTTTTATTTTCGAGTATATATATATATATATATATATATATATATATATATATATATATATATATATATATATATATATATATATTAAAGATAAGGTCTCTCTACATAGCCTTGGCTGTCCTGGAACTTGACAGACTGTCCCTGGAACTGTAAATTAGGCAGGCTGTGATCTTGGTCACAGAGATGAAGAGCCAGGCATAGTAGCACATGCCTTTAGTCCCAGCACTTGTGAGGCAGAGGCAGGTGGACCTCTGTGAGTTTGAGGCCAGCATAGTCTACACAGCAAGTTCCAGCATAGCTAAGACTACAAGGAGACCATGTTTCAAATATATATACTTATAACTATAGCTATATATGGTTATAACTCCTACTATGTATTAAATGAGACACAAATATTGCGTTATATTTTGTCTAATTTAATATTTAGTCAATTATCCAACATAATATTTTTGCTTTGTTTTGTTTTTTGTCTTCTTTATACAAGGTTTCTCTATGTAATCTTGGATGTTCTAGAACTTGCTCTGTAGACCAGGTTGGCCTCAAATTCAGAGATCCACATGGCTCTGTCTCTCAAGTGCTGGAATTAAAGGCTTGACTTACAACAGCTTTGTCCAATATGTATTTCAATAATAGTTAATAAATTCTTACTGTTGATGTATATATTGAGTCTATTAGACATTTTAAACTTCCATAATCCCTTTCTTTCAACTGTGTCTTTTATAATGTTTTCTGTTCTACTTATTTGACGATTTATACATCAATACATGGCATTTACATCGTTCCTCCTCCCCCTCCCACCATTCACAATCCCATCTCTCTCTCTGTCTCTGTCTCTCTCTGTCTCAGGATGTAAAGCTCTCTGCTACTGATCAAGTGTCATGCCTCCTGTTTGTTTCCCACATGATGATCATGGACTAGCCCTGTAAAGCTGTAAACAAGCCCCCAATTAAATGCTTTCTTTTATAAGAGTTACCTTGGTCATGATTTTTTTTTTTTCATAGCAGTAGAACAGTAACTAAGACACTGCCTGTTGCTCTTCATCTAGAGGTTGGTATCTTGTGAAATTTTCTTCCGTCTGTGTTAGAGTGTTGGTTGGTGTGAACTTTGCAGTTCTGGTACAGGAGGTCTTGTTGAGAGTTCACGGGTACAAAATCCCTGTTGTTTCTAGGATAAGATACCTAACATTAATTAAATTGTCCTGACCTTTCTGTCCTCCATTCTGTGATATTTCTTCTCCTCTTTCTTCTCCTCCTCCTTCTCCAGTTTGTAAATTTGATCTTTTCATGGTTTTGCAAAGTTACTGTATACTGTTTATATGTTTTAAAAAATTGTCACATTCTTGATTGAATGATTTTTCCCCCTTTTCCCCCCTTCCCTTTCGTTCTGGCCCCACTTGCTCCAGCCCATAGGTTTTTTTATTTCTTTCTCATTAAAGATGGTTGTGAGCCACCATGTGGTTGCTAGGATTTGAACTCATGACCTCCGGAAGATGAGTGCTCTTAACCGCTTTGCCATCTCACCAGTCCTGATTGAGTGATTTAATTCCTCTACTTTATCTTCAAGTCCTGATATTCTTTCTTCTACTTGATGGATTCTACTGGCAAGGGTTTCCTTTGAGTTTTATCACTATGATTTTGAATTTTTCAATCATGTCTTTTCAGCTTGAATTTCATCAGAATTTTTTTTTAAGATTTATTTATTTATTTATTATGTAAGTACACTGTAGCTGTCCTCAGACACTCCAGAAGAGGGCATCAGATTTCATTACGGATGGTTGTAAGCCACCATGTGGTTGCTGGGATTTGAACTTGGGACCTATGGAAGAGCAGTCGGGTACTCTTACCTGCTGAGCCATCTCACCAGCCCTCATCAGAATTTTTATCTCTTTATTGAGCCAGTTCCAAATCCTGTGTTGTTTTTGGAATTCAATTCAGATACTTGTGTTTTTCTTATTTTTTTTTGTAAAATTATTTATTTTATTTGTATGTGTATGAGTGTTTGCCTGTTGCATTTATGCCTAGTACCTGTGGAGGTCAGAGAAGGTTTTAGATTTCCTAGAACTGAAGTTACAAAAGGTTGTGAGCCACTGTGTGGGTGCTGGAAACTGTGTATCCAGGTCCTCGCCAAGAGCAACAAGCATCCTTTTGTTTGTTTGTTTCCAGACAGGGTTTCTATCTGTAGCCCTGGCTGTCCTGAAACTTGTTTTGTAGACTAGGCTGACCTCAAACTCAGACAGATCTACCTGCCTTTGCCTTGCAGTGCTGGGATTAAAGGTGTAACCTACCACTGCCCGGCAAGCAGCAAGTATTCTTAACCACTGAGTGATCTCTCCAGTCTCTTTGTGTTTTCTTTTTGTTTTTTTTGGTTTTTTTTGTTTTGTTTTTTCGAGACAGGGTTTCTCTGTATAGCCCTGGCTCTCCTGGAACTCACTCTGTAGACCAGGCTGGCCTCGAACTCAGAAATCCGCCTGCCTCTGCCTCCCGAGTGCTGGGATTAAAGGCGTGCGCCACCATGCCCGGCATCTCTTTGTGTTTTCTTAAACTTCAATTAGGAGATTATTTCTGTTGTCTTTAAATTCATTCAGATGTTTGCTTGTGGTCTCTTCGAATTTCTTGAATTCTTTGTTCTTAAATTCTGTCTCTTGAGAATCATCCAGTAATTCCCAATGGAGAACATTTCTATAGGACTGCTGGTCTTTTTGAGGGGCATACTTTCTTGGTCTTTCATATTGCTTGGGTTTTGTGTTGGGTCTTGGCATGTGGATTTATTTTGTTATTTGTTTATCTGCTATGCGATTCCAACTGTGCTATATTGGTCAGCAGCTTACTTCTGTTTCTGCTGTTGCCCACACTTGGTTGATTTCAGGCCAGGTTGGAGGAGGACTCAGGTCAATCCTTCAGACACTCGGTGCTGATTAGTGACTGCAGAGGCTCGGGTGATTGCAAATCAATAAGTCCTAGGGGTGGTAATGGGTAGTGTGAAACTGGTTGGCTGAAATCTAAGAAAGTCCCATGGCACAGTTCCCAGTTGGGCCTGGCATAGAACAGCATCTCCAGGATGGGACTGGGCCAATAAGGTAATAAAAGTTTAGCAACTTGGGTCAGATTCATCAACAGAGCACATGGAAGTGGCTCTAGGCCTTGGCCTTGTGCCTGTAGTAGCAGCAGCAAGAGAAGATAAGTGTTTTACAAGAAGGTCCCTATCATGTCCCAGTTCCTGGCAGAACTTGGAAAGTCAGAGCCAAAATATTGGCTGTATTTTTTGATGCCCTCATCCTCATAGGTGTAGGCCCACAAGCTGTGGTTGAGGAGCACTTAAAAGAACAGATTTACCAGTATTTTAACTTTTGGGTAGTGTTTAAATAAGGCTTGACAACAAACAAAATTAATTTAAAATAAACCTGATATTGTCTTTAAAAAACAAAAACAAAAACAAAAAAATCCTGATATTGTCAAGACTAAGCTTTCTTAAGTCATTAAAACCAAACAAAGTTAGCAAAACCACAAGTAAATGTCTTTTTAAAATAAAACTATTTAGCCAGGCATGGTGGCGCACGCCTTTAATCCCAGCACTTGAGAGGCAGAGTCAGGCAGATTTCTGAGTTCGAGGCCAGCCTGGTCTACAAAGTGAGTTCCAGGACAACCAGAGCTATACAGAGAAACCCTGTCTCGAAAAAAACAAAACAAAACAACAAAACAAACAAACAACAACAAAAAAAACCCCAAAACTATTTATTTTTATTTTATAGCTATGGATTTTTTTTTCTGCATGTATTCATGGGCACTATTTGTGTACCTAGTGCCGGTGTAGATCAAAAGAAAGTGTCCTATCCACTGAAACTGAAGTCCAGGATGATTGTAAGCCACCATGTGGGTGCTGAGAATTGAATTTGGGTCTTCTGTTTGTTTGTTTTGTTTTTTTGTTTGTTTGTTGAATCTGGGTCTTCTGGAAAGAATAAGTGCTCTTCTTTATTGCTGAGCCTTCTTTCTAGTCCCATAAATAATTATCTTTTTTCCCCTTGTTCGGGTCAACCCCTGCTCGCTCCACTCAACCCCGCTCGCTCCGGCCAGCCCCACTCGCTTTGGCCCCGCTAGCTCCAGCCGTCCCTGCTTGCTCCAGCCATCCCGTTTGGCTCCACTGACTCCGGACAGCCTCGCTCACTCCGGTTGGTCTCTCCAGTCCAAGGATATATTTCTTATTATTCTTCATAAGTACGCTGTAGCTGACTTCAGACGCACCAGAGGAGGGCGTCAGATCTTGTTATGGGTGGTTGTAAGCAACCATGTGGTTGCTGGGATTTGAACTCTAACCCGCTGAGCCATCTCACCAGGCCTAAATAATTATCTTAAGGAGACATATATGGTTGTGATGGTTTGTATATGCTTGGACCAGGGAGTGGCACTATTAGGAGGTGTGGCTTTGTTGAAGTAGGTGTGGCCTTGTTAGAGTAGGTGTGTCACTGTAGGTGTGACCTTTAATACTGTAGTCCCAGCTGCCTGGAAGCCAGTCTTCACTTAGAGGCCTGCAGATGAAGACTTAGATCTCTTAGCTTCTCCTGCACCATGCTTGCCTGGATGCTGCCATGTTCCCGCCTTGATTATAATGGACTGAACCTCTGAACCTGTAAGCCAGTTCCAATTAAACGTTGTTCTTATAAGAGTTGCTTTGGTCATGGTGTCTGTTCACAGTAGTAAAACCCTAACTAAGACCGTGGTTGATTTTTATAGCAAGTTATTGTAGATTTTACTGTGAGTAGGTCAATATAACCTCAAGAATTATAATAACCTTATTCAATTAAACATAGGTTATCCTTAAGTCTCATTCTCCACAAACGTTACACAACTTACTTGGACTTTTGTGACATGGATTTTAGTTTTTTTGTTGTTGTTTTTTAATTTTGTTTTTAAATGTCACCTTTTATTCTTAGGATAAAATCTTATTTTATTATAGAAATCCATCTGTATTTAAAACATTCTCTTTTTATAGTTGTGAATTTGTGTGTGTGTGTGTGTGTGTGTGTTTATGTTTATCTGTGTCTGTGTATGTATATAACAGTAATAATCAAAGAAAAAGATGCTATGAATTTGGAGGAAGCAAGAGAGGATATAGAACGAGTTGGAGGATGAAAGGGAAGGGGAATTGATGTAGTTATATTTCAATAATAATAATAATAATAATAATAATAATAACAACAGCAGCACCACAGTGAGGTGTAGTTGCACATGCCTTTAATCTCATCACTTGGAAGGCAGAGGCAGGCAGGTCTCTTTGAGTTCAGGCCAGCCTGTTCTACATAGTGTGTTCTAGGACAGCCAGGGCTACATAGAGACATTTTGTCTCAAAAACAAAACAAACCAAAACAAACAAAAAAACAAAAATAACAACAATACAAAATAAAAAAAAATATTGTGTAGCAGGTAAAGCGCCAAAGTGTCTTGGGCATCTTGGGCACCACTATTGGGAAACTTTTCAGTGGCTGTATATTTCTAGTTTTTGATGCTGAGGATTAAATCCAGGGCCTTTTATAAGCTTAGCATGTGTTCTATCAGTGAGCTATTTTCATAGGCTTAAGTAGACATTACAAGAGCATAATTGGGCTGGGGAGATGGCTTGGTTTGTAAAGTGACTGCCACACAAGCACAGGGACCTGAGTTCAATCTCCTTCATTCATTAAAAAAGTCAGGTTGACAGCTAGGGCTACACAGAGAAACTTTATCTGGAAAAAACAAAACAAAACAAAACAAAACAAAACAAAACAAAACAAAACAAAAGCAATCTGGGTGAGGTGGTATGCTCTTGCAGTCCCAGTGTGGGGTTGGTGGAGATAGGAGTAATCCTGACCCTTGCTGGCCAGCCAAGCTAGCTGCATCAGTGAGCTCTAGCTTCACTGAGAGATGTGTTGCAAATTCATGCAGGGCAGGCACAGGATCAGGCACACATAGACTCTCCCAGACAGACAGACAGATAGACAGACAAACAGACAGACACCTTGAATATAATTATTGTTGAAAAGGTTTTTTTATTATTGTTGTTGAAAGGTAGAACAACATGTTGAAATAAAATCTTCCAGTGTGAGGCTCCTCACAAAAACACTATTTAAGTGGCTGGTGAGATGGCTCAGCAGGTAAGAGCACCCGACTGCTCTTCCGCTCTTCCGAAGGTGATAAGTTCAAATCCCAGCAACTACATGGTGGCTCACAACCATCCTTAATGAGATCTGGCGCCCTCTTCTGGAATGCCTGAAGACAGCTACAGTGTACTTACATATAATAAATAAAATAAATCTTAAAACAAAAACCCACCATTTAAGTAACTTTTTAAAGCATAACAATACTTTCTTCTGAAGACCCGGGGCAACTGGAAAAAAATTGAAGAAAGTAGGAATGACACAGTTGCACAGACTACAACTTCTCTTCACCAACTCCAAGCAGTTCAGGATTGAGAACCAAGTAGCTGTGGAAGGGAAATCTGTGGGCTCACTGTGGCGATGTCTAGCAGAATCTTATGGTCTCTGACTCCAGACTTGTGGCCACTGATGGGATCTCTACTGCTATATTCCTAGCAGACCCCGAAACCTCAACAGGATGAATTTCTAGACTCAGACCACTACTGGCTGTAGCATGGCCCAGGTGTCTGTCTCAGGGCTGTACTGGTCTTTATGGATATAAGTTTTAGGTGATATCCACTTCATTGTCAGTCTGACAGCCAAGAAAGTATCCTTCCCCTAATTCCTCCATAGCATACAGACAGCTCTCTCTACCCGTTAGTAAGAGTCGTGGTAAGATCAAATACAGGCTTCAAATACATGACAGATCAAACCCCACTGTGCCATCTTGCCTGGCTATAGCCTTTCATATGATCCATCAAAATCTTTTTGGGGACTTCGTTTCTTCCCCAACTCCAGGTAGTACAGCATAGAGAGAGTTATTGTCCTCTCTGAGCAAGGACAGATGCAAGAGATGGCTTAGGGATGGAATTCTGACTCAGCAAACTTGTGAGTTTGCTTTGGATGCTGACCCACAGCAAACCTGAGTTTAGGTTGCCATCTAGTGAAGAAAGAGTAGTAGTGACCGGAAGCTTGAAAAGCATCATGAGGCTTGCTTGGACTCTATGGAAGGAAAGTAAGAAACAAAGCTAGACTGCAAATAATTTCTTAAGTGGAACCCAATCTTTCAATACACAGACATGAATGAACATATACCCACAAGTATTAAGCACATTCAGAAATTCACTCCCCACATAATGGACATGATTTAGAATGTTCAGTTCTGTTCTAGGAAATAAGATAATGGCAGACATTTCCCCCAAATTTGGAAATGATGGGGGTGGAGGAGACTTAAACAGAACGATAACAAACAAGTGAATTTGATTTGTATTAAAAAAAAAAATCTCTCAACAAAGAGAAGCCTAGGAAAGATAATAATATTCTAACAAATATTTGAAGAAAGAACACTTCTGAAATTATTGCAATGTTCTGAAAAAAAGAATTATTCTATACTTATAAGACCAGAATTACAGCGGGGCAGTGGTGGTGCATGCCTTTAATCCCAGCACTTGGGAGGCAGAGGCAGGTGGATTTCTGAGTTCGAGGCCAGCCCGGTGTACAGAATGAGTTCCAGGACAGTCAGGGCTACACAGAAAAACCCCGCCTCGAAAAAACAAAAACAGGGCTGGTGAGATGGCTCAGCGGGTAAGAGCACCTGACTGCTCTTCCAAAGGTGATAAGTTCAAATCCCAGCATCCACATGGTGGCTCACAACCATCCGTAATGAGATCTGGCGCCCTCTTCCGGGGTGTCTGAAGACAGGTACAGTGTACTTACTTAATAAATAAAATAAATCTTTAAAAAAAAAAAAGAAAAAAAGAAAAAGCAAAAGCAAACGAAAAAAGACCAGAATCACTCTAATGCTGAAAGCAGATAAGATCACAACAAATGAAATGAAGCAGCAGGGCACTTGGTGCTCAAGTCTGACAGCCTAAACTCAGTCTTCAGATCCCTGGAAGGAGAGAACTGACTCCTCAAAGTTGGCCTCTGACCTCTACATACATATTCTCTCCCTCCTTCCCTGTCTCCTTCCCCTCCCTCCGTCCCTCCCTCTCCCTCTCCCTCTCTTCCCTCCCTCTCTCCTCTGTCTGTCTGTCTGTCTGTCTGTCTGTCTGTCTGTCTGTCTGTCTCTCACAAATACATACACATACTAATAAGTAAAAAAAAGGAAAACAAGAAAATAAACTCCTGAATGAATTAAGGGAGAGAATATAAGATAAAAAAGAAGAATTCAATAAATGGATAAAGTTTCTGAAAAAGGAAGTAAATCTTTAAAATATAAAGCTCAATAAATCAAACAAGAAACTCATTCAAAAGCCCTATATCTAATAGACTAGATAAGCAAAAGAAAGACTGTCAGGGCTTGAAGACTTTATTCAAACACTTCAAGAAAATAATTATGAACAGAAAATATCTGATCCATGGGACATGTTGAAAAAACTAAAGCTATGGAGAAAAATCATCTTTTTGCTGAAATAATAGCAGGGAATTTCCCAAACTTTGGAAAGGACAAGGACATCCAGGTACAGAAAGCATTCAGAAGCACAGAAGAGCCTCTCCACATCATATTGGGTTCAGCTGGCAAAAGTGCAGAATGAAGAAGAAAATATATGAAAAGCTTCATGGAGCACCTGGTTCCTACAAAAGCAAACCCATCTAAAGAAAGAAGAGCTGTCAGGGAGGGGTTGGTGTGGTCTAGGGAGGTTTACCCACCGAGAGAGGGAGAGAGCTTCTGAACAATCAGCCCTGGATTCTCAGTAACAGACATTTTAAAGATAAATAAAACGGGGGAAAGGAGACAAAGGTTGTACAGAGCTGCAGCTGAGACTCGGAAGAATTTTCTTCTCTTGGCACTTGACTGGAGCTGCCACAGGATGCCATTTTACAGAGACCCTTTCAAAGTCAGTGGCTTGGCAGTCCCAGGTTCTCAGTGAACCTTACTCTGGAAACTCAGAGCAAATGTCATGGGACGACAAGTAGACTCGGGGACAGCAGAATTCCACTTCAATTGGGGGGAAGAAATGCTGAGTCCAAACAGTAGTTTTTAATTTTTTATTTATTTATTTTTATTTTGTTTTTTCGAGACAGGGTTTCTCTGTGTAGCCTTGGGTGCCCTGAAACTCACTCTGTAGACCAGGCTGGCCTTGAACTCAGAAATCAGCCTGCCTCTGCCTCCCAAGTGCTGGGATTAAAGGCGTGCGCCACCACTGCCCAGCCCACACAGTATTTAGTAAGGCAGAGACTTGATCAGAGTCAGAGTTTTCATGAGAACACAGATACAGATTATAAATGGAGTGCCTGTTGTCCAGACGTGGCGCCAACATTCACAAGACTCCTGAAGGATTGCCAACAGATGTGACCTGCATCTGTGACACAACCCATTGATGGGAGGAGCATCTATGAAGAAACCTCACAAAGGAGCATACAGGGGTGTGAGAGGGCTCCGACATGCTCAGGAATGTTGTCAAAGTTCAGACTACAATCATCAATAAAGCAGACTCTACACCTTCATCCACCTCCCTCTGCCACTTGAGTGCTGCGATTGAAGGTGTGTCCCACCATACCTGGCAACTTTGTTTTTTTTCTTTTTAAACAAATATTTATTTGTTTGTTTATTTATTTATTTATTTATTTATTGTATATGAATATACTGTAGTTGTCTAGACACACCAGAAAATGGCATCAGATCTCATTACAGATGGTTGTGAGCCACCATGTAGTTGCTGGGAATTGAACTCAGGACCTCTGGAACATCAAGCAGCCAGTGCTCTTAACCATTGAGCCATCTCTTTAGCCCTGTTTGCTTTTCCAATTATTGTAAATTTGTATTAGGCCGATTTTTTTTGTTTGTTTGTTTTTGGTTTTTGGTTTTCTGAGACACAGTTTCTCTGTATAACCCTGGCTGTCCTGGAACTCACTCTGTAGACCAGAGTGGGCTCGAACTCAGAAATTTGCCCACCTCTACCTCCCAAGTGCTGGGATTAAAGGCATGTGCCACCATTGCCCGGCAGGCCTATTCTTTTATAGTGATTATTCTTGGGGGGGGGGCACTATTTTATATTAAGGGAGTATTAGACACTGAGCCTGGTGCCCTAGCAACAGTATCACAGAGAAAACTACTTCAGTTGAAAAAATAATGGTAGCTGGGCAGTGGGGCATGCCTCTGATCCCAGCACTAGGGAGGCAGAGGCGGAGGTGGAGACAGAGGCAGACAGGTCTCTGTGAATTTGAGACCAGCCGGACCTACAGTGTAAGTTCTAGGGCATCCATGGCTACACAGAGAAACCCTGTTTCAGCAAAACAAAACATAAAAAATAATAAGAAGAATAAATATATAAAAGCAAACAAACAAATAGACTCTGGGGCTTGATCCCAGCATCCATTTGGTCGCTGACAATGATCTCTAAGTCCAGTTGCATCTGATGCCTTCTTCTGTCTTCCTTGAGTACCAGGCACACATATAGTGCTACAGACATACATGTAAGCAAAACACTCTTACATATAAAATGAAATGAAACAAGATCCATCTCTTGCCTCTAAGAAATGCATTCTCTATTAAAGACAGATGCAATCTTAGGGCCAAGAAATGGAAGTAGGAAACAAGCACATATTGATATTTGACAAAATAGATTTCAAAGCAAAACTAGTCATCAGATGAAGGTCATTTTTTTATTGATTAAGAGAACCAGTCATGAGTAGGCCATGACAATTTAAAATATATACCCACCAAGCACAAATTCACCCAATCTCATAAACAACCTAAGACAAATACAAAGTAACCCTAATGCAGTAACAATAAGTGACTTCAGCTTTCTCTCTTTATTGGCCAGGGTGTTGAGATAGGAGACAGGGTTTCTCTTTGTAGCACTGGCTGTCCTGGAACTAATTCTGTAGACCAGGCTGGCCTGGAATTCACAGAGATCCATCTGCCTTTGCCTCCAGAGAGCCACTGTGCCCATCGTGACTTCAGTTCTTCTTTCTTTTTTTCCTCTTTGCTTTAAAAAAATTAATTTTTTTATTTACCTTCCAAATGTTGCCTCCTTCCAGTCCTCCCTTGCAGAGTTCTTCTCCATCCCTTTCTCCTTCACCTCTAAAAGGGTGTTTCCTCTAGCATCCCTCCTCCCTAGGGCATCAAGTCTCTACAGGATTAGGTACATCCTCTCCCACGAAGGTCCGACAAGGCTATATATGAGCTGGGGCCTCAGACCAACTCATGTATGTTCTTTGGTTGGTGGCTCAGTCTCTGGGAGCTGCCAGGATTCCAGGTTAGCTGACACTGTTGGTCTTCCTGTGGGGTTGCCATCCCCTTCTGTTCCATGACTTCAGTTTTTTATACTTAACAATACATTGGTCATCCAGACAGGAAAATAACAGGACTATCTGAGTTAAATGACATCCTAGGGGCTGGAGAGATGGCTCAGTGGGCAAGAGCACTGACTGCTCTTCCAAAGGTCCTGAGTTTAAATCCCAGCAACCACATGGTTGCTCACAACCGTCTGTATGGAGATATGTCGCCCTCTTCTGGTTTGTCTGAAGAATGCTACAGTGTCCTCATCATATACATGAAATAAATAAATAAAATCTTAAAAAAAAAAAGACATCCTAGGTCAAATGGTCAAATGGACCTAACAGATTTCTATAAAATAATCCATCCAAACATGGATGAATATCCATTCTTTTCAGCAGCCTATGAAGCTCTTTCTAAAATAGATCAGGTGTGGTGTGGCAAGTGCTAGACTTTAATTTCAGCATTTGGCTGGCAGAGGCAGGCAGATCTCTGTGAGTTTGAGGCTGGCTTGGTCTATGCTGCAAGTTCCAGGCCAGCCAAGGCTACATAGGGACACCTTATCTCAATAAGTAAATACATACTCATATAGTAGGACACAAAACAGGTTTTAACAACTATGGAGCAATTGAAATACATTTTTGTATGCCAGCCAACCACAGTGGAATAAATGTAGAAATTACAGACACACAAGCTCAAAGACTGAATAACTTGCTATTCAGTGATGAATGGGTCACTGGAAGTCAAGAAGAAAAATTTAAAATTACTAGAATAGAATGGAAATGAAAACGCAACCAAAGAAAACCTACAGGATCCAAGGAAAGCAACCCCAAGAGGAAGTTTGTAGCTACAAGTGCTGGAAAAATGACTCACCAAGCAGGTAAAGACTAGCCTGGCAAGCCTGATGTCCTGAGGTGACTCCGCTGTGGATCAGGATCCTGGTGCCACACTTTGTGCTGGCGAAGAAGGATAGTGGGTGGTTGACCTTCCTTAAGGATACCCCAAATTCTAGTTTGGCAACATAGTGGTGGAGATCCTCTTGCTGCACAGTGCTGGACCACATAAGGTGCAGCAAGTCATCAAAGAATACTCCAACTGGACTACCATCCTCAAGGTGGAGGGAGCACTGTGACATCCTTTTGAAGATGCACCAGAATAAAGACTCAATAGAAGAATTGAAAAAACTGGGGATTGGCTCTTCCCTGATAAATGAGAAAAAGACCAAGACATGAAGTGAAGGCTTAGGGTTATCCAAGAGCCAAGTATTTTCCTTTAGAGTTGCTGTCAGAAAAGCCTCATAATATCACTCAGAGAAGGGGAGCCCCCTGGGTATCACCCCACCCTGGGACATCTAGTCCCATCAGGACTAGGCACATCCTCTTCTATTGTCCACGCAGTCCTGGTAGGGCAAGGGGATCCAATGGCATGCAGTAGAGTCTGAGATAGCCCCCTACTCCAGTTGTTAGGACACTCATGTGAAGACCAAGCTGGACATCTGCTACAAATGTGTAAAGGGGACCTAGGGCCAGACCATGCATATATACTCGCTGGTTGGTGGTTCAGTCTCTGTGAGCCCTCATTCTTTTCAGACGATTAAAAAAAAGCTTTTATTGATTTTTTGTGAGTTTCACATTACACACCCCATCCCACTCATCTCCCCATTTCCCTGTATTCACCCCTTGCCCTTGCAAACCCCCTCAACAAATAACACACACACACACATACACACACACACACAAACACACACACACACACACACACACACACACAAAACAAAACAAAACAAAACAAAACATAGAAAATATTTTGTCATGGAAGCTGTCGTGTGTCAGTGTGTCCCTCAGTAAGATGTCCATACATCTTAACTTGCAAATGTTCATTGCCATGGGTCATTGGTTTGATTCGAAGTCTCTGGTGGTGTAGTCCCGATGAACTGGCCCTGAGGGCGTGAGTGTGGGAGAGCTGACCCTGACACGCTGCTCTATAGAAGCACAGCATGGATAACCGATGATATTGATGTTGGGGTGAGCCAAGTCAAAGCTCCAGATCTGGGCCTGGGTGGTAGCTGATCCGGTCAGCCTTCTCGCTCTCCCTTACCCGCACCACCAGGGCAAGCTCTCCAGCACCGCTCTGCCTATGTCACCCAATGTCATCATCGGCAGCAGGCAGGGTCAGCTCTCCCACTCTCATGCCCTCAGGTCATCTTCCCTCCCCCACCTCCGCCCCCGGCCCCCACGCCTCCAGAGCCAGCTCTACTGTGCTACCCAGTCAAGGCACAAGGCCACTCTCCACAGTGCTTCAGCCTGTGAAGGGCTGGGCCAGCCCTTCTGCTCTCACACTCTTAGGCTTGGCTCACCTGGGCATTCGCCTTCAGAGCCAACTTCATTGTGTTACCCAAGAGAGGTGCAGGGCCTGCTCTCTTGGGTGCTACAGTCGGTGAAGGGGCAGGGCCAGCTTTCCTGTTTTCATGACCCTGGGGCCAGCTTTCTCCCCACCCCCAGACTGCTGAGTGCCAGAGGTCACAGTGAGGGTCTAGGTGTGTGTGTGGGGGGGTAGGACATCACCTCTGTGTTTGTGCCACCTCAGGGTAGACTGTCCAGGTCAGCTTTCTCACACTGATGCCCTCAGGGGTGGCTCACATGCACCCACAATACCAGGGCTAGCTCCAGAGTGCTGTCACCAGTGGGAGGTGGGGCCAGCGGCGACACTGAGGCTCAGGGCCAGTTCTGCATAGCCCTTGGACATCTATGTGGCCCCAGACAGCTGCCCAGACAAGGGGCATCCCCATGGTCTTTAGTGAGCCAAGGACATGAAATCTGCCAGTGCAGCAGCTTGGGCTGACACTTACTTCACCATGGCCTCAGGTGGCAGGGCTGGCTACTCACAGCAGGCAATTCCTCTCCTCCCTCTTGTCTCCCTTCACAATGCTCAAACTGTTTCGCTTCTCTTTCTCTCCCCATCTATCTACCACATACTTGCACATTGCAGTGGTTCCCAGTGCAGGAGGGCTACATGGCTGGCGAGCCTCTGGGTGACATCCTCTGTCCATACTGTGTGGTATGGGGTCAAGCCGGCCTCTAGGTGTCTAAAGTTAAGGTGTGACATGGCAGCGGGTGGGTCTGTGGACATCTTCCGTCTTTCACACCTTTTCTGTATGCCTACAGCCAGTCTGTGCTCTGTGGTAGAGGGCAGGTCTCTCGGCATCTTTCCCTGCCTGTGCCACGAGGCATGGGGGTGCAGGTCTCTCTTCAGAGGATTTTTAAGCTTTTTTTTTTTTTTTTTTTTTTTGGAATAGAGTGTCTCTTTGTGTAGCTCAAACTGACCAGGAACTCATTATGTAGCCCCTGTTAACCTTGGACTCACAGTAATCGCTTGTCTCAGTCTCCTGTGGGCTGGAATTACAGGCACCAGACACCACACCTGCCTTGAATTTGGTCTTTGAACAACATTTAAAACTATGGGAATTCGTGGAGATATACTACGTACATTTTGTGCCGTAGATAGACATAAACTTTTGGGGGTGGGCTTTAAAATGATGTCAAATTGTGCCAAGTTGACAAATTATAGAGTTGTGGTGGTTAATCATTATCGACTCAAATGGGTTTAGAACCCCATCTCATTTAGGAGATGATGAGAAACCCCTCTAGGTGTCTCTGTGAAGGTTTTTCTGTAGAGAATAAACCAAAGGGGAAAACCTCACCTGATTGTGAGTGTACTGTTGCATTTTGACAATGGAAGGTTTTTTGTGTATGCACAGTTATAGCCAAATGGGCCAGATAACACTGAGTTTATGATGAGCAACTAACGTTACAGGTCACCTCAGAGGCCCATGGCTAAGTGTTAGAGTCTCTAGTAAGATCTAAATAACTTTTTAAAACCAGTTCATTGCTGGGCATACTGATTTATACCTGTAATCTCAATAGTTGAGCAGCTGAAGTAAAAAACTGTTGCTTGTTCAAGGCTAGCCTGGGCTTCATAACAAGTTTTAATAGGCTGGGTTGAGACTGACCAAACCCAACCAACCAACCAAACAACCAACCAACCAACCAACTACCAAAACCAACGAACCACCCTAACAACAACAACAACAACAACAACAACAACAACAACAAAACAATAAAAAAATGATAAAGCTGTTCATGGGCCAGGCTTGGTGGCATGGTCCTTCAATTACAGCTACTTGGGAATCAGAATCAGGAGGATTACAAGTTCAAGGCCTTCCGGTTGGTACAGAGCAAGTACAAAGCAAACCTGGGAAACTTAGTGAGACCCTAACTCAAAAAGTAAAAACACGGCTGGGGCTATAGCTCCAGTGTTTTTCTAAGCATATGCAAGGCCGTGGCTGCTTATCAAAAAGAAAGTAGTTATCCATAGTTGATGGAAGTTATATTCTGAAGTCCTAAGGTCCTGTACTGGGACTCACTTGCAGGGGTCTGACAAAGGCTCTGTGGTAATCACTTTGTCAGTATGACCAACACTTTTTTTTGTTTTGTTTTGTTTTTTCGAGACAGGGTTTCTCTGTATAGCCCTGGCTTTCCTGGAACTCACTCTGTAGACCAGGCTGGCCTCAAACTCAGAAATCTGCCTGCCTCTGCCTTCCAAGTGCTGGGATTAAAGGTGTGCGCCACCACCGCCTGGCTGACCAACACTTTAAAAGAAAGACAGTTTTTGTTTGTTTGTTTGTTTTGTTTTTGTTTTTGTTTTTCGAGACAAGGTTTCTCTGTGTAGCCCTGGCTGTCCTGGAACTCACTCTGTTGACCAGGCTGGCCTTGAACCCAGAAATCCACCTGCCTCTGCCTCCCAAGTGCTGGGATTAAAGGCGTGCGCCACCACACTCAGTTCAGGAGGACAGTTTTATTTTGGCTCAAAGTTGTAGAAGTCCATGGTTGGCTGGTTCCAGTACTTTTGGGTCCAAAGCAAGGCATAGCTTCAGAGGTCCATGTAAGGAGCACAGCTGCCTATCTCATGGTGGCCAGGAAGCAGGCAGAGAGGGACAAGAATATACATTCCTCAAGGACATGTTTTCAGTAACCTACTTCCTCCAGTTAGCCCTCTCTTCCTAAAATTTCTGTCACCTTCTAATAATGCCATCAAGTTATGACTCCATTAGTGGGTTATTCCACTGATTACATCAGTGCCACCTATAGACCCTCAATGGCTGATGTCCATTCATCTCATAAGACAAAATGGATTAGACCATTTCCAAATTTGCCCAAAGTTTCACAACTCCAAACCTGTTCAGAAGTTCAAGTCCAAAGTTCTGAGACTCAAGTCAAACGCTTAGCTGTGAGCCCCTATACAATTGGAAAGAGAAATTTGTATTTCCAATGGATTCAACTGCCTCTGTCATACTAGAGGCTGCTAGGCTCCTAGAAGTAAATCTGAAGGCAAGACTGTTAAGCTCTATGAAGCTCACATCATGCCTATGTGCTCCTAGATGTAGGACAAGCTTAGGGCTCTGTCAGGCTTTGGGCTCTGGGCTCTGGGTTTGTTTTGCTCCCTTCCTTTCTATGCCTCTGCTCCTTTTTTTTTCAAGCATACTTAATTCACTTTATTCTTCCTATATTAAAAACCTTTAGCCGGGCAGTGGTGGCGCACGCCTTTAATCCTAGCACTTGGGAGGCAGAGGCAGGTGGATTTCTGAGTTTGAGGCCAGCCTGGCCTACAGAATGAGTTCCAGGACAGCCAGGGCTATACAGAGAAACCCTGTCTAAAACAAAACAAAACAAAACAAAACAAAACAAAACAAAACAAAACAAAACAAAACAAAAACCTCCTTTACATGAGCTAGCCCTATAGCCAACTGTAGCTTATATGGCCTTTCTCCTGGGCTGGCTGTGGTCGCTGGCTGTGGCTTCCCTGGGCAGACACTCCACATTTCTGGCATCTCCAATGTCTTCGAGGCTCTACTTCATCTTCAGTTTCATCCATAGCTGCAAACACTGTTTTCTCAAAAACGGCCTTGCACTTGCCTTATCATTAAATATTATATAGATTTTCCAAGTGGAGCTTTTGAAAATGACCCTTGATCGGCGGTGGTGGCCCATGCCTTTAATCACGGCACTCGGGAGGCAGAGTCAACGGCATCTTTATGAGTTTGATATGTACAGTGAGAGCTTGTCTCAAGCCTCAAAAGGAAAATAATCAAGAGGCAATGGGGATTATGGGGGGAAAAGCAGCTAATTTGTAATGTGTATTATAATGATGTTACTTGAGATCCTGGAGGGATGATTCTGTGGTTAAGAGCACTAGCTGCTCTTGCAGAGTTCAAAGCACCCACACAGTGCCACACAACCATCTGTAACTGTAGTTCCAGAGGATGTGACACCTTCTTCTAGCCTCCACGAGCATCAGACACACATAGCAGACATACATACATGCAGGCGAAACAGCCAAACACATAAAATAAAAAAAAATGACTACATTTTTTAAAAAGTAGTGGTCCTCGAGCATTTCCCTTGAGTTCTATAAAGTCTGCATATCCTCTCAGCACAGACATAACAGGATCCTCCCGAGTTCGGCCAGGCCAGTCCTGAAGTACAAACAACTGCAATGGGATTCATCAGTTCACTGGGGGGGCAGGCAGAGCTATCTCAGTTCAGCTGTAATAAGGATGAAGTAAGTGCTGTGTTGTCATAACAAAAGGAGAGCTTGCAGGGAATCTTGAAAGAGTAGGGCCCAAATCCAAGAATGTGTTAGTGTTAATTTGTTGTGCCATAGGAGAACAGTACTGTGTGTGGCAGACCTGAGTCTTGGTTCCTAGGGACGCATATTCTGCTACAAAGTGGGAATCTTGCCCAGGTTCCTTTACGTTTCCAGTAACCATTTGCAAAGGTTATCCGATCTCCGTAACTTAGAATCTAACTGCACTCAGCCTTTCCCGGTGTCCATAACAATAGCTAACAGTTTTTGTGTACTTACAGTATGATAGGCCTAGTCGTGTTTTGGTTCAATTGAACACTCGAACTGAGCTGCTAACCACTTGATTTTACCGTTTCTTCCTTTTGTCTTTAGTCTCCTATTTGCTCTCCCTCTTATGGAACCGAAAGCTAAGAGCATTCAATAAGGAAAACAGGGCCTTTTGGGACTTGTCCTAAGATTCATGCCCACTGGTTCTGGAGAAAAATTGCTTGGCCATTGCGTGAATCCCTGTTGGAGCAACTGCACTTCACGTGACTCCTTAAACTGTCTCCCATTTTCCATTTTCTTCTAAGAGGGGGGTCTTTGTGGTGTTTTGAGAGAGCCATCCGCCATGTGTAGATTGAGACTCACTATGTATTCCAAGCTGGCCTGAAAGTCCTGATCATCTTGCCTTTAAAGATGGGTACCACTACTTGTGAGCGTATCTTTCTTTCTTCTTCTTCTTTTTATTATTATTATTATTATTATTATTGGGGGGGGGGTCGAGACAGGGTTTCTCTGTCTACCCTTGGCTGTCCTGGAACTCACTTTGTAGACCAGGCTGGCCTCGAACTCAGAAATTCGCCTGCCTCTGCCTCCCAAGTGCTGGGATTAAAGGCATGCACTACCACGCCCGGCTCTTCTTCTTTTTAAAGATTTATTTATTATATGTAAGCACACTAGCTGTCTTTAGACACCGCAGAAGAAGGAGTCAGATCTTGTTATGGATGGTTGTGAGCCACCATGTGGTTGCTGGGAATTGAACTCATGACCTCTGGATGAGTAATCAGTGCTCTCTCTTTTTTTTTGTTCCGGTCAATCCTGCTCTCTCTGGTCCGGTCGGTTGACCAAGCTTGCTCCGGCCAGCCCCGCTCGCTCCGGCCGGCCCGCTCTGTCGTTCTGGCCACCCAGCCCACGTATGGCCCCGCTCGCTTTGCCCGGCCCTGCTCTGACTTCAGACGCACCAGAGGAGGGCGTCAGATCTCATTACGGGTGGTTGTAAGCCACCATGTGATTGCTAGGATTTGAACTCATCACCTTTGGAAGAGCAGTCGGGTGCTCTTACCCACTGAGCCATCTCACCAGCCCTTAATCAGTGCTCTTAACCTCCGAGCCAACTCTCCAGTTCTCGCTCCAGCCTGCTCGCTCTGGCCCCACAAATGTAACTTTCAACTGCTATTGCTCTGGCCCCACAAATGTAACTTTCAACCGCTATTCCTATTCGTATCACACCCCCTTTCCAAATTGTGTTAGTCCCAGCACCCAGGAGGCAGAGGCAGTCAGATCTTGGTGAGTTCCAGGCTAGCCTGGTCTATAGATCTAGCTTCAGGACATCCAGGGCTACAAAAAGAAATTCTGTTTTGGGGTGGGGGAGGGTTGGGGGGGAGAATATTGTCTTTAGCAACATTTCCCTTGGAGAGGTTCTGTGCTGAGGCTAAGTGTCAGGTAGTAGACAATAGTGAGGGCAGTGCTGTCAGTATGGGGAAGCTGATTTCTCTGTGTGTTCTCAGGAGCAAAGGAGGGTGCTCTTCATAGAGAAGGAGGCAAAGAACCAAATACAATAAACACATATGGGAGGATGTCCATTGTCTGAGCTTCTGAAAACGTTGTAACTGCCTGCTCTAGTCTATTCTCAGGGTCCATCAACATGCTTAACCTTAGGGCTTGTGAGACAGCCTTCAGTTGTAAAGTTCCTGCTTTTAAGCCCAATGCGGCTGTGCATTCCTGTAATCTCAGCTCTTGAGGCAATCCTGGGCTACATTATGATTTTAAAGCCATTCTAGAATGCACAGTCAAACTCCGACTTTAACAAAAAGAAACAAGCAGAGGCTGGAGAGATGGCTCAGTGGTTAATAGCACTGATTGCTCTTCTGAAGGTTCTGAGTTCAAATCCCAGCAACCACATGGTGGCTCACAACCATCCGTAATGAGATCTGATGCCCTCTTCTGGTGTGTATGGAGATAGCTACACTGTATTTACATGTAATAAATAAATAAATAAATAAATAAATAAATAAATAAATATTAAAACCAACCAACCAACCAAACAAACAAGAACTTCTGTTACACCATAGCTGAAGAATGATGGTGGTCACTTTTGGGTGACCTTCATGCCTATGTCTTTGGACCAACTTCCTTTAATTTATCTTTCGTATTCTGTTCAAACAATGCCCAGAAAAGCCCTCTATACTGCTTCAAGCCCTTTCTTTCTGCTGGCCAGCAAGCTGCTGTTCATTTTAGTTACTGCTGCCAGCACCCCAGGGATTGAGCCGAGGCCAAGTCACAAGTCAGCGCCAGTAGCTAGTATTCATTGCCATTCTGAAGCAGTAGATGATTTATATATGTATTTAAGATGAATTAGAATGCTGCCATAGATTAAGTGGAAAGAGTCCCAGATTCAACATAGCCGGTGAAAAGGACATATTTGCTAGAAAACCTCCAAAACCTCAGGGAACTCAGAGAGGTTAGGGTCAGGAACTCTAGCTTAGTTCATCAAAACTCAAGTTTTCATGATAGGCTAACTGCTTTGTGGTGCATGGGTTTGCGTTTTAGCCAGGGAAAGGTAGACAGAAGAAAGAAATTAAGAGTAATGAAGGCAAGTAAGACAGGCAGTCCAAGGCATGTAAATTCAGAGTAGAGAGGCAAGTCATTGAGATGAAAGAGGAGTGAGGTAGAAAGCCCTAGATAAATAAAACTGGTTCCTGACTTGGTGCTTTGGACTGCTCTGGGCTATGTTTATTTATCAGGAGGTCAGACAAACCAGCCATACTAGCTGGATGTAGTGATATAGCTAGTAGAATCAAGAGCTTTAAGGTCAGTGATGGACTCATCTAACCATTTCTGTGAGACCACCCTGCCCTCCCATATGTGTATAAACAAGATTTGGCCTAGTGTCTTTCTATAGCCACAGCAGACCCTAAATCCCCTGTAGAAAGATGCTGCGGTATATTGGAGTTCTGCATTTCTGTTCTATCTCCAGACAGAATGTCCATGGAAACATTATAACTCTGCTTGCAAATCATACCTATTAAAGGGCAGTATAAGTTGTACTGGAAAAGTAGCCCACATTTGTATTTAGTTGATTTATCCAAGCTAGAATTTTTCATTCTACTCCATCAGAAATTGAAGAAACCACAAGGAATATACTTCAATTCAGCTAGTTTCAAGGAATCCACTCAAGCTAACGTCTCCTAAAGTGAAGTTTATCTTCAGTTTATCTTCAAACTATATTCAGGGAGTAGGAAAGAAGTCCAAGAAGAAAACTGTAGCAGAATCCCAATGGTGCCTCACATCTGTAATTCCAGTGCTAGAAAAGCCGAGGCAGGAGAAATGTGGTGAGTTTGAAGTTAAACTGGGCTATAGAGTGAGTTCCAGATCAGCCTGAGTTAGAGGAAGACTCTGCCTCAAACCAACCAACCAACCAACCAACCAACCAACCAACCAACCAACCAACCAGAGAACAGTAATAAAAATCTGTAGGAGTGGACCCCAACAAGACTCACGTGGGGGAGAATTTGGGCTTCAGTGTGACTCTAGAGACATACAGCAGGTGTTCAAGGCTGTCATTCTGGAGGCTGCACTTTTAATGCCTGCTTCTTTCCATCCCTCTATCACTTTCCTGCCTCTAATTACTTTAATGACTTGTTCCACATAAATCTTCCTGTATGTCATTTACTTTATCTATACCTTGAGGTCTTTCAGTTGTAATAACTCACCACTTGCCTGCTATTGTCATTTTATGCTTCATACTTTAGATTAAAGGAGGAAAGAATCTGCGTGCCCAGATCAGTTTTTTAAGCCAGTTCGATACAGATCAGCGTAAGCCCTTGGAACAGATCTGACTCTTCATTCTACCACAAAAATTCCATCTGTGGCAGGGAGGGGGAGGACAGGTAGAGCCAGATTCAAGAAAACAGAGGCAGCATCAGATATAAGTAGTGCTATTTTAATTAGAGTAAGGTGTGGGTCACTTGTATCTTAACATATATATCTGCAAAAGAAAATTCTAGAAGTCCATAAGAATCTAACATATTGGACTCTAACACAAGATGGGAGGAAGGAAAAAAGGCAAGGAACTGTTCCTGTAAGCAAAGAAATGCACATAGGGAGCCAATCCAAGCCTGGGACAGTCACAGGAATGGACCCTACAGGGCATTCATATCAGCTTAAAAGTATAAGGGCTGAAGTTCTCTCTCTCTCTCTCTCTCTCTCTCTCTCTCTCTCTCTCTCTCTCTCTCTCTCTCTCTTTTTCTCTCTCTCTCGGGAGGGTTTCTCTGTATAGCCCTGGCTGTCCTGGAACTCACTCTGTAGACCAGGCTGGCCTCGAACTCAGAAATGCACCTGTCTTTGCCTCCAAAGTGCTGGTAAAGGCATGTGCCACCACACCCGGCTGAAGTTCTCTTTTAGGGACATTTCTTGTACACCTACTCAGAGTCTAAGAGTGGGCCACTTTATATTTTTCTCCCATATTTTTCTGGTCTCATAAATCTGTGAACAAGTGAGAGAAATGATAGAAGCCTAGAGAATACAAATCAACCTTGTGTGCTCTGGTTAGGGAGTAGAAAGATTTCATGGATGGGTAGAGAGTGTAATAATATCTGTGTAGATGGGTCCCCAACTAGAAACTCACAAAAATGCTCTATGGAGTTGTGTTACCCTTCTGGGTGCATCTGAGTTTGTATGGGAAAGAAGGCATATCATATAAATTCTAGCATTAAGGAAGATGTGGGAGGATAAGAGACTTAAGGAATGCATGCTACCAGGTGGAAAATATATAATAATAATTCTTTAGAAAACATGCTTCTTTTTTTTTTTTTTTTTTTTTTTTTTTTAAAGATTTATGTTTATTTTATTATATGTAAGTACACTGTAGCTGTCTTCAGACACCCCAGAAGAGGGCGCCAGATCTCGTTACGGATGGTTGTGAGCCACCATGTGGATGCTGGGATTTGAACTTATCACCTTTGGAAGAGCAGTCGGGTGCTCTTACCCGCTGAGCCATCTCACCAGCCCAGAAAACATGCTTCTTAAGGCAGGTGTAAAGGCACAAGCTTTTGATCTTAGTACTGGGGAGATAGAGGTGGGCAGATCTCTGAGTTTGAGGACAGCCTGGTCTACAAAGCAAGTTCAAGAATAGGCAGGGCTACACAGAGAAACCCTTTCTTGAAAATAGAAAAGAGAGGTCTAGAGAGATGGCTCAGTGGTTAAGAGCACCAACTGCTCTTCCAGAGGTCCTGAGTTCAGTTCCCAGCAGAGAAAAAGGAAATGAGCTATATTAGCCAGTGATGTACTGCTTTAAAGAGACACTATGACTCATAAGATAACTCATAAGGAAAAGCATTTAATTGGGGGCTTGCTTATAGTTTTAGTGACTTAGTCCATGGCAGGGAGCAAGTTGGCATACAGGTAGGTGCTGGAGCAGTAGCTGAGACTTACAACCTGATTTGTAAGAGGAAAAGAAGAATCATGTGCTTTGAAATCTCAACAGCCATCTACAGTGACACACTTCCTCCAACAAGGCCACACCTTCTAATCTATCTAATTCTTCACAAATAGTTCCACTTCCTGATGACTAAGCTTTCATGTATATGAGCCTATGGGGAACATTTTTTGTTTGTTTGATTTGGTTTTTGTTTTTCGAGACAGAGTTTCTCTGTGTAGCCCTGGCTATCCTGGAACTCACTTTGTAGACCAGGCTGGCCTTGAACTCAAAAATCCGCCTGCCTCTGCCTCCTGAGTGCTGGGATTAAAGGCATGTGCCACCATGTCCGGCTATGGGGAACATTTTTATTCAAGATGCCATATGAGCTTCTTTGCTTTGCTCCAATAACAAGCCTAGACAAAAGACCATATGGCGATCCATGAGCCAAGGAAGGTCCTGGAAATTAGTTTGCAGTGATGATGATCTGAGGAATGAGAATTGAGGCAGCAAAGCACAAGAAGCTGGTTTTGGAGTGTTAATCTTCAGTTTGAGAAGAAGAGCCTGGAAGACAGTGTGGTGGTTGGAATAAGAATGGCCTCTATAGACTCATATATTCAGATGCTTGGTCATTAGGGAGTTACATTACTTGAGAAGGTTTAGGAGGTGTGGCCTTGCTGGAGTAAGCGTGGCCTGGGTTTCAAAAGCTCAAGCCAATCTCAGTGTCTCTCTTCCTTTTGCCTGTGGACATGGATGTAGAACTCTCAGCTACTTGTTCAGCACCATGTCTGCTTGGATGCTGCCATGCTTGGATGCTGTTCATGATGATAATGGGCTGAACCTCTAAAACTGTAAGCCAGTTCCAATGAAATGTTTTCCATCATAAGAAATGCTTTGGTCATGATGTCTTCTCAGTGAAACCCTAACTGAGATAGACAGTGATGGGGATACTACATAAAAAGCAGCTCAAGATCCTTGGTTGATCTACTTATGTCCTCCATGGGGGAAGCTCAGGGAGGGGAGTGGTGGGATCCACAAGGACTATAGCTGTAGAGAGTAAATGAAGTCCAGTGTGAATGTGTATTATTGATACGGGCACAGCCAAGTCAAGGACCTCAGTCCCTCAGACCCATGCAAATGGCAAGGCCTTCCCTAGGTGAGGCTCTGGAGAGTGGCAAAGCCTTCCTTTGGCCCAAGTACAAGTGGTGAGAAATGACCTTCAGCTTTCCAGATTTGGGGTGGGTCTTCCCCACTTCAAATGACTCAGTCAAGAAAAAAATCCCTCACAGGTATGTCCAGCTGCTTGGGTTTTATTGATTCCAGATGCAGTCAAATTGACAACCAAGATTAGCTATCACATTACTGGCAAGCTCATCTACTCTGCTCCTGAGACACACCTTTGCTGGAATTTGAACTTCCTTCTTCAGGATTCCAGTGTATACTGGCAACCAACTGAGACACCCAGCCTCAAGGACTGAGCAACTATCAGATTCTTATCTTTTCTACTGGGAGACAGCCATTGTTGGATTAGCTGAATCACAGCCTGTAAGACACTAAAATAAATCTCATATATTCTCTCAGTTTTGTTTTTCTAGAGAACGCTGAGTAATATAACCAATGTTCAGAAAGTATGGACCACAGCTTCCTTCTTCCAGATGTTTATATAGCCAGAGGCTGTATCCTTACCTCCCACCTAGACATGTAGCTGTTGTGAACACGAGTGAAACCATTTTGTGTGACTTAGACTAATAATGCACTTCCTGTAACATAGAAAGTTGTCACCAGGAAGCTTAGAGAGGGGCTAATCTTTCCCATTTAAGGAAAGCTCTGATGGTCATACAGCCCTAAGTTGTGAACCCCAATACAGCAAAGCTGTTGCTCAATGAAATAAGATAAAAATTGGATCTCTGCATCTGGCCTTTAGGAGAGCACTGCATTTCTTCAGTGCTTCTCTGGCTTCTGCATTGATACCCACCAGCAAGAGGACTTTGAGACTGAATTCTGGTGTGGCCCTGCCTTCAGTGACTGTTGAGCTTTTCGCACCATTGTTGAGCTTACACACGCCTGCTGTTGGCTGACACTTGCGAGGAATCTTCTGGACCACCACCAGTGCCACCTCTCTGGGCCCGTCACAGCTGAAGGACGTAACTGCAGCCATGAGTTGAGCCTGCAGTGCTTCTGAAGAGCAGCATCCTCAGCAGAGAAGACTCCCCAGGGAACATTTTCTGGCCCAGCAGCATTTTCTGACCGACTAACTGTTCCCTGCCTGGTGAGATGTCTGTCTAACATTTCTATTAGCATGGCATTGTAAGGAATGTTTATGTGAATAAAATGAGCATATTTGAAAGACAACTCCTCTGTGGATAGCCTAACTGCAGAGCTCCCCTCGGCCCACTGCCTGTGCTCTCTATACTAATCCTCTCCTTGTGCTGAACATAGTGAACTGGCTGAATTTCCCAGTAGTTCATGGGTGCCTCCTCCCCATTAGAGTGAGCAAAGCCCACCCCATTCCAGCTTTTCTGTATGTGTATCTGTTATGTCTTCAGTGTCTGTCAGTGTTTCATTCGTGAGTTGCCTATGAGGTAGTCAGTACCAAGTTATATAAGACACAGAATCTAGCTTATCACTCTCCATGCTTCCATACTTTCGCCAGGGTATTGAACTGGTCCAGAGCCTTCTCAGGGGCACTGAGAAGGCAGGGGAGAAGCCGGTGCTGGCTCAAGAAGCAGGAGGTAGGCTTTCTGGGAAGTCAGGGGATTTACTTCTGTTCTATGAGGTAGGGTGCAAGAACTCTGGAGAGGATGTCCAGGACCTGACATTCATGACCTCTTCTGGGCCTCAGTTTTTCCACCTGTAAATTGGGCCCAAGAGCTGCCGCCTCCCAGGATAGGTGGAAGATTCAGTGTGATATAAGAAGACTGTGTGAACCGTGAATGCCTGTCTACGGGTGAAGGAGCTTTAGTTTCCATGAAAGGGATCCTCCTGTTCACACAGGGTGGAGGGATCCATGTTTAGTTACTAAGGAAAAAGGGAGCCCTTGCCTGAGCACTGACAAACCAGCCGACAACTGGCTGAACAATCTGGGAGGCAGCACTGACTTTGCCTAACACAGAAGCAACTCGAAAAGTTGGGCTCTCAGGAGAGCCCACACCTGGTAAGTGTGGGGCAGTTGGGGTGTCTGAGGAACTGTTTCTGCTAGGCAAGTGGCTGAAGGGAGCAGGTCAGTGGTGATTGAGTGGAGGAATGTGTAGTGAGGAGAAGAGGGAAAAGGGCCTATCTTCAGGGCAACATGTGATTCTCCACCATTGCCAGGGCTTAGCACTACCTTTGGAAGAGGTGTCCCCAGCCAGGCAAGTTCTGTTTACTCTCTCGAGGGACCTCAGGGCAGCTAGCTGGTGTTCACTTTCTGAGGGGATTTAGGGAGGATCTGTCCTGAGTTGTGGAAATGCTCCAACCATCAGGGTAGGACCCCAGAACTCTGAGGCGTGTGTGTGTGTGTGTGTGTGTGTGTGTGTGTGTGTTGAATCTAGGGTCCATTACATGGGAAGCTGTGTTGTAGCACTGAGATCTGTATAGGCCCCTCTGGGACAGTTGGGGAGGCTGTAGTGGAGAGACTGAAGGCTAGGTTTTCCAGTCTTAGCAGAAGCAGGCCGCTGGGCTGACCTGGGTGGAGAGGCATGGGGGATGCCTGAATTGCAGGTAAGGTAAGGGATGCATGGAAGACGATGGCTGTCCCTGGCAGGAGATCTGGTCCAGGAGGCCCTACAGCGCCCCAGACCCCTTAATGCTCTTGAACTTTCAGCGGAGACTCATTCAGGCCCTTTGCTTGCAGTGGCCATTTAGCACCCTGCGTGGTGGCCAGAGTAGACTCCTTGGAAGGGGTTCTCCGAGGACCCAGCCAGGATCACATCGAGGGCTGGAGACATAGGGTGTGGGGCACCATAGTCACTGCAAACATTAGTGGAGATGGCAGGGGCGGTGGTGGACAGGGTGGAGGAGGCGGAGCACCTTGGAGGAGCTGAGCAGGGATCAGTGGCAGCTGCTGTGTGTCCATGGGGCTGAGGTGCGAGGCTGCTCCTGGCCTCTCTTCCCACAGGAGGAGAGATGCCCCTCCCTGATGTGACTCAAGGGTTGTCATTTCTCCAGGACTGGGGAGAGGACCCAGGTCTGCCGAGCAGCCGAAGTCAATGTCCCCCCCTCCCCCGCAGCCCGCGTTTTGCCCGAGACTAGGACGCAGCCCTAGCCGCGTCCCCTGCGCTGCCTGCACACCTAGACGGTCCCAGGGTGCGGGGCTCAGGGGCGATGTCACCGAGGAACGTGCAGCCCCGGCTCTGTGCTTCTGGCCACTGAGGGAACACACGGTGTGGGTGTGGTGGAGACGGAGAGGAGGGCGAGGGTCGCCCGCGGGTCAGTTGGGCAGTCGGGAGGCTGCGGCCCTCGAGTGCAAGCGACAGGAGGTGTGGATGGGCAGCGAGGAGGGAGCCTAGCGGCGAGCATCCGGCTCGGCTCCGCCCCTTCCCCGCTTTACTGTTGCTCCGACACTTGTCAGATGAGAGCAATGGGCTAATTTTATCTGACTGGGACTCAGCAGGAAACCGACGCTGAGGCGCGGGTAGTTCTTCCGGGCGATGGGCCCGAGAGGACTGAAGCAGGGAGCGGAGAGGGAGGGCGTGGGGCACCTCGGTCTGGGTGGGGGCGTGGTGGGCCCTTTCCTTGTCCCGGAGAGAAACAAATTTTGGCGCCAGTATTGGTATGTAACAGGCCACACGGACTCTGGAGGAGGAAAGATGTCCTCTTTTGCAAAGAAGATAGAGCAAATTTCTTTTGTGTCTTAATCATTGTGTCTCGTTCTATTCCTTTCATGCCTTAAGTTCTCTGGCTCTGCAGCCAGACACACAGCAGGTCTCTAGGAGAAACACTGCTGACACTGATATGACCAGAAAATCCAGCCATGAAGCCGCGTGTCTGGTGACCACTAGAGAGAGCTGAAAGGCAAGTATCTAAAGCCTTTGAAGCACAACTTCCTCAACCCTTAGAAGGGAAGAAGGTATTCAGCCCTTCTCTGCCCCCCATCTGCCCCCGTCCCCCCCTTTTTTTTGTTCTCCTGAGCTCTATACTACTGCTGTTTCAGCTTATTAGAATTTCACAACTTGCTTTAAGCTTCTTGTTTTGAGCAGCGCCCACTCTCTTCTGGTACCAGCTGTCAGACACTGGAAATTGTAATCCCTGTCAGCTGGCCTGCTCTGTTTCTGTGGAGAAGTCGTAGGGAGCTGCTCGTTGCCTTTTCAGACATGAAAAGCTCCCCCCCCCCGGGGGGGGAGAGCATATGCTCATAAAAAAAATTACGGGATTCTACAGCTTTGAAATCTAATGATCCTTAGTGATCAAACACAGACTGAGCCCTGGGGGGGTGGGGGTGGGAGTCTGGAGGAGGCACAGTAGTGGCAGAGGATCTTGGGTGAGAGAGCTTGGGGTCTGGCATCGGGACAGAGTAATTAGCCTTAGTGGGAGGAGGCGAGGAGGCCAGCAGCCCAAGGGTGTCTGCACTGAGCAGGGAGAAACAAGAATAGCCAAGAGCTGGGTGGTAAACCATCCTTTCTCAAAGGAAACCAGTTCTTTGTCTTTGTTCCTTCTCTGTCTGGTCCAGGGACAGAGGGAGCTGAATTTTATTTGTACCTCTTGGGTGGTTGGGAGTGGAAGAACACTTGGTGGAATCAGATTTCTAAGGCCAAGGCGTCAGAAAGGTCTAGAGTGGCCGGGAGAGAGGGTACCAGGGCTCCGTACTGCTTGGGAGGGAGGATAATGGCGGAGACAGAGTGTGCTGAAAGTGAAATTGTGCTCAACTTTTAGTTTTCCTGCTCATCCTCCTTTGGAAATGAACATGCTGCATAGTTGGTGAATGAAGTAGACAAGTCCTTAGCTCTCTTTGTCACTGATGAACTGTGGATCTGTAAGAGCCCCTTCCTAAGCATCATGGAGATTCCCCATTTAAGATCAAGATAAAAAGCGACTTTAGGGTCCCTCTTAGCTTTCACAGTCTTGTCTCTCTCATGTATCCCCTTTCATTCCAGACTCTGTGCCTGTGGGGTTGTTTAACTGAGCTATTCTAACATCATTAAGTAGCCCAGCAATAAAATAAAGGAAGACAGATGGTGGTTCGTTGTATTTGTGAATTTGCAGTATGTCATCTTTCTCTTGAGGTGGTAGCCTAGCCTTGACAGGGCCTCCATTCTAACTCAGCCAGTAAGATGTTCTCATCTTGTGAAATAACCACTTTTCCCATTAAAGGGGACCATACAAAATTTCAATCTGAAACAGTTTTCCCCCAGTTTCTCTCTTCCGCTGTCAGCTTTCCCGGAGCACAGAGAACCAGGCAGAAATACTGTTTGGAATGAAATTTCAACTGTGAAGCTAAATTTCCTGCTGTTAACCAGGTTAAAACTATTACGCCCCAGTAGACAATGTACACACTCAAACCAAACATTTAGATCTGTTTATTTTGTTCCAAACCCCTTGAGGATTTAAATGTCCCAGGTCTCAAGCTCTGAAATTTTGTTCGTTCTCTTAGTTTTTAACTGTGGTGTCTAAGAGGTTGCTTCCTACTCTAAATATTAATACTGTGCTGCTTTGGCCAAACAACATTCTCTTGGAAAGCACACAAGCCCATATGTGCACACACGCATTCATGAAAAAAAAAAGGAAATTGACACCCTGCCAATGTTAGGTGACACCTGAATGGGCAGATCTGGGACCTGTGAATGTCTTTCCTTCATCTGGAGAGAAGTGAGTGGCAGCCTGACTCTTTAGAGCTATCCAGCCATGAGCAACAAAGGAGGCCCTGCACACTTCTTCTGCCCCCTACCCCCTAAGTGGCCTGGAGGGGGTGGAGTAAGGAGAAATGGAAGTAGAAGCATTGTTGCTCCAGTATTTTCAATGGCCTCTCTTGGGAGTCGCAGGGCTCCTGGGGCCCAGCTTCTCCTGTTCCACAGATGCTTGAGTTGACAGGACAGTAACTCCACCCCTTCCTGTCCTCAGAGCCAAGAACCAATGGGTTTTCCTTTGGGGAGTTGATAAGAGCTGGATTGGGACCAGCAGAGGGGGGCTCAGGACTTTGGCCTTGAATGAAACATCAGAGGCCAACTATGCCCCAGCTGCCTGTTAGTAACGGAAAAACTCATGTGTGGGGACCATTGTATTCTTTGGAGCCCCTCAGAGCAACCTCATCTTCCTGGCCTTGGGATGACCCTGGCTTGGGGTGGCAAGTAATTGTTGGGTCCAAGTAACAGCCAGGATGCCTGGCAAAAAGATGATGAAAGGTTGGTACAGGAACACAATAAACAAAGACAGAGAGAGAGAGAGAGAGAGAGAGAGAGAGAGAGAGAGAGAGAGAGAGAGAGAGAGAGAGAGACAGGGAGGAGAGAGGCTGAGTCCCTAATGAAGTGAGCTGTACAACTGGCAGTGCCCTTTGCCTCTGGCCAGGGGCACTTGGAATGTGCTTCAGTAAGACTGTTGTCCAGAGCTTGGATGTAGGAAAATATCTGGTACCAACTTCAAAGGGATGATGGTGGTCCAGAGCCTACTTTTTCTGGCACCTATAATGCCCACTCAGCAGAGTGGTCCAGGATGCCCAGAACGGGGGACAGACTGGGTGGGTGGTAAAGGCTAGGGTGGCTTCCCTTTCTGAAAAGAAATTATCCAACCCCTATGTGCAGTTGCTGCCTACGTCATTTGGGGATCCAGGTACAGAATGAGGGTTTTTTTTTTCCCTAAAGCAGTTCATTTCTTAGCCTGGCCCAGGTGGAAATATTGACCTGTTATGAAAAATGAGAGATGGAGGACTTGGTCCTTCCCCAAATCGTTAACCATAGCACCTCCCCCAATTCCGGTGCACTGACATCTTTCCTCCTGTGTTTGATGAGAAGAGTTTCTTCACATTCGACAGGTGGGAAGGATGGGAAACTGGGAAGGCCTCTTGGTTAATCTGTCAAAATCAGTGACTGGTACACGGAACTCTGTAGTGTTGATGATCCCATCCCTATGTGATAGCCTGCTCTTCCAGTCTGTATCAGTTTGAGCCTAGAAGTGAGATGTAGCTCAACCTGAGATGAGCAGTATTAATGCTAATATTAGGGATGGTCTGGGTCAAAATGGATTGGCCCAAGCTCTGGGTCCTTCCTTTCTCCAAGCACCTTTGTGTCATGACACTAATAAAAAGGAATAGAGGGGAAGAAAACTGGAGAGGAGGCAGTAGAGAGAAAATAATAGGAAAGGAAAAGGGAAGCAGACGGCTAACCAACCATATGATGGGGTGCCGCAGAGCCCTCAGGAGCTTCGATGCAAAACAAGGCTCCTGGTCTCCTTTGGCCTTCCTTCTCACAACTCCCAAATGGCTCCCAAGGATGGATGGCAACAAATTCCTCAGCAAACAGAGACTTAGGTCTGTCTCACTGGGTTCTGGGGACACAGTAGCACCTTTGGAAATTGATTGTAGTGGGTGACTAACAAGCTGGGGCTAGAGATCTCATCCCTCTCTTCCCCCCAAAGAGTTAGAAAGTATATATGGGGGAGGATCCAAAGGCCAGGGGGTGATCCCACACTTTCCCAGATCCTGGGAGAAGAGCCTGGCAAGTTTCAAGGCATTCATGGGGAGATTTTGGTTAATGAGTTTGGAACACCGAGAGCATTGGCTCAGAGGAGATGGTCAGGTGGTTGAAATGCTGTGTGCACAGGTTTGGGAACAAGTGTGCTGGTGGCAAAAAATGTAAATGCTGAGCAAGGTAGGATGAAGGGCGGGATGGGGTGGGGAGGAGCACACAATGGCAAGACAGAGGCATTAAATGGGTTCTTCAGGAGTTGGGGAGCCTGGCAGCAGTTCTCCGTTGGGGTCCGGGTCATGGGACAGCATCTTATCCTTGCTGGAATCTCTCTGCTCTTTCTTGAACATCCTTTGATGCATCAGAGGGACGAAGAAAAGGATCACAGCTCCAATGATTGGGGGGACACCCGCAAAGTAGAAGGCCACATGGTAGTCACCAAAGCAGTTTCGAAGGAGGCCTGAGAGGGTCAAGAGACATGAGATTAGTTTAGTTTTCCCCTGCAACCCAGAAATACTGTCTCTCCTCTTTTGAGGGGGCACATTCTTGTGTCTTTTAGTAGCATTGGCCCATGCTGCCCTGATTCAGGGACTCTCAACTTCAATGTTCTAGGCTCCTGAAGTGAATACACATTATCAAAGATGCAAAAGAAGCTTCTCTTTAAAGTTTCCATGTTTGTCTTTCATTAAGCTACCTGCCACCTTTCAGTCACTCCTAGGGCTGGTGTCAAAAAGGAACTGAGTTGAAAAGACTCCAAAGAATGGTTCACAGTGCAAGTTCTCAGCCCTGCTCCCTCCACCCTTGTTTTGTTCTTGTGAAGCAATTCAGCTGAACCGCTGTTTTAGCTTACAGTTTATTGCTCTATTATTGTGTGTGTGTTACGTGTGTATGGGCACACGTATGACACGCTGGACATGTGGATGTTAGAGGACAATACTGTGGAGTAGGTTCTCTCTTTCCACGTTTACGCGTGTTCCAGGGATAATACTTAGATCCAGAGGCTTGCAGGGCAAGCACTTTACAGGCGGGACCATCTTGCTGGCCCTCCTGTTGGCCTTTTCTCTGAAGTTCCCTTTCTCTGGAGTTCCAGTTGCTCTAGGAGGAAGCTGAATGTGTGTAACTTCTAGTTCATGGGTGTACGAGTCCTTTGAGTTCTTCCAGCTGCCAATACCATGTATGTACTTGATGCGAGAAGCTTACCTAAGAAGCTAATAGGAGAGGACACATTGTGAAGATGAGTCCAGAAATACTACCTAAGAAAGGCAAGAAGACCCTTGCCTTACCGTCTACTCAAGAAAGAAGCAAAACGGACAGAATTGTGGTTCTCTGGTACTCTGGTTGAGGAGAGGTTTCTCTCCTGGTAGACAGTCTTCCTACTGCACAAGAGCCTTGAGTGAAAGATTTACCACTCTTGCATAGTGTCTTCACAATGTTTTGTACAGCATTGGTGTTTGAGGGGTATTTATTGAATTAGCTCATTTTGACAAGCCTAGAAGAAGTAAACAAATGAGCTGGTGTGTGCAGGAAATCCCTGAAAAGAAGACGAAGTTCTTTCTCTCTTCACTACCTTTCTGGTTTCTGGTGTTCCTTGAGTATTCATTATGTCCTTCTGGGAGGGTGGACAGAGAAAGTTGGAGATTGAGCTGTCTGTCACACCAGCATTTTTGGCCATCCTAAAATCTTTCCTCAACTAAATCTCTACTATGGGTTCTGTTCCAAAGCAGGAAGTGGAGGGAGTCTATAAGTTTTAGTCAAACCAGGGGCATCTTTCTTCTTTTACCTCTTCTTTTACCTAACTAACTTGAAATTAACCACTTGACTGGAGAGAGTAAAGAGAAAGTTAGACTAAAGTCAGTGTGACATGCAAAGCATAAATGCTTGAGTGGCTATACCAGGAAGATGAAGAATTTGACGCCAACTTAGTCTACCTAGTGAGTTCCAGGTCAGCCTATGCTACACAGTAAATGGGAAGGCTAACCATACTTTTCTCTCTACTCCCTGGAAGGGGCCACACTGTCTACAGAGAAATACTAGGAAAACATCTGCAGTCCTGGACAACCCATGCCCACGTACGCTGTTTAATCTCTTCCATCAGGAGTTTCATGCAGTCCAACAAGGATGTTTATACAGAAAAATCAGAGGGAAAGAGTTCTCAAGCAGAAGTACTCCAAAGAGCTAAGGCCTGTGAAAGACTCATACTTTCATCAGAGATTAGCCTCACCTGCAATAGGGGGCCCAGCAATCATTGGCAGGGCCATCATGCCCAGGAGGTAGCCAATAGCCTGTGAGGCCTGCATGGGTCCCACCAGCTCAAATGCAATGGGAGCCATGATGGTAATGAAGAAGCCATCACATAGGCCCAGGAAGAGGCAGACAACAATAAGGCCCCCGAAGTCCCGGCATAGTGGGATCATCATGGACATCAAGCCCAGGAGCAGGAATGAGAGGACCTAGAGAAACAAGAACTCAGATTACATTTCTTTTCTAAGATCTTTGTTTCTACCATCTGCAAAATGAGACTGGGTGGGGTGTCAGCTGAGAATAGTTAGAGTATATTTTCTATGTGCTCAAGCCATGTGTAAGTCCTTCACTGAGGGATTTTGTCTGTAAGAGGGGCCAGCCCTATTTAGCTGAATCTAGCAGGATTTTTAAAAAGTTGTGAGAGTAGGAAGGCATTGCCTTGCCCATAGGCAAAGAAGTTTGTCTTTACAATGGATCATGAGAGGAAGGGAGATGAATTAGTATTTTTGCTTTCAGGTCCTGAGACAGGGTCTAGGATCAAGCTATATTGGTGTTTTCGGATCAAGTAAGGCATGGGAAGAGGAAGGGCGGAGGTGAGGAAGGCTTGTATGATGATTAGATTGGACTTTCAATGCAAGGTACAGCTTATTAAAATAAAGCAGTCAATGTCCATCTTTGTTTAGGTAGACTTTAGGAAATACCTGAGCCTAAGACTATTGGGAGGTTCACTCAGATTTTCTTATGCTTTAGGATATGGGCCATATTATCTGTCTCAGGCATGGCAGGCATTGGGCTCTAGGAAGTTCTGGGCATGGCTACATATTCAGAGAAGGCAACAGAGAGGCTGTGCAAGGGAGCTACTAAACTAATAGTGCCCAAAGTAGCCCAGGAGTGGAGCAGACCAGGGGCACTGGCTAGTACTGTGAATTCTTTGGGCTAAGCAAAACTATTCCAGATCAAAGAACCTGTCTTTCTAGAGACTAGGTTTTTTTTTCTTTTTTCCTTTCTGGAAACTCCCCCCTTCCGCCCCACTCTGGTTTTTAATTGAGGTCATTTGCAATCAGTGTCTGGGAGCTAAACTGAAGCCTTGGACTGTGGGCATAGAGAGGAGCCCCCATTCCCAACTCACTGCAGCTGGGCGAGCCAGGTCATCTCAGGGCCAGAACTAAGACCTGATCTGTTTACTAAGGATTTAGGATGCCCGAGGATTTTCCAGTGGGCCACAGTTGACCAATAGGCAGGAAAACATAGCCAGGAACACACAGAGAAAAACACAAATCAAATCTGTTCGATGCCCTACAGATTTTCTGTGTCTTTGCTGACAGTGATTTTGTTAGGGCATTAGCTGCTTTTTGGACGTTTTAGAATGTTTTTGTTGGGAAACTTTGAATTTGTTCCAGGCCATTTTCAGGTAGTTACGTAGAAGCTAATAATAAGAACTAATAAGAACCGAGCCACACCTGCTTCTCCTTTAGGAGGTTCACATGCAGTTGTGAGCTAAAATTAGACCCACCTATCAATCAAGCCGAGTATGGCAGTTAAGAGTTAATATCGTTCTATACCACCAAGGACCCCATGAACAGATCTTAATCAGCTGAAATTGCTAACTGATGTATCTAGATCTCTCTTATCCTTCAGTAGGCCTTGTCAAGGCTTGGAAATTTATAATCCCTCCTTGAACTGGAACTCAGGCTTCAAAAATGACCCCAAATGAGGTCATTTAGGCGATTTCCATTTCTTTTCTAACAGGCTATTCAGGAGCTAGATGCCTGGCACGTTGGTTGGCTTCACATACTGTAGAGAAGCACGGGCTCTCCTGGGTGGCTCTTGAGCTTCTGAAGCTCTGTGCTGTCCTTTTCTTACCCATGCCAGTGCTCTTGCATCTGCCTCTGAGAGTAAGAGGCCGCAGGTTCTTGCGATGGAGAATCTTGAAAAACTGAGAGGCCCCTTGGTCATGCAGACTTTATATGCCCCAGTACAGGGGAACGCCAGGGCCAAGATGTGGGAGCGGGTGGGTAGGGGAGCAGGGCCGGGAGGGGGGAGGGTATAGGGAACTTTCTGGATAACACTTGAAATGTAAATGAAGAAAATATCTAATAAAAGTTGGAAAAAAAACCTGAGCATTGTCTTGTGCTTTGGTCCAAAAATACTCAAATTAAAAAGTGTATGTGTGTGTGTGTGTGTGTGTGTGTGTGTGTGTGTGTGTGTGTGTGCATGTGCACATGTGGGCACGTATGTGGAGGCCAGAGGACAACGCCATGTGTCAGCCTCAGGAAGGCTGTCTATTTTTCAGAAAAAGGTCTCTCACTGGCCTGAAGCTCACTAGTTAGACTAGGTCGGCTGGGTATGGAGCTACAGAGACTCTCCTGTCTCTCTACACCTAGTGCTAGGATTACAAGTGAGCACCACTATTGTGCGAGCACGCACGTGTGAGTGTGTGTGTGTGTGTGTGTGTCACAGGGTTTGTTCTCTCTTCCTGCCTTCATGTTGGTTCTGAGGTTTGAACTCAAGTTGTCAGGCTTGTGTGGCAAACACCTTCACCACTGAGCCATCTTGCTGTCCCCCCCCACCTTTTTTTGTTATTGCTAAGCTCTTAAAAACATGGGTCCGCCAGGTGTGGTGGCACGTCTTTAATCCCAGCACTCGGGAGGCAGAGGCAGGCGGATTTCTGAGTTCAAGGCCAGCCTGGTCTACAAAGTGAGTTCCAGGACAGCCAGAGCTATACAGAGAAACCCTGTCTTGAAAAGCAAACAAACAAACAAACAAACAAAAAACAAAAAAAGGGTTCTCACAATCAAACTCAGGTCCTTATACTTATGAGAAAAGCAGTTTACTGAATAAACCCCACCCACCCCAGCCCCAAACCCCTAAAATTCATAAAATGAGGGAGTCAGGCTCTAAGGGGATGAAGATGTCTCAGCTGAGTTCTCATGTTATTTTATATTAATCAAAGCAGTGAATCTGGATCATGTAAGAGGAAGAAAAATGAAGGAAGTCGTCAGAAGTCCTGGGTTCTACCTAGCTTAGCCTCTAACTAGCTCTACCTCCTTGTCCATTGGAACTCTAGCTGCATAATAGAAAGCAAAAGCAGACAGCCGTTGCCCCTCTGCTGGGGCCTGTGGTGTGGTGAGAAGCATGTAAGCTACCGCACTAGGCTGCTGCCTTGCTGCCAGAGAGAGTTCTGGCGTAGTGCCAGCTTCTTCTAATTTTTCTGAACTCACTGGCATTGTGAAGCTGCTAATCCTGGTAGGGAAGACCCATGGTATTGGGGACACATGAAAGAGCCTTAGGGGAGCACACATGATACACCTGTGCAAAAAGCCATGCAGATAAAGCACTTGCTGATATTTGCACAGGATCTAAACATTTCATAATTTGTTCATCCCAGAAACTCATGGATTGACCTTGGGTAGGTCACTTATCTCTGGGACTCGGGCCTGCCTTCCATCATTTAGAGGAAGATAGGTATGCTGGACTAGTTTTCTGTTACCTTGGCAAAAGCTAGGGTTATCTAAGAGGGAACCTCAATTGAGAAAATGTCCCCATCAGATTGGCTTTTAGGTAAGCTTATTGGGACATTTTATTGATTGATGATTGATATAGAAAGGCCCAGCTCACTGTGTGTGATGTGTTCCCTGGGCAGATAATCTTGGGTTCTATAAGAAAGCAGGCTGAGCAAGTCAGTAAGCAGCACTCTTCCATAGGCTCTGTTTCAGCTTTGGCTGCCAAGTTCCTGCCCTGGCTTCCTTCCATGATGGACTATACGCTGTAAGATGAAGTAAACTTTTCCCTCACCAAGTTGCTTTTGGTCATGGTGTTGATCTCATCAGTAGAAAGCAAACTAGGACAGCAAGGATGAGAAACATGCTGCACGTGAGCTCAGCTCTGCCACTTCTGTGGAAGAAGCCTGTCTCTCACTTTCTCCTTCAGTGTGATGCTAAGTTGGTCTAGGCGGACTACAAGAGAACCCATAACTCCGGGGAAGCTCTCCACCAGCTCTTGCAACTAGTTGAAGTAAATTCTACATGAGAATTAATCATATCCTTATCCATGACACATGATGGTATTAAGGAACTCACTTAGCACCGCCAAAGACCATGGAATCCCTACTACAAATAGTCAGGGCTTCTTAGAAGTACTTTTAAGGCATTCCCAGGAGAGAAGTGAGTCCCAACTTAGCTTCTTTCTGGTGGATAATTTGTGATTGCTTGTGTTCTGTGGCTGCCTTTGCTCTTCCACAAGGCTTTGCAGTCTGGCATCTCTTGGCAAGTCCAGTTGCAGGAGCAGAAGCATGAGCCAGGCCAGGGATGCACTACTGCTGCTGGGCAGGCCAAAATTGCCTGTATTCAAACCAGACCCAACCCACGTCACACAGAAAAGGATCACTAGAATATCACTAGGGTGGTCACTGCCCACAGTGGGAGGAAACCTGTATCACTGTCAAATAGACTAAACTGGGCCACCTCTCTATATGTTTAGGTGCTCACTTTTCTGATGAGCTATTAATAGCAAGGATTATTTTCACTGTGCAAATAAGGGCCGCGAGAACTAGAAAGAATGAGATTTGGCCTTTTCTGGCATGAATTTAGTGGCTATTGGTCAGAGGCATTCCAGGTTTCTTTGTTTTAGAAAGTTCCTTTCTATGTAGCCCTGGCTGTCCTGGAACTTGCTATGTAGACCAGAGTGACCTTGAACTCACAGAGGTCTGCCTGTCTCTGCCTGGGATGACACTTCAGAGCCAGTGCCTGATGTAAGTAATCTAAGTAGCTCTGGGAATGTGAGAGGTGATGGACCTGGTGTAGAAGAGAGAGACACTGGGCTATAGAGTGCTCCACATTTCAAGATAGGAATTAAACAAACTATAGCAATTAAACAAATCCTTACTAGGGAGACACATCCGGCTCGTGGCCTGAGTTTCCCGTTTTCATTTGCTGGGTTATTGATAATACAAAACTATTTGCTATATTTCTGCAAGGGTCCATACATACAGCTCTCACGGAATCCTTACTCTATGCTAGTGCAGGAAGGAAAACAAGGATGATTGTCTTTAAAGGCAGGGGAAGCTGAGGCTCAGAGAATTGGATTATCTACCATGTGCAAAGCTCGAACCCAGAGAACTGTACTACCCCACCATCCATCTTATCCCAGAGCCCAGGGATGGCTGTGGACCAGTGGACACTCACCTGCAAGTATATCTTCTTAAGTCCAGGGATGGAGTCACTGATATGGCCCGAGACGAGACGTCCGAGGCCTGATGTAGCCCCAATGCACACCAAGAGCACCCATGTCTCCTTGATCTCCGTGAACTTATCTTCCACATATTTCATCTGAAAAGCATAATGCCAGGGCCCCCAGAACAGGAGGAGAAAGAGGAGCTGACTGGTTAAATGTTGGAACATCCGCGATTTTCTGCTACTCACTTCCCTGGACAAGGACAAGAGCCTATGATTGGAGTAGCACCTCATGTCCCCCAGCTCTAGGAAAACCCCCTGGCTGCTTCTAGTAGTCATGAAGACTCTCTGGAATGTGCTTTTAAGAAACAGTTGTAGGGCTAGGCACTTCCAAGTCCTTAGAGCCCCACCAGGACAAGCTACTAAAGAAATCTAGATGTTCTTCTATGACATCCTCATGCAATGATTTAAAATTGGCAGGCTGAAATATCAGTTCACTAGGAGGTAAGGGTCTACCAAATTCGAGGCAACTCTTTCAAAGTGTGCTTTAAGGAACCACGAGGTCTATAGGCTGGGGATGTAGCTCAATGATAAACCGAATGCTTAGTAGGCACAAGGCCCTATGCTCCATCTTTTGCATGTACATACATACAAAACCTCAACATCTGTATAGAATAATGGTTGCCCTACAACCAACAGTTCTGTGGCCAATGGGCTCTAAAATTGCAAAATTTATCACTATAGTAAAGAGATTACTACACATGAATCTAGAGAGTTCCTATCCATGCTATTTTCTCAGCAGAATCATTTTACCACAGAGACCAGCACGCCTCAGTTAGGTCTCTTTACCACAGAGACCAGCATGCCTCAGTATGATCTACAAATCATGCTTTGGGTCATCTGAACTACACTCTTGTAGTAACACTTATTCTCTGAAACCCATCTATCCAATTAAACCTCTTGTTTTCAGTACTAGGGAGTACCCTAGTATTGTGGATGCTAGGCAAGCATTCTACCACTGATTTACTTCTATAGGCCCTCATCTCCTATTAATTTGAGACACACTTTGGATAAGTTTCCCAGACTGGATTGAATTAATACTGCATGTAGTTCAGACAGGCCTTGAATTTGCGATCCCTTTGGTCAGCCTCCTAAGTAGCTGGGATTTCAGGTTTGCACTCCCAAGCCTGATTTCTATCGAAATTTTTATCACGGGAGAAGCCATGGATCTTGGGGCCTTGTCCTAAGGAACTACCTTCATTTCCCACTGAAGTTCTCTTTGAACCCATACTCTTTACTTCTCTGCCAATCGACAATCACTGTTTTGTTTTTTTAAGTCTTTGTTCCCTTTTGTTTGTTTTGAGAAAGAATCTTGCTGGCTGGCATCAAACTCACAGCAACTCTCCAACCTCAGTCACCCAATGCTGAGACTAAAGGCCTGAGCTACCACGCTTGGCTTTGCTTGTTTCTTTTTCCAAAGCTCTACCCTTTCAATGTCCTCCACCCCGCACCCTTCGGACTCCAGGTAGGTTGAGGTCAGCTTCTTCCTCACCAGGTGTACGTAGGGGACGAAGTAACCAAGGGCAGCAGCAGCGATCCCAAAGGCCCAGATACGGTAAGTGCGCTGGCGGAATACACGCATGTTGAAGTACTTTCTGAACTGAACCAGAAAGCGCTGTCGCAGGGTGTGGGCACCTCTTTTGCTTGGGGTGTCCTGGGAGCTGGGCAGGAGGGGCCGGTAGGTGAGTGAGAGCAGCGTAAGGACAAACATGAAGGTACTCAGCACCTGGAAGGTTTGGGCCAACTTGATTTTATCCCCCAGCATTTTGATGAGGAAGGGAAAAGACATGGAGAAGATGCTACTTCCAGCAGACACCACACCATTGGCTAGACCTAGGCGACGTTGAAAGTAGTGGCCCAGGATGACGAGTGATGGTTGAAAGGCGAATGAGCAGCCACAACCAAACAGAATCCCATAGGTGAAGTAGCGCAGGCTTAGGGAGCTGTGGGAGAAATACCAAGAGCTATCTTCAGCAGCCTGAAAGCAATTTACCTGCCCCCTTTGTTCTTGGAAACCTCCATTCCTCCACATTTACCCAAAGGCACACTCGCCACCAACCTGCAGAGCAGATAGGGAACCTCTGAACCCCACTTGGCAGATGGGGATGCAGAGGCAGTTTGCCTAAAGTAACTCCAGATCAAAAACGCTTGGTTTTTTTGTTGCTTGTTTTTTGTATGTGTGTGTGTTTTTGTTTTTTGTTTTCCTAGACAAGGTTTTTCTGTGTAGCTCTGGCTGTCTTGGAACTTGTTCTGTAGACCAGGCTTGCCTTGAACTTAAAGGTTCACTTGCCTCTGCCTCCCAAGTGCTGGGATTAAAGATGTGTACCACCACTGCCCAGCATGGTGGGGGTGTTTTTGGTTTTGGTTTTTTGAAACAGAGTTTTTCTATGTAGGTCTGGCAGTTCTGGTACTCACTCTGTGGACCAGACTGGCCTTGAACTCAGAGATCCCCCTGCCTCTGTCTTCCAAGTGCTGGGATTAAAGGCATGCGCCACCACTGCCCAGTCAGCTTTCAGTTCCTTAAGACTAGTCAACTGAGTAAGACTGTGAGATCAGACTCCAGCAAGTGGGAAAAAGGCATAATTATCACCCCAGTTAGACTAAAAACAAGGACATGCTCTGTTAATATGTGCCAGTTCTTCCTAGGGTGCCCTTTTGATCAAGAGTAAAGTTGCTTGTCCAGACACTTAAAAAAAAAGTTTGAGGGCTGGTTAGATGGCTCAGCGGTTAAGAGCACTGACTGCTCTTCCAAAGGTCCTAAGTTGAAATCCCAGCAACCAAAAAAACAAGTTTGGCTTTAGGACACTTGTGGTGGCACATTCCTATAATCCCAGCATGCAGGAGGCTAAGACAAGAGGGCAGCCTGGGCTATACAGCAAGTCTCTGTCTCATTAAAAAAAAAAGCTAGGATAAAAGCTAGGATTTCAATCCAGATCAGTGTGATTATAGCATCCCATGAGAGAGGATTAGGGGAAAAAAGTGAATGAATGAAAGAATGAAAACCAGAATTAAGCTTTTCAGTGGTTAGGCAAGAGGCTGCAAGAAGTCAATCTGTTCCATAGGGAAATTAGTTTTACCTTGCTTCTTACCTAGACACTACAAGTAGACGAGGGGACCAAAGTTTCATCCGAGGTAACAACAAAGGTCTGCAAGGAGCCAAGACTCTGGGGTCTTGGAAGGCTGAGCTGTTCATTATTTTCAGGGCCCTTAATATTTCAGAGACTGGCTAATGATCTCAGGAGAACTTCCTTTTTCTTCATTCTTGCCCAAGGTCGAGAGAGCCCAAGACTTTTTGCCCAAGCTCCAGGTGATCTATACAGGGACCGTGAGTTAAGGAGTCCCTTTAGTTTCCAGAATCCTGTCTCTGTTGCTGCATGCGATTTGGATTAGTTCCTTTAACGTAAGTAGCCTGCTTGATTCACAGGAAGTCAAGCCTCAGGTTATGGGCCTAGCCAAGAAAGACAGACTGCTGCTTAAAACTCTTAGGCTCTGGGCTGGTGAGATGGCTCAGCGAGTAAGAGCACCTGACTGCTCTTCCGAAGGTGATGAGTTCAATTCCCAGCAACCACATGGTGGCTTACAACCCAGCAACCACATGGTGGCTTACAACCACCCGTAGTGAGATCTGACGCCCTCCTCTGGTGACATCTGAAGTCAGCTATGGTGTACTTATGAATAATAATAATAAAAACGAATCCTTGGACTCCGACCGGAGCGGGGCCTGCCGGAGGGAGCAGGGTTGACTGGAACGAGGGGGGGGGGGGAAACGCTTAGGCTCTGCTCTGCCACAAGCCTCTGTAACAGAAGGCAAAGTGTTAGAAGGGGAAAGGCCACGGGCAGGTCAGTTTGGCTAGCCATCTGCCCTCACACAATGTTGGTACAACTTAAAGAATACTTGTTTTCTTTTTGATGCTTTCATATATTTTGCAATAGTTCTTATCTGGCCATGAAATTAGCCAATGCTTTTCTTGTTCTTTAGACACAGACACAGCTTTTATACTAAAAACCTGCACTTAGGCTATCCTGCCAGTAGCCCCATTTGTTGCCTTCTGTCTACCCATATTCACTGGACGTGAGTAGGGTTTCATTTCCAACAGGTTGTCTTTACTTTGAACTTACAGCTAAGGTGATTGTTTGGCTTCTGACAGACTCCTTGGGGTCTTCCTCCATTCAATTCTGGGTATCCTATGGGATTTGCTTGGGCTGGGGTCTTACCCAAAGGACAGGAGCTAGTCTTAAAGAAAATAGTCTTAGGGGAAACATGGGATTCAGTTCAGGGCACTGTAAGGTGAATGTTTCTAACTGGGCTCCAGGATGGGAGACCTTGATAGTTCTTGCTCAAGGCTCATCGGTGCCGCCTGTGATATGCCCTGTTTCAATCATCTAAAAGGACTCAGAGCCCTGATGCGAGACTATAGGAATATCAATGACTTGGAGTTCTAGCCACAAGCAAAATCATGTTCTTCCCTCTGGACATGAAACCATCCAGAGTTTCTTGGCTTTGAAAATGTTCTTACAGAAAGTGCAAACAGAATAGGGGGCCGTGGCCTCCCCCAGTGGGCTGAGATAAGAATGCCAGGAGAAAACACCACATCGAAGTGCATTTCCCTCCTGTGCCACAGCCCACGTGGGCTGCAAAGGAAATGAGATCCTTATGTTGCTAATTTGTTTACACTTTGCTGTGCTCTGCCTGAAGAAACAAGGCTCTGCCATGTAGCACTGAGACTAGAGGTCTAGCTCATTCCCACAAGAGTCTGGTACCAGCTTCCTGCAGGGGGTTTGGGGGGGCCAATGAGGCTGACCACCAGAAGGTCCTCGGAAAGTTTGGAGCTACTGCTGTCTTGGGAGAGCTGAGAAGGTTCGAGGTAGGATATGGTTTCCCCTCTCCCTTGTCTCGGTTGGATGGGTTGGAACCAAGACACCACTGCAAGCCAAATCTAAGCTCTGCTGGAGGGTAGACTGGGCAGCCGGAAATGCTTAACTCATTAAGACAGTTGGCTCACCCCCATGGGGCCAGCTGAGATAGAACATGAGTCTCATTCTCCACTGTGTATGGAAACTTAAGCCCAGAGAGCCATGGCCTTCTCTGGGGAGTCATACCCAGAAAGCAAGCCTCTTTCAAGTTAGCTCAGTCTCCATTCCAGACATGTCACTGTGGCCATGTTTGTATCTCCAGCCATCAATCTCCTATATCAGTCCAGGAAGACTGGAAGAGGAGGGACCACAACTTGCTACGCGTCTAGCAGGAAGTCCACAGACTTGCTTAGGAATCTCACATTTCTCTCACTGTAGGATCGGGTCTTTATTCTTCCCTCCCCCATGTACATGCTTGTTCAGGGTTGACAGGAAAGGACGCAGAAATGTGTGTGTAGCCTTCTCACCCAGCATTGACAATTCTCTGAGTGTGACCAATGAGTCTAGGATTGAAGTTTCAGCTGGGTTTCTGAGGTTTAGGTCTGCACTTCAGTGGAGAATGTTGCTAAATATCCTTCCCACACCCAAGACATGAGGATCCCTCTATGTCTGGCTCACCTGTCTTTCTAGAGCCAGAGCCACCCAGAAAAGGGGCCAGACATGTTAACCGGCCATATACTCTGATTAGCTGGTTTTCAGCTGAGGATTCATTTGGTAATGCTCCATCTTCACATTAGCTCACGTAAGTAGTTTGCTCCAGGGAGGAAAGGCAAGGTTCTATGAGATGTGTGCCACATTAGAGGGGAGCTTGGAGAGATCTGAAGGAAACCACGTGGTCTCTTAAAGATATAGAAAGTGAGGCACAGACAGGCAAAAGATGTTCTTCAACTACTCCAAAGCAATTCAATGGTCAAAGCAGGACTGAAGCTGAGATCTATGAGCTACCCAGCTTAGACTCCTCACAATATTTTGGATCTTTGGGTACTTTTTTGGGGTGTGTGTGGATTATTCATTGCATATGCATCCTGCAGACTCCACATAAAGTGAGTTGCACTGGATTCTGCATCTTAGGAGAAAGGTCTTTGAGGGCCCTACATGGCAAGGGACACAGAGGATCCTGCAGTAAGAACAGTGCTTATAGCTAAAGCCCCAAGAAGGAAGCCAATTCTCAGCCTTGGCAAAGTAGCCAGCAAGCGAGGCCTTACCTGGTGAAGGAGCTGGTGTGGAGGCCAATGAAAGCCACGGCAGCCCCGGTGGTGGCTGTGATTCGGCAGCCCAAACGGTCAGTGAATATACTCACAATGGGAGAACAGAAGAAGATCATGCCCATAGCGAGGGCTCCAACCCATGCTGCAGAGAAAAAAGAAGCACAGAGACACCAGAGGTTACGGTTGTGTCTAGTGATGCCTCTGTTCTTTCCCTGCCTTGACATGGTGGCACTGATAATCAGAGTGGTATGCAAACAGGGGTGAAATAGGAAACAGGATTCAAATGTGGGTGCCTGAATTGGACTAGTCAGTTCTGTAACAGAAGGCAGGGATACTAGGCCATATGTGTAGCTTCAGGAATTGAGATGCTTGGATTTAAGTGTGAGGAGGGTAAAGGGCAAGCTTTAGGATTTGGAACAGAATTTTAAATGCTAAAAATCTTAATATGAAGATTAAGGAGCAGGAAAAGACCATAGCCAAAAAATAAAGAAAAAAAAAATGCCTTCTGGAATTGGACTAGAATATAGAGTATATTCAGGGGCCATTTGAAGATCTCCAGAGATGCTATGTAAGCTGGCCATGGAGCCCACGTGCTGAAGTCCATTACCAAAGCTCACGTTTGTCAAATCTCTGACTTCCAAACTCGAATGAGTTTATCTTGTTTTCGAGGATGCGTATCTGTACCAGTCCTCACCGAGGAGGACTGGTGCCCTTTTACTCACATTCTTCCAGCCCATTTCCCCTTGCTCAGCCCTCAGAAGGAGAGCCCAAGTTTTTTTTTGTTTGTTTAAAAGCTGTTATCGGGTTTCATCTTGAGCCTCTCTCTTCTAGGTTAAATAATCTTAGTTCCTTTAAACTTTTCTTTTCAGCTTCAATTTACTTTTGTAACTCTGTAATTATTTTCAGAGTCCTTCTCTGAACTCGTTCCAGGACTTCATCATCATCATCAAAAAGCATTCAGCGTGTGTCACCTGAGCAAGGGCGCTGGGCCAGTTTCTTTCTCCTTCCAAGTGAACAGCCCCAAATGAGCCAGACGGAAGGGCCACTCCACTGCCTGTGCCTGCCTGTGCCTCGTACTTTAGCACCAAATAAGACGTTCTCACGAATCACCTTCACTTTCCTAGGCTGCTGTTCTGAGCTCTAGCTGCCTGACTTCAAAATTCCTGGCCCACGACAGCAGGGAATCTGACTTACATGCCAGTTTCAGCTATTATGATACGTGGGACCCTGAGAAATCACACAATGCTTCCCTAATCAAATTTCCCACTTATGGAGTGGAGATTAAAATTCTTGTTGTGCTTTCCCCCAAAGTGTTTCCTTGGCGATATTGGGGACTGAACACAAGGATTCATAGTGCTAGGTAAGTTCTGAACCACTCAGCCACAGTACCAGCTCAGTCCTCAAAGTGCTTTCAAATAAAATAACCATCACATGTAATCCTATGTAGAAGAGAGCTTTGGAAATGTTAAGAGCTTATACTGTATAGAACAAATCAATGCAACATGGACCATAGACTTAAATGCAAAAGTATAAAACTTCTGGAAGACACTATAGGAGAAAATAATTTGTGTAAGCAAAGATCTCATAGAATGTTCATATAAAGTATAGCCTATAAGTGAAACATTGGTGCACTAGACTTTATCAAAACTTAAAATGTATCCTTAGAAAACCAACCAACCAAAGTCTGATGTAGCCCAAGCTGTCCTGAAACTAACCACCTCTCCCAAACAGTGTATACAGTTAGGCCTTTAATGTTCTTAGTCCTGGGGGAGGGGCTAGAGGACATGGATGGGGCGGCTGAAGAGAGGCGTTTTCATCTACACAGCCAATATGAAGCCATCATTCCTGGTGGGTGCAGCCCTTCCAGTGTGTCTACTTTAAGGTCTCCTATGTTCCTGTCTAATCCCTCACCCACTGCTATGTAAGTAAGCCTAATAAATTTATTTGTTTTCCAGGGTGAACTTTGGTGGAATCTTAATTCAGTTTGTCAGTGGGATGTTAAGAAAAGGGACAGACATTGTTTACTTCTCTTCCAGAGAAGGAATCCTAGCGACATGAGATTATAGATTTGCATTACCACATTCAGCTTAAAACTTCTGTGCTTTTATTAAAAAAAAATTATGATGGCCAGAGAGATGGCTCAGCCAGGAAAAACATTTGCTTCACAAGCCTGATGACTTGCATTCCCAGAACTCATGTAAAAACTGGACACTGTATCACTTGTCTGTAATTCTAGTATTCTACAGTGAGATGGGAGGAGAACCTCCTGAAGCCCATGAGCTCGCTAGCACAGTGTGCACCATGGCCACAAACAACAAGAGAGAGCCTGCATCAGACAAGTTGGAGACTGAGGGCTGACACCCAGAGCTGTCTGTCCTCTGACCTCTACATGCATATACCCGCACACACAAACATGTGTACACACACATCACACATATCCAAAATAAATATTAAAAGTTATGAAAATGAAAAGGCATGAAATAGATTAGAAAATATTTGCAACATATATATTTGGCAAAATATACATCAAATATACAAGTTTGAGTGAATTATCACAATTCAACAGGAAGAATGCAAAGAATTCAATTTAAAACAGAGACAAGCCGGGCAGTGGTGGCCCACACCTTTAATCCCAGCACTTGGGAGGCAGAGGCAGGCGGATTTCTGAGTTCTAGGCCAGCCTGGTCTACAGAGTGAGTTCCAGGACAGCCAGGGCTACACAGAGAAACCCTGTCTCAGAAAAACCAAACAAACCCAAACAAAAACAAAACACCAAACAACCCAGAGACAAAAGTCTTGAACACACATCATACACATACACACAAAACAAATACCAATTAAGTCCATGAAAAGTTGATAAATATCTTTAATCATCTGAGAAATGCATATTAAAACTACAGCGAGAGTCAGGAATGAGCTGGTAAATAGCCTGTAATCCTAGAACTTGGAAAGCTGAGGTAGGAGTAAGGCTTCAAGGCCAGCCTGGGTTACATGGTAAGACATTCTCTCAGAACAGCAAAACCAACCAAATACACAGGAAACCTCACAATGAGAGAGCCCTTCCACATCCACTAAGAAGACTACTTATGAAATGGTAATACTATTGGAAGGATATAGAGGAGCTGGAAATCGCATACACGGCTGGCAGAAATAAAAAATTGTATACGCACTTTGGGAAATAGCTTGACAACTTCTCATGAAGCCAGTCATGCACTTAACATATCCCACTGAAATCCTACTCTTAATATTTATGTCTATATAAAACACTATACCTAGGGATGAAGGTCTAACTCAGAGACAGTCATTACCTACCATGTACCAGGTCTTGGGTTTAATGCCTAGTACTACCAGAGGGGGAACAAACCCCCAAACAATCCAATGACCCTAGTTATCAATAATTATAGTATGTTCTTTTTATAATTGCTAAAACCTGACAACAATTCACATATACTGGTAAAAGAATAAACAAATGCATATATGTTAATACTGCAAAATACAGCACACCCACATATAGTAATAAACTAGTGATACACAAAGCAACTTGGACAATTCTCAAAGGCATTATGGTAAATAAAAGATGAAAAACTCAAATGACCCTACTCAGGAAGTTCTAGAAAAGGCAGAATTATGGGGACAGAAAAACAAAGAGAAGATGAATATGAGATTTATTAGAGAGGGACAGTAGTGAACATTTTGGGGTGACTGTGGTAGTTCTTTTTGGAGTAGGTATGATTGTTGGGAGTAACTGTTTTCTGAGCAAATCGCCATCTTGGGCTATTCAGCTGCATCCCCTTGGAAAAGATCACTCCAGGTGTGCTTGTCGATGGATTACGCCCCAGCACAAAGGTGCAGAGAGGGACATGTATTTAAAATTTTGGAAGTTTGGTTTGTTTAAAAATACAGAAATATTATAAGAGTGTGCTTTTGTTTTAATCCCAGGTGTAGAGATGTGGTGCTCTTTTAGACTGTCCACAGCAGCTGACTATGATTTGCCTCGTGTTCTAGCAGAGATAAAGTTTTGCCAGTTGTAGATAGTTTCTGCAGTTGTGTGACATTTGGAATTCTGGGAATTTTTCAGAGAATATGTAAATGCTAGGGCTCCAAGAGGTGGGGTGTGTGGCTTTTGATCATTCAGGAGGGTTGGTTGTAGTTTGTTGATAGTCATGCTTAAAGAAGAAAGGAAAGAAGAAAGAAATTAGATTCAGGGATCTCTCTCTCTCTCTCTCTCTCTCTCTCTTCCTTATTCCCTCTCTCCCTCCCTCCCTCCTTCCATCTCCTATCCTTTCTCTCCTATCCTTCTTTCTCTCCTATCCTTCTTTCTCTCCTATCTAGTGATAGGGGGTGAAGTGGGGGAGTGATACAAGGTGGCAAACAGAAGAACCCACAATATAACAAAGAACAGTTACAGGAACATGAGAGTCTCACTGGAGTATCCTGCTTTTTACTACCTGTTGTACACAATGCTACCTTAATTGTCCATGGCCTAGGGAAGCAAAAATAAATGGATGCAGCCACATAGCTCCATCTATGTGACTGTGTAAAAGTCCTCATCTCTGTTAGGTAAGGCTTTTCCTGTTGTGGGAGGAGCACCCACACCCCTGTAAGTAATTCTTCATCTATGCTCTATAAGGAAGCCCAATAAACTCATTGATTCCCCAGAATGAACTTTGGTAGGATCATGTCTTGGTTTGTTATTAGTAGCCTAGGAGAAGGGGTAGACATTATTTATGTCTCATCCTGGGAAGGAATTTTAGCAGCAGTGGTTTAGTGGTAGTGTGTGCTAGCATGTATGAGAACATAAAAACTGAGCACACAAAAATGTGACTATTTCCACATGTAAAATATATTTCTAAATCTTACATTGGTTTTTAAGGGGGAAGAGGCTCAGTGGAAAGAGAACTTGGCTAGCACATATGACGTCCTGTTAGGATTTAATTAGGATTAAATGAGGATTTAATTCCTGCCACAAAAAAGTGGCAGGGCAGAAGATTAGGGTGTGTACCACTTTGAGATCTTACTTGAGGTACACACACACACACACACACACACACACACACACACACACACACACTGTTCTATCCTGATTTAAAAATACCTCAGTTGTATCGTGAAGAAAAAACTATTAATTCAGTAAGTTGTCTTTCAGACACTCTATAACTGAGCTTTTCTGAATATCTATAGTACAGTGAAAATTGATAACTTGGTTCATAAAATATATTTTGTATTGGCCAAGAAAGTTTACACTTTGTTTGACATAGCTTTTAAAATTCATCTAATTTTCAAAAAATTTAAAATTGAAACAATTGATTTACAGAAAACAGTCAAGACAGCTCAGAGAGCGTCCCATGAATCATTTACCCAAGTTTCCTTTATGTAACTATAGTGCAGTATTAAAATGAGGAAACCAACAGTGTGTGATACATGCTAATAGTCCTGTGTCCTTTTATCATGCAAAGATCCCTATCACAGTTAAGATACACAGCTATTTCAACATCACAAAGATTCTCCTTTTTACCATCTATTTATAGTCCTGCCAGATGTTCTTGCTACCATCCCTGATTCTTAACAACACCCACTAACTTCTATTGTATCTTCATAACATTTTTATTTTAAGAAAGTTACATAAGCGGAGCATGGTGATACATACTTGTCATCCTAGCACTTGAGATTCAGAGGCAGGAGGATTAGGAGTTCAAGGCCAGCCTAGGTTACATACTGAGTCCAAGTTCTGCCTGGTATCCATGAGACCCTGTCTCAAAAAACCCAAAATACTAAAATGAAAGTTATATCAATACAGTACATGATCTTTTGAAATTACTTTTAAAGGTTCTGCACAACAAAGGAAATAATCACCAGAGTGAAGATACAACCACAGAATGGGACAAAAATCATATATATATATATATATATATATATATATATATATATATATATATATATATATATGTATTTCAGAATTATATAGCTCTATATATGTTCAGACTAATATATCAGACAGAGAATTACTATCTAAAACATGTAAAGAATTACAAAAGTTAAATATCAACCCCAATTATCCAATCTATAAATGGATCAATGAACTAAATAGTTTTAAGTGGAAGAAATATAAGCAATGAATAAATACTTGAAAGTAAGAAATGGTGACACAAGCCTGTAATTCCCATACTTGTGAAGTGGAAGCAGGAGGATCAGGAGTTCAAACTCATTCTCAGCTACATAGTGAGTCAGAGGGGAAACAGAGACTTACATAAGAACCTCTCACCAACAATAGCAACAAAAACAAACTTGAAAAGTCTTCATCGTTATCCATCAAGGGAGTATAAATTCAAATAACTTTGAGCATTCATCTCATTCTAACCAGAATGGCTATTCTGATTATATATTCTGAAAACAAACAAATGCTGGAGAGGATATGGGGAAAGGAACACGTACACACTGCTAGTGGGAGTGTCAACTGGTGCAGAGAGCACGGAAATTTTCATAAATGTTTTTTCAAACCCTAAAAATCACTCTGCCATATATCTCATCTACCATTCCTGGGCATACGTCCAAGTGAGTCTAAGCCAACATAGAGATTTGCACATCCATAGTGACAATCTCTAGGAAACGGGAGCAGCATAGATGTCCACCAACGGAATGGATAAAAATTGTGATACATTGACATATTAGAATCTTGTTCAATTAAAGAAAAAAAAAACAATGGAACTGAAAAAGTGTATGCTATGTGAAATAAGCCAGATACGGAAAAACAAAAACAAAAACAAATACCATCATGACCTGCGTGGGTGGGACTCGACCGGATTAGGGCCAGTGAGGGAGTGAGGAACAGATAGACAAACAGATATGCATATAGAAAAGCTGGGGTTGGGTGGGCTGTGTGCATTCTGATGGAGATGCACCAGCTACCACAGCAATCCAGAACCTGAGTGTATTGATTATATGTAGTACAGAAGGGAGGAGTTAGTTAATCTCTTAGGATTTCTTTGTAGGTGAGTAGTGTCCCACTGTAAACACCTGGGAGGAGGTATTTACAGGTCTAGTTGGTGGCGTGAACCTGGGAGAGCAGAGGGGGACCTAAAAATGAGGTGGGTGAAAGCTTCATGCAATAGCTAACTTTATTCAGAGCATCAGGCAATTTATATCTTGAAGGCTAAGAGGAATCACACGAGTAAGGTGTGCAGTCACAAGAACAAGGCAGAAGGAGCAAAACCACGTTCTCCCATAGAAGCATGTGAGTTGTTATTGTTACAGCTGAAGTAAACTCACTCTTAGTCGCTACACCTCAGACCTCAGGAAGTGCACAAAAACACAGTCCAAGAACAGGTCTGTGTTTTTTTTTTTTTTTTTTCTCTTTATTAGATATTTTCTTCATTTACATTTCACATGTTATCCAGAAATTTTCCCTTACCCTCCCGCGTCCCCACCCTGCTCCCCTACCCACCCCCTCCCACGTAATGGCCCTGGCATTCCCCTGTTCTGGGGCATATAGAGTCTGTATGACCAAAGGGCCTCTCCTCCCAATGATGGCCAACTAGG